>CM037594.1:11467500-11806872 GCA_021018995.1 Chloranthus sessilifolius | reverse complement strand
AACCCGAGGAACCTACTTACTTCTAGATATAGGCACACTACTATCAGGAAAGGCCGGGTCTGGAGTTCAGTTCCTATGTCCCCATTCAGGAGATCACCCAATGACTTCTTCAAAGAAAGGAAGGCACGGGGGAAATAGTTCATCTTTGCAGACTGACCCCGATAAACTGGACAACCTGGCGGACTTGCCTGGGGGGACTGACTCACAGACAGGGTAGGAAACCCCGTCTTTTTCCCCTACAGCCCGATTCCACTCATAAGAGTGACATAAAAGGATCAGACTTGAGGAAACACCGTATTTTGGGCCTAAAAAGGCGCTCCCAGAGGCTATCATCACAAAGAAGAAAGCAGTTAGTTCCACTAGTGCGCAGGGAAGGTATCACCCTTATTCCCATAAACAAAAGAACTCCCCCGGGGGGAATTCCTAAAAGAAAGGATTCGGAAAGGCAAGCAAGAGCCCTACAGAGTAGACGATTTTGCACGTAGAATGAATTCAAATAATCATTTTCATAAGAGGTAGAATCGCACTCCCCTCGATCTCAACACAGAGCTCCTCATCGGCTCGTCTTCGGCTATCGTCTGCTCATCTCTTAGTTACATGGATGCCTCCCTCTTAACTTGCTTCCTATAGCTAGATAGATAAGACGGTGCAGACGTTATACTTTCAGTAACATCGTCTTATAGTCTTCATCTTATCGTCTGCATCTATAAGGGTAGAGAAAGTATAGGAATAAGGAATGCATTATAACAAATAAGATTTAGCAAGGTGAGGCTGGGACGAGAGACAATCCATAGAGCTATGATTCTTTTGTGACTTCCACCTTTCGTCGAGTGTGAAATGGTGGGCTTTATGCCCTCCAGTTTGGCATTGGTTGGTCAAGATGCACCCGAGGCTTAGATTAAGACAAAGAAGCCACCTCTTCTTTCAGGTTGGAAATCTTGTATATACGTGCACCTTTTGCAAGAGGATACAAACTGGTCACTATCACACCACCTTACCTGGTACACACTGTACCAACCACTAATTAGAATGACTACCGACAGCAAGTCATCCAAAGGGATCCACTTTTGGGGGAGGAGAGCAGAGGAGGGAGAAAAGAAAGATATTCTCGTAGGACTGGAAAGCCCAGCCCATGAAGATCTTACCCGTGCTGCACCGGTCCACCCCGCCCTGTGTGTGGTGATGGCTGAATGGGAGAGGGACTAAGACTAGGGGGTGCTGTCTGGTGGTACAGAAGAAGGCTGAGAGAGACGTGGGGAGCGTGGGTTGTGGTTGTTGATGGAGAAGAATAAGAAGAGGAGGGAGAGAGACGGTTGAGGGGGTGGTGTTTCAATGAGATGTTAGCCTCAATTTTAGCGTGTTAAGCGACGGTGCCAATGCTGTAGCTGAAAGAAGAGGAGGGGAGGGAATCTGGTGTGGGGGAGAAGTATGGGGATCTATGGTGTAAGGAAAGAAAAAGATACATTTGGGTTGCGTTTGGGTCTATTTGGATCAGGTTCTCACAATTTCATTACGATACATGTGATATCGTAACATTTCTGATGCAGGACGGACATACTAAAACCCTAAAATAGTGTTAATCCTGCACGATAGGTTTAGGTTTTCGATTCCACGATTGATGCACGGTGATCGCGGAATAAATTTTTAAAAAGAAAGAAAAAGAAGAAGTATCAAGAAGATAAAGAAAATCCTTGAACTTTCACCAAATGTATTATTGGCCTCACACCAAACCCATCTCGGGGAATTGAAGAATCGTTGTTTAAAGTTTGAAAGAATCTCTCTTTCTCAAGCACATATTTGCACTAATGTTCATTCATCATAATCAACTCTAAAATAAGAGTCTTTACAAGTATTTATAATAAGAAAGAAACCCTCAGAATAATATTAAAATTAGAACTTCCAAAGTAAATATCAAAACTCCATTAATCTCTTTTTTTCATAGTCACTTTTGAAACAAAAATTGATGTCCGATTAACGTGAAATTGGTTTAATTTGAAAGCTTTCAAAGTAGCTTTCTAACAAGCCAAAAATCGCAGAATTTCACTTTTTCAGTAATTTCTTCCTCTTGATCAATCCACGATTCCAACGTGTAAGCTTCAATTCCGCATCAATTTCAATCAAAGTGAAAAGTCTTTCTTCTTTTCCATATTCATATCATTAAAACAGGGCAATCAACGTCATCTTAAAGCCATGTTAACCTACAGAAAGATTACAGGATAGCTTGATAGCATCAATGATTCCATTAAAGATCTAGAACGCGTTTGTGAAGACAGTGCTTGAGAATCTAAGGGTGTTTAGTGACGTTTTGTTAGAAAAGGCCAGATGAGGTCTCTATAATCTAAGTACCCGAGAGGTCTGTCGAAGGTTTGACTATAGTCTAGACATGGGCACAAAAGGGTGCTCAAGAGTTTAGACAAGGGATGTGAGGTTCCAATTTTCAAGGCCGTGAATACAAATTACTCTTAGGCTGCCAGAGATGGCTCCTCAAAAGCTAAACTCAATAGCGTAAAGCAAATGAACGGACCAAGCCTTAAGGTGGAGAATGGAGACATGATCTAATAGGTTATCTAGGAGTTTTTACACGAAGCTCAATGCCCGAGCCTGGGTAGTGGGCTTGCATGCCATAGTTTGGGCCTTCGAAAGTGGCATGGTCTAAAGAGTCATGTACAAAAGGTTATTGTGGGAGTTGTTCATTTTGTGCATGAAATCCACTGAGGATTGGCACTTGAAGACAGTGAATGATTCAAAAATTACACGTGCGATGTGTCCAGGTTGGACCTTCAAAATGCAAAGATCCGAGTGGAGAATTGTCAATGATATCAGCCCTTGAGGATAACAGTAGTTTAAGCCTTAAGGGGGGTACCTCCAATCGGACATCTTCTCTCTTTCTTCCATATTTATTTATTTATTTTGCTCAATTTCATTATGGCAGATGAGGTATCATAGTACTAAAGAAAATAGATGGGATTTCTAAAATTACCGTTATGAAACTTACATTGGTGGAGACATTGACCAATGCGAACAATTCATGCAATGGGGCACCAAATGGATAGGGCATGGGAAAAAAAGAAAAAGACATTGTACCAATTTGATGTTTAGAAACGAACCATTCTGTCCTTGTTTCCTTTTGGATGGTCAATAAATTCATTGCCAAATTCCAAAAAGAAAAATCAGGTTAATGGTTAGCGAATGGCTGTAATTTTTAGTGTGTTCCATCAAGAGTTAATTTATCAGCTAGAAAGGTTGGGTCTTTGAGCATTTTCACCAATCACCAGTACCATCCATCAACACGGGTGAAGCATGGAACATAGTCTTATTAAGATGATTGAAAATTCATATCTCTTTGCTAGAAAAGAATAATGAGTATATATATATATATCCAGAATAATTAGTACGTACCGGTGATCGCACTTATTCAAAACTTTCTTCTAAAGGTCCTGCGGTTACGCACTTTTATTTTTTCATCCTTATCTGGAGAATTATGATCAAAAAAATAAATTATAGAATCTATATTAAGGGAAATATATTCTACAAAAATTTAACTGACTTTTACCTATTAGTCTCCCGGCAGCATATAAAGCGTCAATTGCAATAGGTCTCCATTGCTCTGCACAAGAGTAATTGATGCCAAGACCAACACTAAGCCCTCTCAACAGATGCACCGTGCGGAGAATAGAGAATAGCTCCTCTGGAAAATTCTACACTTAAGTAATTAATATTAGATTGGCATAAAAGGTAAATGTCTTTATTGCAATGAAACCAACGAAACATATATATATATATATATATATATATATATATATATATATATATATATATATATATAAAATTTGAAGCCATTGTATACGTATAGGCATATGTATACTATCATAGTTTTAAAAAGGTTCTTTCATCAGGGTGGGAAGCATACACATGGTGCAAAGTTGCCAAAAATGTGCCCAAAGGCATACGCCTCACGAAGAAAATTTCACAGCTTGAACTGAATGCCTGAAGTAATGAAATTTTTTCCTTTTATTCTTAAAACATGCTTTAAAATATGATAAGATCTATAATTTTAAAATATTATAAGATCTATAATATTTTCATTATTGTGGTGCTATATACCATAAAATGTTGTATGCTCGTAGATGTAACATATCATTAATAAATCATAAACACTAATTTCACATTAATTCATCATCATGTTTAATCACTCATAATTCTTAACTTTATATACATTTTGCCCCAAAATTTAATTATTCACTTATTTGCTACTTAAATTATCAACTAACCTCATTGTAGTGGTTATTTTTATATAAAAAGTATCTAATAGTGTAATTAAAAATACCATATTACATTTGGAAATTATTTTTATACAGTGTGAACTATGAAGTTTGATTTCTTTATTTGTTTAGGATATATTAGTTTATCATATTAACTTTATGCTCATAGTAGAACAAATACGATAACTTATATTATATACTGAATTTATGCTATTGGGGCCATTTGATGGGGACATCTAATTCAAAGAATCGCCTATGGTCTATTGAAGGCAAAATAAACGTGCGAAAATATCCCGAAAGGTGTTCTGAAAATTAAGGCAAGGACATCCGTGCCCAAGGACGTCCACGACCAAGGACATCCGTGATCAAGGACATCCGGGCCCAAGGACGTTCGTGACCTTCCGACGGACATCCGTGATTTAGACACCGTTCTGTTTTGTGCACATCGTTGAGGACGAACGTTCGTGACCTTCAGACGGACATCTGTGATCTCGTCCGCAATTGACAGCTAGACGAGTTTTGAGGCAAAACTTGTCGTTTTAGAGTTTTAGTTGTTTTAGGACTTTCTTATTTCGAACTTTATGTTTAGTTGGAGTTTCTTTACCTATATAAAAGCATTGTAACTATAATTTTAATTAATTAATGATTATTGAATGTTACTTTTACAAATTGAGAACTTTTATTCAAGTTTTCTTCGAGGGTGCGATTCTCTCAAAACTTGGAAGAGTGATTCTTCTTTCCATGTGCAGTTTGGTGCGAAGCCAACTTTTCTATCCTTCTTATTTACTCTTACGTGCAAGTACTTGATTAATTTTCTAATTAATTTCATTCCAAAAATCTGGAATTAATTGCATGTTTTGCTTGCTCAATCTTTCCATAGCCTAACGTAAGATTGTTCAACCGTCCTAACACGAAATTTATTTCATTTTTTATTTTCAAATACCTAGAATCCTTTTGTTGTTGATTCCGCTCGGATTCGAAAGAACCCAGTTGTGAGTTCGTTCGAAACCCTGAACTGTTGGAGATCTAGTTGTTTGCTAAAATAGTCTTCTAGATCTTATAGGGAACGACGACGAAGGTAACACTATTTTGGGCTAAATCAAATTATTTAATTGAAGTTCTCTTTATTTTATGTATTAATTTGTTGGGAAATTTATATTAATTCACAAATAATCTCAGCCCATCATATTTGCATCGTGTTAGTTTCTGCATCAAATTTGGTATCAAAGCTTTGTCAGTGTTAATATAGGTTCTAGGTTTCATATTCGTTTGTGTCTTGTATCATTATGAAGAGATGGTCCAAACCAATTTACACGCTCTCATTAAGGAGCTTGCAACAAAATTGACTACGGTCTAGACCAATTTACAGGCCCAGATGAATGATCACCATACCGATATTCAAAATCAGTTGCGCCATCAACAAACCTGGCATGAGGCTCTAGTGACCCGTGTTGACGACATGGATAGAGTTGTCATCAATGACCATAATCGAGTCAACGTCAATGACCGTAGAAGAGATGGTCTTAATCGATGTGACCTCCAATCAGGATGATAAAATCATGAAGTCTGTCAAAATGGACGCTCCTACTTTTGATGGAAAGAGACAACCTAAAGTCTATCTAGAATGGGTGATTGGCATGAAAACCTATTTTGATTGGTATGCCATGTCTGAGGAGCGCAAAGTCTGGTTTGTCAAAGTTAAGCGTATGGGCCAAGTTAGGCTTTACTGGATGGAGATAGAGCGTCACAGTCAATCCCAAGGTCTTCTTCCCATTTCCACATGGGTAGACATGAAGCTCCAACTGAATGAGAAGTACACTCCCGTTTCATATGATGAACCTCTCCTTGATCAGTGGCAAACACTTTGCCAAGGGAATATGTCGGTCACAGAGTACATTGATAAATTTGAAGACTTGATGTTCAAAGCTAATGTGGAGGAACATGACAAAGTTACCTTATCTCGATTTCGGATGGGCCTCCGCCCAAAATTTCAAAGGGAACTTATTCCATATCCTATTACCTATCTAGATGAGCGTTTCTCTAAAGTCGAGAAGTTAGAACGATACCTTCAGACCCCCCAAACCAAACGTTTCAATGTTAGTGGGTCTGGTTACAAATCTAACTATTATGAGTCTAAGCCTAATGTCAATACCCATTCGACTAGGCCCAATTCAGTTGCCACGCTAGTGACTAAGCTGATAAGGGTAAACGTCCAATGTTAGAAGACCCCAAGAGTGGTGGTCAAAACAAGTGCTACAAGTGGTATGCCTTTGGACATTTTGTAGCACAATGTCCTTCCCAGAATTTGTTCATAACAGAGGAAAGTGAAGATGTACAGGAAGACGAGGAAGTAGAAGTCTATGAGCTCGAATCATTCCCTAGTGATGAGGAGGATCATGCATGGGAACGGACTGTAGCTTGTCTTAGGGAAGTCTCATACCCCGTTGAGGAGGGTAATACCTTGCGGGCTCTTGTGGTTAGATGTGCTCTAGTCCAATAAAAGAAGAGTGAGGACTGGCGTAGGGATAACATCTTTTATACCATAGCCAGGTGTGGTGAGAAAGCTTGTAGAATCATAGTCGATAATGAAAGTTGTACTAACGTTGTTTCAGAAAGCACAGTTTCTCGCTTGGGACTTGCACCCGTACCTCACCAGCGACCTTATAAAGTAGCATGGGTCGATTCATCATCAATCCTAGTATCACAAAGGTGTCAGCTTCCTATACAGTTTGGTTCGTATAGATGTTGTGCCTATGGATGTTGGGCATATCATCCTTGGGAGGCCTTGGTTATACGATAAAGACGTTACATTGTTCAGGAGATTGAACGGGTGTTCTTTCGTGTATAAAGGAAAGAAGATTAAGATAAATCCTTTACCTCCTAGAGTGCCTATTGTGAAAACAAACAAGTCGAATGATAAAGGCCTAATTGAGAGAGAGAGAAGAAAACTAAGGTCATTAATATTGTAAGCCCTTTAGAGTTTGAACAAGGTACTAAGGAAGAGGACATTGTCTATGTTCTCGTCACAATAGAGTCACCCAAAGATTCGATTGTTGAGTTTCCTAAAGAGGTCGGACCTATGATGAGAGAATTTCAAGATGTCTTTCCCAAAGACCTTTCGAATAAATTACCACCTTTAAGGGATATTCAACACGCTATTGATTTGGTTTTCGGCTCTACGTTACCTAACTTGCCCCATTATCGCAAGAATCCATCCGAACACTCGGAGTTGAAAAGGTAAGTTGATGAGCTTCTCCAGAAGGGATTCATTAGGGAGAGTATGAGTCCATGTGTCGTGCCAGCGCTGCTCACACCCAAGAAAGATGAGTCTTGAAGGATGTGCATTGATAGTCGCACTATTAATAAAATCACGGTCAAGTATCGGTTCCCTATACCGAGGCTGGACGACATGTTGGACATGATGGTTGGTGTCACAATATTTTCAAAGATTGATTTAAAGAGTGGATACTATCAAGTTCAAGTTCGTCTCGGGGACGAATGGAAAACTGCCTTTAAAACCAAAGATGGTTTATATGAATGATTTGTCCTGCCTTTCGAGCTATCAAATGCCTGAGCACATTTATGCGGATCATGACGCAAGTGTTGAGGCCTTTTATAGGCAAGTTCCTCCTTGTTTACTTCAATGATATCATTATTTATAGCCACAACAAGGAACAACATTTAGGGCATTTAAGGCAAGTTTGTTTGACTCTTAGAGGAGAAAAGTTATACGCAAACCTAAAGAAGTGTACTTTCATGACGACTAGTGTTGTCTTCTTAAGGTTTGTCATAACCTCTGAAAGAATGACTGCAGACCCTGAAAAGGTCAAGGTTATTGTGGAGGGGCTTGAGCCTAAGAGCATTTACAAAATTCGTAGCTTCCATGGGTTAGCCATTTTTTACAGGCTGTTTATCCATAATTTTAGTACGGTAACGACCTCTATCACCGATTGCATAAAGGGGGAGTTTAAATGGACACCTGCTGGCAAAAACATTTAAGGCGATTAAGTCTCATATGACCGAAGCTCTAGTTATGTGCATTCCTGACTTTACTAAAGTCTTTGAGGTGGTGTGTGGCGCGTCAAGTGTAGGAATTGGTGGAGTATTGAGCCAAGAGGCAGCTTATTTTAGTGAGAAGCTAAATGAGGCAGCAGAAATATTCTACGTATGATAACGAATTCTATGTGGCAGTACAATCTCTCAAGTGTTGGAAACACTACTTATCACCGCAAGAATTTGTTATGTTCTCAGATCATGAGGCCCTGAGATTTTTGAGCTCCCAAAAGAAGTTAAACCCTCGACATGCGAAATGGGTTGAACAACTTCAAGGGTTCACCTTTGTGCTAAAAAATAGGGCTGGAGTGGAGAATAGGGCTACTGACACGCTTAGCCGTTAAGTGGCGATGTTGCACTCCATGAGTGTTGAGGTGACTAGATTCGAGCATTTATTAGATGATTATCCTACGTGTCCAGATTTTGTATAAAAGTACGCCTTACTCATGAGTGACCAGTCTGAGAGAGCGTGTAAGTATACCCTATAGGATGGATATTTGTTTTTGAAACACCGCTTATGTATCCCCCATACTTCTCTACGAAATTTCCTCGTTTGGGAATTACATGCTGGAAGTGTCGCCAGACATTTCGACCGCGACAAGACTGTTGCATTGGTTGAAGATAGGTTTTACTGGCCCAATCTCGCACGAGATGTTGTCAAAATTATTAATTAATGCCGCGTTTTCCAATTGGTAAAACAAAGGAAGAAAAAGACAGGGTTGTATACACCTTTACCTGTGCTACATACTCTGTGGCAAGGTCTTTTTATGGACTTTGTGTTAGGGCTTCCTACGACCCTCCGAAGGCATGATTTGGTGTTTGTTGTTGTGGACCGTTTCTCGAAAATGACCAATTTCATATCTTGTTCGAAAACGTCAGATGCAAGTAATATTGCTACACATTTCTTAATGAGATTGTTCCTTTTCAAGGTTTGTCTAAAACCATTGTGTCAGATAGAGATGTTAAGTTTGTTAGTTATTTCTGAAAGACATTATGGCATAAAATGTGGACTAGGCTTCAATTTTCATCGGCATATCATCCACAAACCAATGGGCAAACTGAGGTTGTTAATCAAAGTTTCGAAAATCCCTTAAGGTGTCTTGTACGTGAACATGTTAGAAGTTGAGATTCCATCTTACCTATCGCAGAGTTTGCATATAACAATTCAATTAATAGAACCACAAGGATGAGTTTGTTTCAAGTTGTGCACGGTTACAAGCCTAGGACACCAATAGATCTTATTCCGATGTCAGT
The DNA here is from genome assembly GCA_021018995.1 of Chloranthus sessilifolius. Classification (NCBI taxonomy): domain Eukaryota; kingdom Viridiplantae; phylum Streptophyta; class Magnoliopsida; order Chloranthales; family Chloranthaceae; genus Chloranthus; species Chloranthus sessilifolius. The sequence goes on along the minus strand of CM037594.1, from coordinate 11,797,303 downwards.
TAATCAGAAGTCGTCAGAGTCTGCATCTACATTTGCACATTACATTTATGAACTTCATGCAGAGATTAAAAGAAGAATTAATGTGAGTAATGAAAAATATAATTTTTCTGCAGATTCTCATAGAAGGTTCGAAGAATTTCAAGAGGGTGATTTTGTGATGGTTCGAAATAGACTTGAGCTCTTCCCTCAAGGAATTGCGAAGAAGTTACAGGCTCGTAGTGTTGGACCCTATAAGATTTTGAAATGTGTCGGTCCTAATGCTTATGTACTAGACTTACCACTAGATTTGGGTATTAGTACGACTTTCAAAGTAGAGGAGCTCGTTCCTTCCTATGGCCCTGCAAGTACCCCACCTAATTCTTTTGAACCTTCCACATCCAATCCTATCTCTGTTTCCCTCCCTATTCCATTACCTCCACCTTCATGTCCTTCTCGTGAGATAATTAAGGACATTTTCGAAGATCAGATTGTGTCTGCAAACTAAGGGAGATTTCAAAAGTATCTTGTAAGCACTCGATTTGAAACCAGGTCAGATATTTCATTTTAGTTATTTATTTAATGCCTTTAGGACTTTGCATTTTTGGTCATAAATGGGTGTTTGGGACATTTAAGTGGTTGAAAGGGGGAGATGTGGCAGTAGGAATCATAGGGTTATATTAATGATTCAATAATTAAAAATAATTTAGATATTTTGGTTGATATTAGGTAATTTAATAATGAACAGGGGCATATTGGACCTTGGATTAGTAGCTAATGAATATATATCATAGATAATATAATATACTAGAATATATAATAGATAGGGATAAGAGGAGAAGTTTATGAAAGTTGCTAGAGGGGCTGAGACGTTGGGTCTCTTGGGGGTTGATTGTAAAGAAAAAACAAAAGAAAAAGAAACTAAGAGAAAGAAAAAGAGAGAAAAAGAAACTAAGAGAGAGAGCCTAAGAGAAAGAAAAAGAGAGCCTGAGAGAGAGGGAGAACGAGAGAGCCTAAGAGAGCGTTAGAGAGAGCCAGAGAGAGAGAGAGAGAGAGAGAGAGAGAGAGAGAGAGAGAGAAAGAGAGAGAGGCCATGAAGAAGACGAACCCTTAAGTTGCTTGCATTTCTTAAGGCAAGTACCTCTTCTACTATGTCTTGATTTAACCCTAATATGTTTGCTTCTTCAATGTATAAACGCCATACCCATTTAAAAAAAATTTAGGGGTCTTACTGATCTGATATCGTAATGAATAGGGACTTGTTTTAAACTGGAAAAATGCATTTGGTGACATAGTAGCACTTTAATCTCAGGTATTTCCTGAAAACGATATGTTGAAAATCTGACTAGTTGAACACAAAGTAGCACTTTAATCTCTGGTTTTGAGTTGTGGGATATCTTTGTTAGTGTTGTCACGTATGCGTGAACTAGTTTGAAGCCACATCATATCATAAATTGACCATGTTCCTTACAATCTGAAATCTGCTACCTGAATCTGTTATACCTGTTATCCCTGAATGTTTCGACATCTGCCTATATATTGTGTTATACTTGAATGTGTAGAAATCTGCTACCTGAATCTGTTATATATGTTATACCTGAATGTTTCAAAATCTGCTTATATATTTTGTTATACCTGACTGTGTAGAAATCTGCTACCTGAATGTGTAGAAATTTGCTAATCTATTGTGATATACCTAACTGTTGACAAAAGCCTTGCCTATATAACTCGCGTGAATTGGATCTGTAATCTCCGACCGTTCAATTATATCTGAAAGCTTGATGTTTTATGAGTGGTTATACCATTTTCGAGATCGAAGTATTTGTGGAGAATATAAATTCATGTGTTCTGATGTTTTCTGATATTTTTGCACTGGAGTTGAATACCATAATTTCTGAAAGGCAGTGAGATGGTGCCTATGGGTCCGTATGGGACAATTTTAGGTAGTGAATCTGTTATCTGTTATCTGTTCTGTCATCTGATCTCAACTAACTTGAGAAAAACACTTGGTATTCGTGTTATTAGCTATAAATATTCCCCAACAGAGATATATCTGTTGTGGTAAGTTAAGTGTAAGATTCATCACTTATCAGTCTGAGTTATTCTGTCTAATTTCTGGCATGGGCAATAAGTTTTGTTGTAGTACTATTTTATGTGTCACTTTAATATCAACTTGCTTTCAATTAAAACACCTGATTATCCGGTAACTTGATAAATGAAATTCAAAATTTTGTTGTTAGTGGTTTAGTTAATATTTATTAGAATGGGTTACTTGTAGAGCATGTGGATTAGCTCTTACGATGGTTTTAACCACCCTGCAGGTTAAGGAAAAAGATTGGAGAAAGATCTGTGGGCGGAGCTTTCAGCAATGTTGTCTGGTGGAGACTTCTGTGTCTGGTATGTTTCTATGTGTATACAGTGTTATCACTGCGTCAATATAGTTGTTTGAGCCTGGTTATTCAGAGGAGTTACATAGTTTAATGTTATGAATTGTTCTGACCCACTTCCGATATGAAAAGGAAAAGTTTCTTCTATTTTATCTGAAATCTGTTGCCTGAATATCTATCTTCGATCTCTGGTTAGAAATTTTTATATCAGATTTCTTTTGGTCTACTAGGTCACGACTCAAGATCCAGGTGCGTGGATTTTGGGTCGTGACATATCTTGTCAAGTAGAAGAACAAGCCAAATTCAGAGAACATGTGGTTCACAAAAGAAGAGTTCTAACAAATTGATCTAGATCTCCTCAAGCGCTATCATGGCCAATATTCATCGGGGATGAATTCTTCTAACCCGTGGAGAATTGATGGGGACATCCGATTCAAAGAATCACCTATGGTCTATCAAAGGCGAAAAAAAACTTGCAAAAATATATCGAAGGATCCAAAATGAAGAATGAAGGTGTTATGAAAATTAAGGCAAGGATATTCGTGCCCAAGGATGTCCGTGACCAAGGACATCCGGGCCCAAGGACGTCTGTGACCAAGGACGAACATCCGTGATCAAGGACATCCGGGCCCAAGGACGTTCGTGACCTTTAGACGGATATCTATGATTTAAACACCGTTCTGTTTTGTGCACATCATTGAGGACAGACATCCGTGACCTTTGGACGGACATCTGTGATCTCGTTCGCAAATTGGCGGGTAGACGAGTTTCGAGGCAAAACTTGTCATTTTAGAGTTTTAGTTATTTTAGAACTTTCTTATTTCGAATTTTATGTTTAGATAGAGTTATTTGCCTATATAAAAGCATTGTAAATATAATTTTAATTAATTAGTGATTATTGAATATTACTTCTGCAAATTAAGAGCTTTTATTAAAGTTTTCTTCAGGGGTGCGATTATCTCAAAACTTGGAAGAGGGATTCTTCTTTCCGCGTGCGGTTTGGTGCGAGGTCAATTTTTCTATCCTTCTTATTTACTCTTATCTTCATCTTATGTATAAGTGCTTGGTTAATTTTCTAATTATTTTTATTCCTAAAATTTAGAATTAATTGCGTGTTTTGCTTGCTCGATCTTTCCGTAGCCCAACCTAAGATCGTTCAGCCGTCCTAACACGGGATTTATTATATTTAAACCCTTTGATTTCCAAATACCTAGAATTCTTTAATTGTTGATTCCGCCCAGATGCGAAAGAACCTACTTGTGAGTTTATTCAAAACCCTAAACTATTGGAGATCTAGTTGTTCACTAAGAACCCTAGTCTTCTAGATCTTATAGGGAATGTACGGCGAAAGTAACACTAGTTTGGGCTAAATCAAATTATTTAATTGAAATTCTCTTTAGTTATGTGTTAATTTGTTAGGAAATTCATGTTTTAATTATTCATATTAATTCACAAATAATCTCAGCCCATCATATTTGCATCATGTTAGTTTCTGCATCACTATTTCTTTATCATTTTGTTTTCTATTTTTTAAGAATTTTTAATTTTTTTAGCAAGGGACCATAATATAGATCAATTATTATTATTATTATCATCATCATAACCTTATCCCATCTATTTTGGGTCGGTTTGTATAGATCATATACCAAAAAGAAAAAGATTTCTACTATCTTTTAGCATTAGAAAATCAATAGTAACAATAAAACTATTTTAGCCGTCCAAGTATGTATGCTAAAAATCACATGTTCATTTTTTGAATTTTAAAAACTATGATCTCTACAATGGCCTCACTCCAGTGAGACTAAACCCATGTTTTATGGTGCCAAATGGACAAAATGTATCCTGGTCAAGGATTCTCCCTGCACTTCTTGACTAGGAATCACTTATCTAATATTTTTATTCACTATAATCTATAAGTTGATTGGATTCACAAACAGTCCCACCTTCCCAATACCATAACTTTGCAACATCCCTTTCAATTTTAATGGATGCCTGCATATTTCTTTCAAGGCAAGCTATATTGTGGTGGTGTTATCTTTGCAAAATTAATTTGTTACTAATTATATTCAGGGGTTTGGATGCATGACACAACCCTAAACTACGTGAATGCGATGATTAACTGCTTGCCAAAACTAAATTGAATTAATCAAGCAATAAATCTGAAAATATAACGAATACCTTAGACATTCGTAGTCCTCCATGTGAAGAAATCACGTTTGGTTCGAATAGGGTTCAGCTTTTGTGCTAGATCCGTTAGGTTGCAGTGCGGCGATCCTAGAGATAAAACTCTAGATTTTCCCAGATTAGGGCGCTCACTATTCAAGGATGGAATCTCTGGTCCTTCTATGGTTTACGGAGTCGGGTCGAATTAATGGAGTAGGGAAAGGCTAGGGTTTTGGGAGTCGAGTACTTGGATGGGAGATGGCAGATTTGGGTTGTTTGAATTAAAGTCAGGAAGATGGGTTAGAAGGATAAAGTAAAACAAGGATAGCTTGTGGGCTTCACACCCTTGGCTTCATACCAAACCCTTCTCGGGAAGAAGAATCACTGTTCGAAGAAACTCATCTCAAGTTCCAAAAGCAAACGCTCATTCATTCAATAATCAATAATTAATTACATTGTTTTTCTTAAGGACATTATATAGGAGTCCTTTCAAACGAAAATAAAATCCTAAAACAAATACCAAAAGGACAAGTATGCCCCTCAAAATTAAGTTCGAAATTAAAATACCAAAATAACAAGAAACTGCACTATTTCAATCTATCGAGTTTCAGTTCGATCGATCGAAAGTGAAACTCGATCGATCAAAAAAACATATATCAAAATTCACCGCAAAAATTTGATTGATCGAAATTAAAACTCGATCTATCGAATGGAAATTCGATCGATCGAGTATATAATTCGATCGATCGAATTATATACTCGAGAACATGTGTCTTTCCTCTCGCTGCTGTTCGATCGATCGAAATAGGACTTCGATCGATCGAGAATTTCGATCGATCAAAATTGCAATTCGATCGATCAAATTTGCTTTGTTCCTCCACTTTCTCTAGAATTTCATCTTTCGCCTAGTTCTGATTTCCATTCCGCTTCTTCCGAAGTCGGTATACACGAAACGGTCCATATCCAATGTCTACGATGTCGGCATCCCCGTCAATTCTCCCGAGCCAAAAAGGCTTCATCACCGATGAAGCGGCGTCGTGATAGCGCTCGAGTATGTCGGGGTTCAAGCGTCGCACCTCGTCTTCAGCTAACCATGAGTTCTTGGAGTCCGGCTTTCCCAACCACTTGACCAAGTACTTTTGAATTCCGCCCCCATGGGTGGATTTCGCCAAATCATTTAATATCCCTTCGATCTCATCTCTGCGTTGCTTGCGTGGGGAAGGGAAGGGTAGGGGTTGTAGTGTGTGGCTGGCATTTGGGCTCGGGGCTGCTTGGAAGGGGTTGGGAGGGGGTGGGGCTGGGGCCAACGAAGGAACCAGGTCTTCCACATTAAATGTAGAGCTGACCCCTATATCCTGTGGAAGCTCGAGAATGTGTGTATTAGGCCCGCTCCTTGCCACAATTCTAAAAGGTACAGCGCTACGGGCTTGAAGTTTCTTTGCGGTTCCCATTACTCAGGCCTATCCCGAACCATGACGTAATCTCCAACCAGGAATTCCTTGAAGCGCCTATGCGCATCCGCAGATATTTTGTACTGTTCATTGCTTGCATTAATTCTTTTCCTAATTTTGGCATGCAATTCATGTATATGCTGTGCAAATGAATCGGCTGACTCGGAAACTCGATGGATGCAGACATGAGAATTAGATCGATGGGTGTTCTAGGTCTATGACCAAGGACGACTTCAAAAGGACTCATACCTAGGGACCTATTGACTGAATTGTTGTATGCAAACTCAGCTAAAGGCAAAGTAGAATCCCAAGTCCTAGGGTGATCACCAACAAGACAACGGAGAAGATTACTAAGGCTCCTATTGGCCGACTCCGTTTGGCCATCTATTTGAGGATGATAGGCCGAAGAAAATTGGAGCATGGTACTCATCATGTACCATAAAGTTTTCTAGAAATAACTGGTAAACTTCACATCCTGATCTGACACAATTGTCTGGGGTGACCCATGTAGACGCACAACCTCCCCGAAAAATTGGTTATGTGAGCCGCATCGGAGGTTTTAGAGCAGGGTATGAAGTGGGCCACCTTGGAAAAGCAGTCCACTACCACAAAAATGGAATAGTACTTCCGTTGGGTCTTTGAAAGTCCAAGCACGAAATCCATGGAGATGTCTTGCCACGGGGTATGTGGCAAGGTAAAGGGGTGTATAAGCCGGTATTCTGCTTAATATGTTTCGCAACTTGGCATGTACGACATTGTTTTACGACCCTAGAGACATCTCTCACAAGGCTAGGCCAATAAAACCCATCCTCAATGAGCGCACTGGTTTTATCGCGCCCAAAATGTCCGTCAATCCCCCCGACATGTAACTCCCAAATGAGACGCACAACCTCCCCCCGACATGTAACCCATGTAGACGCACAACCTCCCCGAAAAATAATTTGGTTATGTGAGCCGCATCGGAGGTTTTAGAGCAGGGTATGAAGTGGGCCACCTTGGAAAAGCAGTCCACTACCACAAAAATGGAATAGTACTTCCGTTGGGTCTTTGAAAGTCCAAGCACGAAATCCATGGAGATGTCTTGCCACGGGGTATGTGGCAAGGTAAAGGGGTGTATAAGCCGGTATTCTGCTTAATATGTTTCGCAACTTGGCATGTACGACATTGTTTTACGACCCTAGAGACATCTCTCACAAGGCTAGGCCAATAAAACCCATCCTCAATGAGCGCACTGGTTTTATCGCGCCCAAAATGTCCGTCAATCCCCCCGACATGTAACTCCCAAATGAGACGCACAACCTCCCCCCGACATGTAACCCATGTAGACGCACAACCTCCCCGAAAAATAATTTGGTTATGTGAGCCGCATCGGAGGTTTTAGAGCAGGGTATGAAGTGGGCCACCTTGGAAAAGCAGTCCACTACCACAAAAATGGAATAGTACTTCCGTTGGGTCTTTGAAAGTCCAAGCACGAAATCCATGGAGATGTCTTGCCACGGGGTATGTGGCAGGGTAAAGGGGTGTACAAGCCGGTATTCTGCTTAATATGTTTCGCAACTTGGCATGTACGATATTGTTTTACGACCCTAGAGACATCTCTCACAAGGCTAGGCCAATAAAACCCATCCTCAATGAGCGCACTGGTTTTATCGCGCCCAAAATGTCCGTCAATCCCCCCGACATGTAACTCCCAAATGAGGAAATCATGCAATGAAGTATGAGGGGTGCACAAACGATTTCCTTTGAACAAATACCCATCCAGCAGGGTATACTCGGAGTTAATGTTGTTCAGATTTTTAAAGAAAGCAGTGTATTCTGCCCCGAAATCTGGGCAATCAGGATAATCTTGGTTCAACTACTCAAATCCGATGACCTCGGTGCTCATAGATTGCAAAGTCGTCATTCGACGACTAAGCGCATCAACAGCCTTGTTCTCGACACCGGCCTTATGCTTCAAGACAAATGTGAACCCTTGAAGGTACTCGACCCACTTCGCGTGCCTCGGGTTCAACTTTTTCTGGGAAGTGAGGAAACGTAAGGCTTCGTGGTCAAAAAACAACACAAATTCTTGCGGTCTCAGGTAATGTTTCCAATACCACAGAGATCGGACGACCGCATAAAACTCCTTGTCATAGGTGGAGTATTTTTACTTTGGCTCATTGAGCTTCTCACTAAAATAGGCCACAGGGTGACTCTCTTGGCTTAGCACTCCGCCTATGCCTACACCCGATGCGTCACATGCTACTTCAAAGGCTTTAGAAAAGTCTAGTAGGCGCATGACGGGTGCAGTAACCATTTTCTCTTTTATCTTAGCAAAGGCCCTCGTCGTGGCTTTGCTCCACAGGAACTCCCCTTTTCTCATGCAATTGGTAATGGGAGCCATGATGGTGCTAAAATTCTGTGGATGAAACGACGATAAAACGTGGCCAAACCGTGGAAGCTACGGACTTCATGAATATTCTGAGGTTCGGGCCACTCCACAATGGCCTTAACCTTCACAGGGTCCGCAACCATCCCGCCTACCGAGACAATGAATCCCAAGAATACAACAGAGTGTTGTATGAAGGTGCACTTCTTGAGATTCGCGAATAACCTCTCCCCCCTCAAGGTTTCGCAAACCAACCTCAGGTGGATAGTGTGTTGGTCCTTGTTCGGACTGTAAATTAAGATGTCATCAAAGTACACGACAAAGAATTTGCCAAGGAATGGCCTCAACACTTGGGTCATAAGCCTCATAAATGTACTCGGGGCATTGGAAAGCCCAAAAGGCATGACCATCCACTTATAAAATCCGTCTTTGGTCTTGAAGGCGATTTTTCATTCATCGCCAGGGCAAATACGCACCTGATGGAAGCCACTTTTAAGGTCTATCTTGGAAAAGATAGTGGCTCCAACCATTATGTCAAGCATGTCATCAAGCTGCGGTATGGGAAACCGATATTTAATAGTGATCTTATTAATCATACGGCTATCCACACACATGCGCCATGCACCATCTTTCTTAGGCGTGAGTAATGCTGGTACAACACATGGGCTCAGACTCTCTTGTATGAACCCCTTTTGAAGGAGCTCACTGACTTGCCGAGTCAACTCGGCGTGCTCAACCGGATTCAACCTGTAGTGGGGCAGGTTCGGTAATGTAGATCCGGGAACTAAGTCAATTGCGCGTTGAATGTCACGCATAAGAGGGAGCTCATTAGGTAAGTCTTCGGAGAAGACATCCGCAAATTCATCCAGCATGGGCGCTACCTCCTTGGGGCACTCACAGACTGACTCATAAGTACTTTCAACAGTGACAACGACATACACGACGCTCTCATCTAACGATGCCCTCTCGAACTCTGAAGGGCTCACTATGTTGATGGCCTTGGATTGGCCTCCCTTCTTCTCAACTCTATTAACCAATGGTGCTTTGGGAGACAAAGGGTTCAAAGTGATTTTCTTGCCCTTGTAATTGAACGTGCAAATGTTAGATCGATCAAAAATGGTCACGTTCAAATCATAGAGCCATGACCTCCCTAAGATAATGTGGCCCACATCCATCGACACCACATCGCACCATAAGGTGTCTGAGTATGAACCCAACTGTATGGGTACACGACACCTATGAGATATGAGAATGGATGAGGAGCCAACCCATGCGACTTTGTAAGGTCTTGGGTGGGCTTCGGGTGTCAGCCCTAAGCGGGTGACGGTATGTTCGGACACCATATTGGTGCAGCTTCCGCTATCCACGATTACCCTACAACTCTTGGTCCCATATGTGGCAAAGTTGTGGAAGATGTTCTCCCTTTGCCAATCCACCTTTTCATCCCGTTGAGGTTGTGCAAAGGCACACCTCACGACTAGAGCACGACCATTGTCATCACCTTCCTCGTCACTAGGTGTGGCATTCGACTCAAAGACCTCTTCCTCATAAACTCCTTCACTTTCTTCTCCTTCTCCGTCGATGAAGAGATTCCTTTGTGGGTCTCTTGTGGGGCATTGGGCGGCAAAGTGTCCCAATCCTTAACATTTATAACACTTGACATGAGACCCACTCTTCGAGGATTCTCTGGCTACACCCTTACCTTTGTCAAACCTCACATTGGAAGATGTGGGTTGTGTGGGTTTGGTAGGCGGGTTTCCAGTATTAGATCTCACTTCGCCGGTATGGAGTTGACCAATGTGAAAATCAGATCGCCTAACCACCGTCATTTTCAAATATCGTTCACGGTCTTGAACGACGGTGTAACAATCGGCGAGAGTCTCTACAGGGTGGGAGACTAACTCTTTTTGTAAGTCAAGTCTCAATCAAATTTGCCAATGTAATCCGATACGGGCATACTACCTTGGCGTAGATTTTGCCATTGGTCGAGGAGACGATGGTAATATGAAGAAGGAACGTACTTTTTTATAAGTCGTTCCTTCATGTCCTCCCAATGGGTAATGGGAGTACAACCCGCATTCGTTTTGATGCATTCAACGTTGACCCAAAAGAGTTGGGCTTGGCCTATGAGCTTCATTTTTGAAAGTCTAACACATCTTTCATCGCTCATGCCAAACCACTCAAAGTGCTGGTCCATATCGGATAACCAATCGAGGAAGACTTGAGGGTCTAACCGTCCATCGAAAGTTGGGAACTCAACTCGGACATTTTTGAGGAGTCCCTTCCGGGTCGTAGTCATCTCCATGATGATCTAACCTATGGTTCCGGTTCCGATTATACTAGTAGCCATTTCGTTCGAAGCGTGGACCATTACGCTCACGGGGTGGTTCGAGGTACTCATCACCCTCATCTAACCGATTGACTCGGTCTAACAACCTCTCATTGGATGTTTCAAGAGTCCTTTGGGCTGTCTCCATGGCAGCCATTCGATCATTGATCGATTTTAGATCAGCCCTCATGCCGTTAAGAGCCTCGGAAATCCCACTCATGTCCATGGTGATACGGTTCGCTAATGAGGGGTTCTAGAATGGAATGCAAAATGGACTGACAATGAAGGGGGACTTTTGACAAACAGTTGATGCGCACACTTTGGCCAAAACAAAAATAATATGCGAAGAAAATTAAAGTGCAATGAATTCAATGTCACACAGTATGCCCTAACCTAAAACTTAGTGCTATGATACCAAAACTGACGTAGGACACAACCCTAAACTACGTTAATGCAATGATTAACTGCTTGCCGAAACTAAATTGAATTAATTAAGCAATAAATCTGAAAATATTACGAATACCTTAGACATTCGTAATCCTCCATGTGAAGGAATCACGTTTGGTTCGAATAGGGTTAAGCCTTTGCGCTAGATCCGTTAGGTTGCAACGCAGATCGATCCTAGAGATAGAACTCTAGATTTTCCCAGATTAGGGCGCTCACTATTCAAGGATGGAATCTCTGGTCTCTCTATGGTTTACGGAGTCGGGTTGAATCAATGGAGTAGGGAAAGGCTAGGGTTTTGGGAGTCGGGTATTTGGATGGGAGATGGCAGATTTGGGTTGTCTGAATTAAAGTCAGGAAGATGGGTTAGAAGGATAAAGTAAAACAAGGATAGATTGTGGGCTTCACACCCTTGGCTTCACACCAAACCATTCTCGGGAAGAAGAATCACTGTTCGAAGAAACTCATCTCTAGTTCCAAAAGCAAACGCTCATTCATTCAATAATCAATAATTAATTACATTGTTTTTCTTAAGGACTTTATATAGGAGTCCTTTCAAACGAAAATAAAACCCTAAAACAAATACCAAAAGGACAAGTATGCCACTTAAAATTAAGTTCGAAATTAAAATACCAAAATAAAAAGAAACTGTGCAATTTCGATCGATCGAGTTTCAGTTCGATCGATCGAAAAAACATATATCAAAATTTGCCGCAGAAATTCGATCGATCGAAATTAAAACTCGATCGATCGAATGGAAATTCGATCGATCGAGTATATAATTCGATCGATTGAAATTGCAATTCGAACGATCGAATTTGCTGTGTTCCTCCACTTTCTCCAGAATTTCATCTTTCGCCTAGTTTTGATTTTCATTCCGCTTCTTCCGACGTCGGTATACACGAAACGGTCCATATCCAATGTCTACGATATCGGCGTCCCTGTCAGGTTTACTTTTAATAGACAGATTAGGAGTCACATTATAATTAGTTAATTCTCTAACTCTAAAGGTAGTTTCCTTTCTTAGGCATTTTCTTGGTTATGGGTACTTTCTTATTTGTGAGTGCTTATCACTTTGAATTTAATTTCTTCATTCTATTAGAAATAGGTTATAGGGATTTTTTTACAAATACGTATTATAGGTTTATAAATTTACCCTTTTCAGTACTGTAAATAAAGAATATAAATCATGTTGATCCCTTATTGTAAAAAACATTACTAGAGGTTTGGGGTGTTTCCTCCACCCCAGAAAAAATAACAGATCCCTCAAATTCAATGCATGAGAAGTACAATAACATTGTAGTTATCTTGTAATCAGGAGCAAGGTATCTCACTGGTGATCAGTATCGGGTATCGGTACATGGAGTACTGATACGTATTGGCCGATACATATTTTTTTTTGTTTAAAAAAGGTGAAACAACTTTTTTAAAAAATCCAATCAAGGGGGTATCGGTCGATACCCCATCCATATCGACGCATACCCGATATGTATCAACTTATATGGGCCCGTATCAGTTGATATAGATATCGGGGTGGTATCAGTATCGGTTTTCAGAGAAACCGATACCTATCGGTATCGGCCGAGTTTTGATACCATGATTAGGAGTGCATATTGAGCCTAATTATAATTAAATGAAGGATATATTTGTGGCTAGAGTTATTGTCCTAGCTCATTAATATTTCCACAGTGATTTAAGAAATATTATTGTATAGCCATTTTGGTCATATATTAACTAGGATATATTTTGATTTATCTATTATTAAATAAATATGCTTAAGGGCACACTTTGAGTGCTTCTTTAAGTATATGTAGCATTTGAAACTTTGTTGCTATGGAGATTATCCTCCCGTTCTTATAGTTCATTTAGATTCGTGTCCTTAACAATTTCAATCTCTTCCAAAAGTCATATCGAAGTTGTGAATAAGGAAAGCTTACAAACCCATTAGACAGTAGTTCTATTAAAAGCTTAAAAGAGATTTTTATAAACTGACTTGTGAGATTGTTTCCAATATAATTCCTGTCTTACATTGGAAAGTTGCATCTTAATCATAGCGGTCACAACCCGTCACCAACAAAAGGCAAGGGGAAAAGATTACCACAAAACACAAGTCAATCTTGACCAAAAATTCATAAGCGTTATTAGCAAACATAATTAGTTTTCTAGTATGAGATAACAATACAAATTACTTTCTGAAAATCACTGAATACCTGAACACTTATCTTCTTTATTGAAGACTCTTCTGTAAATGGAGAGACCAACTTTACCCCAGGAGGCATTTTTGTATCAAACATTGACTGGGCCAATTTAAACATTTCTTTTTCTTCATCTGCACACGTGCTCAAGGTTTGTATACCAAGCTCCCTACATTGTGTAGTTGTCAAGTCCAAGAAGACCAAAGATTGTAGAAATTTGATCACAAGCATCGTCACCAAGTTAAAATTCAAGAACTATTTGACAGGAAGAAATTTGCAAAAAATTGGAAACAATTGGGACAAAAGTAAAAAAGATTAAAGAAGTAGAAAAAAATACTAAAAATACAGATAGGCAAGAAGTAAAATTTGGAACATTTGGCGACATATAAACACTCGAAATTATTAATATTGTAAACATTGGGTATTAATTTAAAACCCACTTTTATAACTTGGTTTTGTACAAGCGAGAAATAAAAACATTCATTTTTAACTTAGTATCAGAAAAGGACATATAGGAGTTTCTCTTTCTTACTTTTGGTTTCTATGAGTAACTAAAAAGAAATTGTTAACTTGCAATTAAAACATAAACTTGGAATATATATATATATATATATATATATATATATATATATATCCCTCCTACATATAAAAGAGAAAGGAATTCAAAGTTTAGTATTCATTTGATTCCTTTCTATTGAAAGGATATTCTTTCATTCTATCACATAAGACAATAAAGGTTAGGTTTAGCAAAACTCATGCTTATTGTAGCAAAATCCCAAACTATGCATACTTCATTAATAGCATGGTTATCAAAATCCCAAACGATAAAGACTTCATTTTAGTCAGGGTATCTCTGTTTGTGCCCACGTATTCTCTGAAAGCGCCCACGTCCCAGACCCCATCAAAACCATTGATTGCTTTGGTTCAGATGATGGAGATCGTGTTTCAACCCGATATTCCACACAATAGATCGGGAGATCATGGCTCACTTATCAGACAATCAATTTTTTATTCTATATGTCACAGATCCCAAAACAAATTGCCCTTGAATCATATGGCACACATCACGCTCAAACGTGAATTGAAGGCCATTGTTTGGGAATTTGTGACACGTGGAATCAAACAATGATCGTCTGATAGGTGAGCCATGATCTCAAGATGTATTTTGTGGAATATCGGGGTGCAACAAGACGTCCATAATCTGATCCAACTCAATCAATGGTTTTCAAAGGATCTGGGACGTGGGCACTTTCAGAGAATGAGTGGGTGCAAACAGAGGTACCCATCAATTTATGATAAAAATGGAATCATATTAACATATAATAATATGAATAATAAATAAAAATAAGAAGAATAGAAATAAGGGAGGTTTATTCACACCCTTATTTCTAGAATTCACGCTCTTTCACACGAAAAAACTGTTGACTGCCTTGAATCAGAAGATGGAAATCGTTTTTCGTCCCAATAATCCACATAACAGATCTTGAGATCATGCCGCACCTATCAGACGGTTAGATATTGATTCAACGTGGCACATATCCCCAAAAGTGACCATCTGACAGGTGTGCCATGATCTCAAGATTTATTTTGTGAAAGATTGGGACAAAAACTGATCTCCATCGTCTAATTCAAGGTAGTCAACATTTTTTCCTGTGAAAGAGTGTGTGCTCTTCATAGGAAAAATGGGTGCAAATAACGCCACCCTAAAAATAATTAATTGTTCAAAACTACAGTATAGATGTTTTTCATGTCAGTAATGTCACACAACTTTTCATCCAATTCAACGACATTCAAACCAGGTAAACCGGCTTCAAGCATATGCATCTTGCTTACGGTTTACTGCTTTAAGTTGTATTGTCTTCAGTTTATAGGCTCCAATCGTATGCATTTTGCTTGAGCTTGAGTTGCATTTTTTTGTATGCTCATAATGGAATAGAGACATAATAGATCTATTTGGACTATTTGTGTCAAAATAGACATAATAGATCTATTGAGAAGCAGGATATCTAGTAAAAGTGATTTTTTGTTACCATAGTAAGTGTTAATTAATTTATTGATTTATATGAGCATCTAACACTTATTTAGTGCTCAACAATATCCGTGCACCGGTTGAGTAATAGCTCAATTGGTATCCCCTTCTTTTGTGGAAGCACAAGTCGTGGATTCTAATCCCCACGCCTGCTCCGCCCCTTTGTGTGGGTCCCTTCCCAGTGTGCTAGGCTAATAGTGGATCCTCTATGCGTGCAAGTTGGCACAAGCACTACATCTGGGCTGTCTATGAAGTATGGCATCCTAAAAAAAAAAGAAAAATAATAATATCAGTGCAACCCAATTGCAACTCTTTTTTCTATGAATTGGTATCAGGTGCGTGAACTAATGCACCTATGATAAAATGGTACTTTAATAAATTAAATACATAGAAGTTTAAATAGGAGTTCGCCCAATTAAAACGAAATGCAAAAAATCTTTTTGAAATTTACATTGTAGCGATTCATTCTCCAAATAAACGGCTCTCACGTGTATCGCATGTGCAGGGTCCACTAATATATATATATAAGAAAAAGGGCATACATATGCATTCGAATGCTAGATCACGTGCCACGTGATCTAAAAAAAATTGTGAGTTTTTCCCAATAAAAAACGTGGTCAAAGTTTGCCTACTTCCTGCAAAAAAAATTTCTGGGGTAAGGTGCAAAATTTCAATGCAGCAGGTTGATGCAGGAAGTAGGCAAACTTTGACTTGGTCTTCCATGGGCAAGTTGTTGTGGCATCCGATCATGTGGATGGGTGCTACATGTAGCGCATCTGGATAATCCATGAGTTTGAACACGCATCCCCGTGCCTTATATATATATATATATATATATATATATATATATATATATATATATATATATATATATATATATGAAGTGGTGGTAGCAAAAAAGGAGGTTGTAGTGAAATCCATCTCTTGGGTTTTCAGGGAGATAGTTTCCTTTTTGTTGGTTCCTCAAGTAGCCTATACTCTTTCTCGGGAAAGCACTAGTTCCGGTTAGCGGCTTAGAAAGCCCTTTGGATGATGAAGGATTTCTTCTCTTGAACCTTGGCTTATATCTTTGGCTGGTAAGGGCTCGGAGAGCCTCACTGCCGAGTTTCACCAGCACTTATATATATATATATATATGTGGATGATTTTATCTTTAAGTCGTGATTTAACTGCAACTTTTTCAAAAAGTCCACGAAATTGATGCCTATGGTCACAAACAATGAATGATTCAAAAGAGGGATCATATTTCATGAAAGAAATAACTATGCAGTTACTATATTTTGTTATTGGCATAAGATTGATTCTCTAAGCTAGTAAGCTTTTTGGGAATGTCCTCTTTTGGTTGCCAATAACCAAGTTATGTTGGAAAGCAAAAAAAATTTCTGGGGTAAGAGAGTACTTGTAGCTCTCTAATGTTCTTATAGGATCATTGTCAGCAATTGCAAGAATCAGATTTGCATATCCAAGCCTTAGGCTGTCTGGGAGCTGCTTTACTTGCCCATAGTCTAGCAATGCAACCTGGAGAAAACAAATAAAATGTTATACCACAGGATTTGAATAGAACCCTATAAGATAACAGAACATAGTGCATAGAATCAGATGGATAAGAGCACATGTTGTTTACTCAAATCGTAAAATTAACAAGCTGTTTTTCTTTTCTTTTCTTTTCTTTTTTTCTTTTTTTGTGGTGGTGGGGGGGGGGGGATTTATTGTCTAAAATTTCTTTCACAGTTGAATGAGAAAAACCCAGCAATTTTTTTTTTATAATCAAGAAAGCCAGCCCATAGCATCCAACATAAACCAATTAAGATATATATTTCTAATATAGACTACTAATAAGTACATACTATTTTAAAATAAATAAATCAAAGACCAACCTGAAGACAAATTATGCTATAGCAAAAATAGCTCACTTGCCTCGGTGTCCTTGCAAATCAAGATATTTCCAGGATGAGGGTCTGCGTGGAAGAATCCACCCTTTAAAATCATTTGACCATAGGCTAGGGCCAAACTATTTATGATCTTCCTGCATAAAGCACACATTTTTAAAAAGGGGTTACAATCTTCCCCAAACTACATTGTAATGCAAAAGAAAGGACAACAATATTAGCTTTAAAAATCACTAAGAGTTACAAAAGCGATAATATTTTCTTTCTTTTTTTTTCCAATAAGCAAATGGGGTGCTCAGGTACCCTCCTGGGAATTAGTAAACAAAGGAGATACATCAAACAGATGGAAGGAAAAAATACAATAATTAGATCATAGTTAAGTGATGAAACAGAAACCACAAGCCTGAGAGGAGCATCAAAATTTAATACCTTCTATTTACCATAATTGATTGGAAGAGATGTCATCAACAATTTGACTAAGAATGGGAGATTAAGCGTATTCGAATGATCCGCTCAGTCCAGATATGATAAAAAGGGGCCACACTAGCAACTAGCAAGGCAGTCTTTTGTTGTGTGGTAACTTGTTGACGCACTCGAGCAGTAATTTCAGCCTGTAAGGTTGGGCAGAGATTTCCGCATCTGATGGATATCCTTGCAAGTTAATCTCCAAATCCAAGCCTAGAATTGGCAATGGAAAAAGAGTTAAGCATAGCTTCATTGTTACCTAGGCACTTTCACTGTTGGGATTTCTGTCATGCTGACACTTGGTGGCAATTGGACACTCCTCAACACAACAATACTTCTAGACATGTATGAAATTATCACATAATACCATCAAAATGTTCCGCGTTACACGCTAACTAAACCGTCATTTTATAAAAATAATTGTGTAAAGTTTAGTAACTTATTAAATAAAACACTTGGATCTTCGAAAACAATTTGTATGATATAGTGTACTTCTAGTTAGTTTCGTGACATGCATTATGTATCTCAATTGAATCTCTAAGATTTCCCTTCAAATTTTTTTCTACATACATTCTTGTATACAAGTTTGCGTAGAAAATAGATTCATTCACAAATAGATTGCAACAAATTTCCCCTCGCTAGGAGAGCATTTTATTAATAAATAGTGGACCTAACACTTCCAGGTATCGCCTTCGATTGCCCCATTAATTACAGCAATAATGAATACCTCTGATCAAAAGCTATGAAATAAAAATGAAGTATTTACATCTCTGAAAATAATAAAAATCCTAGATTCTAGAATTTCATCAGCATCATCATCGCCTTCATCCCTGGCGTTAGTATGCTAAGAGATAAATACTCAGCATACTGTCTTCGTCTGAAACTCATCTGATGTGGTCTTCGTCTGAAACTCGTTTGATGTGGAACAATGGACGACGAATATATGAACCTCCTCGTCGGAAGCCGGACCCATCTGATTGATAGGCATGAAGGAGCGTAGGCGCTAAAAGTTCATGAACGAATCTCAACACAAAATTTTGATGTCGAGTTTTGAATACTTACTCAAACACTGGATCTATGAGAACTGATCATCGAAATTGGTAGTGTCTTTGTTATTTGGAAGTTTTGGCCTAGTCAAAACTACTAAATTCCATAGAATTCTAGTTACACTTTCACAATGGGCCAAGATCTGGGCCTATACCCTTTACAAGTCCCTTTCTGAATTAAACTCGGGTTCAAGTGTTTCAGATAATTCTTGACCTCATTCCAGGACATGTAGTTATGATTTTAGGCCTTAAACTTCATCATTTGGATTGTTTGGACCTTGGTTCAATATGGGTTTTTAGGGCTTTTGCATGATTCAGACCTTCATTAATCATGATGGATCATTGCATTAATTGGGCATTCAGGATCGAACTCGACCTTCCTTTTCAAGGAATTTCTTATCTCCAGGTTAAGGCTCAAATCTTTAATTTAAGGTCCCGATGACCCCAATCGCGAGGGAAACTCCAATATGGTAAGGTTGACCGGGGAGCGATTATTTTATACGGAGTGACGATCTTTTATCATGATCGCACGAAGCGATGATCTATTGCATTGATCACGATCTCACGAAGTGATGATGATCAAGACCTATCGGTGTTGGTCGTAGTCACGCGGAGCAATGATGATCATGATCACGTAGAGCAGTGATCGCAATCTCGTTGATTAGCGACGATCATCAATATAGAAACCTGGATTATTGTCCCTGATTTGTAATCACAACCCCGAATATACGAGGGTTTAACCTGAAATTCGTAAATGCAACCCTCTTATATTCCATCGTCTGCCATCCAATATTGGACGTCAAACAATCTAATTGACACCATGGTAGCATATGCATGTGGGATGTTCTAAGGGGCCCTTAGGACGTCAATACAGCCGGTTGTTTTGATGTACTTACTAGACGTGAAGCAGGTAGTATTTGACGTAATCATCAGCATACATGGAATGTACAGAAGGATATGCCTCTATGGTCTTTGACGTGGATGACCTACTTACTCACATGTTGTGGTAGGCAAACCGAGGTCATCAATAGGAGCTTAGGTAATTTGTTATGGTGTCTAGTAGGTGAACACATTAGGAGTTGAGATTCCATCTTACCTGTCGCTAAGTTTGCATATAACAATTCAGTTAATAGAACCACAGGCATGAGTCCGTTCCACATTGTGCTTGGGTATAAGCCTAGGATACCTGTAAATCTCATTCCAATGTCCATTCACCAAAGGTCATCAGAGTTTGCATCCACATTTGCACATCGCATTCATTATTTGCATGTTGAGATTAAGAAAAGAATTAATTTAAAGAATGAAAAATACAAGTTCTCTGCAGATTCTCACAGACGATTTAGAGAATTCCAAGAGGGTGATTTTGTGATGGTTCGGAATAGACCCGAGCGATTCCTGCAAGGAGTTGCAAAGAAGTTACAAGCTCGCGGTGTTGGACCCTATCGGATCTTGAAGCGTGCCTGTTCTAATGCTTACTTCTTAGATCTTCCGTCAAAATTGGGGATTGGCACGACTTTCAATGTAGAGGACCTTGTTCCATTTCATGGCCCTTCATCCATCCCTGCTAATCCCTTTGAGCCTTCTACTTCCGATAACCCAATTATTCCCCTTCCCACACCGTTACCCCCACCTACTCGGCAAATCCGTGAGATCATCAAAGATGTGCTGAAAGATCAGATTGTGTCCACCAACCACGGGGGACTTCAGAAGTACTTGGTCAAGTGGAAGAACAAGGCAGACACAGAGAATACTTGGATTACACAGGAGGAATTTCAGCAGCTTGAGCTGGATCTTTTGGATCTTTATCACAACCAGCATTCATCGGGGATGAATCCGTCTAACCCGGGGAGAGTTGATGGGGACATCTGATTCAAGCAACCGCCCATAACATATTGGAGGCGAAAGAAGAACATCAAAGTGATCAAAAAGAATAAAAGTAACTTATCGAAAGAAGAGTAACTTTTAATCCCATCACTTTTATGTTTGGCCTATTTTGAAGTATCAAACAAAGTCGGATTGATGCGAAATTGGTCATATTTGAAAGCTTATCGAAGTAGCTTTCCAACGAGCCAAAACGTGCAATTCCGACAAGTATTGAAGAAATTATGGTTAGTTTTCGGAAGCTACACAGAAAGTGACGAATTTCAAGAATCCTAATTGAATTAGGATTAGTCTCTTTTATTATTTTATTTTAGAAAATAAGAGTTGTTTCTTTTATTAGAAATAGGATTTGTTTCCTTATTGTTTAGGACTTTATTGTTTTAGAAGAATTATGATATTTCTTTTATTTGAATTAGGAATTAGAGTTATACTAGGATTTCTAATTTTAGAAGAATTAGGATATTTCTTTTATTTGAATTAGGAATTAGAGTTATACTAGGATTTCTAATTTTATGCATTGGTTAGCCTATTTAAAGGCTTGTAAACCCTTTTATTATTACTTTTTGGTTAATGAAAATTACTTATGCAAAATTGAGAGTTCTAAACTTTCGTGAGGGTGTAATTCTCTCAAAATGGAGAACGATTCTTCAATTCCCGCTTGCGGTTTGGCGCGAGACCAACTCTTCTTCCATCTCTATCTTCTTTAGATCTACGACTTGCGTAAGTAGCGTAACCCTAGTTATTTTATTTATTTCATAAAATCCAAAATCAACCTATTTGTTCATTATAAATCATTACTAGCCTTTTAATTTTGTTCGATATCGAGAGAACTCGCTTGCGAGTTCGTTCGACGCCCTAAAACTATTGGAGATCTAGCCGTTCATAAGAACCCTAGTCTTCTAGATCCGCGATAGGAAACGCACACTAAAGTAACGCTATTTTGGGCCGGAATTAAATCACCTAATTGAATTTCTAGAAATTTCCGTGGTAATTTGTTATGAGAAATTGTTATTTTTTAATTGATTAAATTAATTTTAATCCTAATCTCAGCCCTAACATTGCATTTAGTAAGTTCCCCCGCATCATGATGCCAATAGGCATTGCTTGCGTGCCAAATAATGTTTTGGTATAGCATGTTTGGCTTGAGCCCAACTCTTTGTTTCGAGCAGGGCATGGGCAAAGGTGAAGCCTTGCAATTGGCTTTTCTAGGCTTTAGTTGTCTCAACCGAACCTATAACAGCTACTAATAGTATTGTTCCTATCCTATTCAGTTTCTCAGGTTCTTGCTCGCCATCGTCCCTACCAGCTAGTGACAATCTTCTTGTACCTTCGTTTTTTTAGCGTCACTTCCATCATATCTTTGTTTGGCCTTGTTAGTAGTTGAGAACCTTTCCTGCCTGGGTAGGAAGCGGGCCTCCATGAGTAGGAAGTTCCTCACCAATTTTATTTTCTCTAGTTAGGTCGAGTGTGCCTCCTTCTGATTGACTCCAAGGTATCCGACCCGCCTCAACGCTTCGTGTATTTGTCACGGTTCCTTGGTGCTCCCTCTTACACGTTACAATTTTTCCGGCCCGGTTAGTTTGTCTATTTGTCAAACGGTCTATTCTTGGAAAAAAGATACATAATGTCTCTCCACTAGCTCTACCCTGGTCAATGGGTCAATAATCGGCCCGGTGGTTCTTCGATGAGAGCTGGAATAGATCTTGTGCGAGTTGGTGGTGGGAAAGCTGCTGGTACTAGTATCAAAACCATAGGGCCATATAGAGACCAATTGTGGTGCTATCACCAAGGCAACCACAGTACTCTGGAAGTTAAGAGTCAAAATCCAACTATGGGACAACCAAGGGCATTACCAATTAGATGAGGCATTTGACTACATTAAGCATTGTTCGAAAACCTAAAAACTTGATTCAACATGAATCAAAAGATGGTTGGGTCGGGTAAACTCAAACGCTGAAGGCAGAACTAAAACTCGACTCAGTCGGACTTGGTAATTTAGTGTGTATATGTGTATATATAAAATTTAAAAAGTAAAAAAAAACTACATAAAAGTAGAGAATTAATATAAAATAATCAAATTCATCAAGTAATCCATCCATCAAAGAATTATCAAACATCGCATAACAGTGAAATGAATTGAATTTCAATTTTCTAGTTTCTACTTAATCCCAAGCAAAATGTAACATGTCTTATGCACTTGTCAGATTAGGGCCTAATCTCGTGGGAGAATATATATATATATATATATATATATATAGAGAGAGAGAGAGAGAGAGAGAGAAAGCGAGGTAGCTTACAAAACTACCTCTCTTACTTTAAAAAAGACAATCTAAAAAAAAAAAACCTTTGACTTGAAACCACTCGGCCTAGTCAACTCGAGTCTGTCTCAAGTTGTGACTCAAGACGAGTTTAATACCAAATGGGCAAGTCAAGTCAAGTCAACTCAGTGGAGTTTTGAGTCGACTCAGAGAGTTTTTGAACCATGACCGTAGGAGAGTCTACAAGCTAAACTAACCTCGGGTATAGGAAAAAAATAAGGCTCATACCATTAAAAAAATGCCTAAATTTGTACGATCAAAACGTATGACTCTTTTAAGCAGAAAAGGACAAAGTTGATGCAAGTAGAGATGGAGCTACAACACAAGAATAATCCCATATCAAGAATAATGAGATAGATTTACTACAAACAACACTGAAATCAGAAAGGAAATTACAGCAAGCCATCACTTATTTGCATTATTTACCGTCAAATCATATAGTTTATAATAAAGTAATTATTTGCATAAAATGCTATCACTTCATACTGACTGATAAAAATGAAGTAAAAACTTGTCTAATTACTAAAATGAAATTTATACAAAGAAAATTATACAAGAAGTGAAAATAATAATTATGCAGAAAGTAAACCATGTGGGAAAAAAACTTCACACCCTCTAGGATAATATAGGGGCTTACTGCTTTGCTACTGCTGCAATCTTACCACCAGGATCTATGCCTCTTTTGAATATTTCATCGCCAAGATTCAGGATCGGGATTCCATCTATAAACTCCATAACTAAAACTCTCCTAAAAAAGCAAAGAAACATGATGATTCAGAGTGTTGGCATATGTGAATAGTAATCAGTTTGGGGAGACTAGAACCCCTTAAATTAAATAATGCTAGAGCTTCAGCTACTAAGCTTAAACTTGCAGAAACGTTGTAAAATAGTAAATAGGATGTTTAACTTCAACAATGCATGTTCAGAATTATTTGCCATATTTAAATGAATTTTGAGCTTGTTGGAATTCACAAGGTTCATTCATTTTCCTCTCTTGGGATAGATCAAATTGCTTCGGGAAATTTCATCAAAAAAAAAAAAAAATGCTTCAGGAATCCACATGAAAATGCAGATGATGAGTCGTGTTAAGAAAAAAAAGAAGAAGATATGCATGTAATAAATCTTACACCGTTAGACATGTTAATTTGATTTGCCAAGAGCTCAGATAATGAAAACCCGAGGGTAGCCTTCGTACTTTTCTCTCCGAAAATAAACGATTTTTTTTACTCACTTTTGTCAGCCTTAAATTGTATCCAAACACTGGATTAGCACAGTTTTCAGAATCTGGCCCTTAGGATTCCTCCGTTTTCCCTATAATACTGCCAACACTCAGTAGTTCAGATCTTAGTAGACCAAATATAAACAGTTGTATCTGTCAAGTAAACACAACTAATAACTTGCTTCAGTTAAAGAAAAAATATATATACGAGAAGAATAAACTACTTATGTGGTGCAACTAAAGATCAGTTTGGTGGCAGAGATTAGGGGGAGCTCGTGGTAAAGGAAGAGGACCCCAAAAATGAAATCCTTGGGGGCTCACCACCCACAATGTAGACACATGTTGGGATCTTCATGGCAAGCCTATTTGGGCTAATCAGGCGCAAATTTCAAAAGTTGGCAGTTTCTATCATTTTATGAGACTAGTTTCTACTCAATCTAAACCAAGTACAGCAAAGGATACTATCAAATTGTCCAAGGATGAATGTATCGAATGGTTAAGAGTCAAGCAACACCGGCTTCTACCTCTCTGTGACACCTGTGCAGTCAGGTATGACGTGTCTTGTTTCTCATTGATTCAAGGGCTTCTGATCATATGATTGGTAAGCCTGGCACGTTTTCTCATTTAGATGCTTCTATTTCTGTCTTTGGGTCCATTGGCTAATGGCACTTCAACAAAAATTTATACGTTACGTACGACTAGACCTAATTCATATCCGTCCTTGTCCTCTGTGATATATGTACCTAAATTCCTATGAGCTTATTGTATGTTCGTAAACTGACCAAATCCCTTAATTGTTGTGCAACATTTTATCCTTCCCAATGAATTTTTTAAAGAGTCTTGCTCGTTCTTTGTCATCAGTGTCTAAGTTAGAGCATGAGGCATATGAGTTGAGCAAATATCATCTCCACCTCGAGTGGATAAATGTAGTGTCAATCCGTTCTCCCTTTCACTCTTCTGTTTATGGACCAATGTGTATCCTTAGTTTTAAATACTACTTTTTTTTTATAACGGGGTATCCGGCCTCTTAGAGCACCCCCCTAGTCTCCGGGTGTGATGTGAGGGTGTTGCACGTACCCAGTAACTTAGGTGTTGCTCTAAAAGGCCAGATACCCCGTTATAAAAAAAAATATAAAATCATGTGAACTTAAAATCAATTCAATGCTAACAGTCATATGCTTAAATCTGATCACGCGAAAAAGTATGTCTCACGAATTTAACTCATATATGTTAGATACTGGCATTACCATCAAACTCCTTATGCACGCACTCCACAACAGAATGGTTTTATAGGGCAGGAAAACAAGCATTTAATCGAAGTTGCTTGAGCTTTCTTATTTAATATGAGGAGTGTTCTTATTTAGTACGAGAATTCCTATAAAAAAATTAGAGTGATGCAATTCTACTTGCATGTCACTTGATCAATCGAATCGCCTCTTCCATCTTGGATAGTAACTCTCTGTGCTCCATTCTATATCCCAATACTTCTCCCTTCTCTATTTCTCTTAGAGCGCCATGGTTGTGCATGCTTTTCCCATCAGATTAGTTCAAACATTGATGAACTCGAACCAAAAGCGATCAAGTGTCTTCCTTGGATATTCTCGTACTCAACGAGGGTATAGGTGTTACATAAAAGGTTTGTTTCCACATTTTTTGAAAGTACTACATACTTTTCAAAGGAAAGTGGGTATCTGGAGTCTGATATTTTCGATCACTCTTCCTGTTATGTATGACATTGTTGAAGCCCCTAAAAGGATAATGGTGTCTAAACGAGCACCACTGCAAAAGGTCTATTCCAAATGACGCAAATCAAACAATGAGGCTCCTGCTACTTTTCCTTCCACCGATCAATCATCACCGTTGATAGATCAAAATCCTCTTTACATAACTCAACCCTGAATTCTATAACAATGGGTTGCCTATTGCAAATCGAAAGTGTAAATTTTCCTTCACTTAACATCCCACTTCTCAATTAGCTTCATTTGGTGACTATCACACTTTTTCGATCATTTGCTCCTGTCACCATAGTCACAAAGTCGGGGTTCGGAAATAATTTGGCAAGGTTAAAATTCAGAAAACTTCGAAAAACTTCGGGAACTTTGAGAAGAAATCGAGAAAATTTGAAAAAAGTAAATAATAGACGATAAAAAAAAAATAAAAATAAAAAAAATATATATATATATATATATATATATTAAATAAACTAAATTGTTTTAATTTTTCACTATCTTTTAAGTAAAGCAGCATAATATTAAATTATTTTATACAAACACATGATTAAATATCATATCATTGAAAAACAATAGAAAGTAAAAGCAATGGCATATGTTACATAATGACATCTACAAAATTAACAACCATAACATAGCATCTATAATCATCAAATTCCTACACCAATGAATTACAAAATTCAAATATCCACAATAAAATATTGACAAAGTATTGATATCATCCCATATTGATTTTAATCCATACATCACAAAAGGTAACTAATTAATGACAAATCCATAAGTTCATCACTACCACAATACATTTAAAGTAACTAATTAACCAAAGAAAAAGATAAAAACTCATGAAATCCAACTCAGGATTCATCAACCGATCCAAATCATTCTAACCAAAATCAACATTTGCATCCTCATTCTAATTCTCATCCGAACCATTTATCCTGGGCTAGACACTAGGTTCAAACGAAACCGAATAGACCATGGTCCACACCATTTAACCTGGGCTAGACCCTATGAACCATTTGAACCCTAATTGTCTGAGCCATTTGACCTAGTTACCAAGGGCCGAACTAAATGAATGCTAATTAGCCATAATCCAAATCCGAATCAAGTAAATTGGCCCAAGGTGTGATCCCTCTCTACCAAACCTATCGCGACAGGAACCATCTGAGTTGAACCCAAGGTCTGAACCCTCTCAACCAAACCTAACCATGGCTTAACCACTTGGGATGGATTGAATCCAAGGTCTGAACCCTCTAAGCAAACTTAACCATGGTTTGTACCATCTGTGTAAAGTTTAGTCCGGACTTCTTAAATAATGTCTTACCCCTGGTTCAAATTAAACTAACGCTAACCTCTCAATGGTCTGAACCATCCATGCCGAGTCACGCCCCTGTTATGAACCAATCAACCTTAACTTCTCAATGTTCTGAACCATCCATGCTGACTCCACCCCTGGTTCGAACCGAACTAACTCCAACCTCTCAATGGTCCAAACCACCATGTTGGATCATACACCTGGTCTGAACCAAACCAACCCTAACTTCTAATGGTCTGAAGCATCCATGCCTCCTCCCATTCCTAGTCCAAAACAAGTCAACTTCAGCTCATACCATGAGCCAATGCCTCACTTAAGGAAAACCCTAACCCAAGGGGTCACGAATGCATGAGCCAAGGCTACCCTAAACCTAATCAGGTCCTTTTAAACATGACTAAGGCAAACCCTAACCCTAAAAACTCACAAATGCATGAGCTAAGGCTAACCCTAACCATATTCGGGTCCTTCCCAAACCTGACAAGGTCAAACCTTAACCCTAAGGGGTCACTATTGCATGAGCTACGGTCAACCCTAACCCCATTTGGGTCCCTTTCAAAACTGACCATGGTAAAACCATAACCCTAAGGAGCAGGGGTCATAATTGCATGAGCTAAGGCAAACCCTAACCCTATGCGGGTCCATTCAAATCTAACTGAGGTCAACCTCAACCCGAATGAGGCATAATACAATAAGTGAAGACTAAGCCTGTCATTTCAAAAGGACTAATTCTTTGAGGAAACAAATTGAAGATCAATACTTCGCAAGACTCCAAGGAAGAAGCTAAATATTGAAAACAAAGAATATTTTCTTTTCTTTTGCACATTGTAGACATTGTTTTATTGGTATTTGTAGCTTTAATCAAAGGTATTCATTATAATTTAATTTTGTAATTAAGGAGCATCGAGAGCAATACCAGAAAGTGTAAAGTTCACCAAATTAATAAACCTCTCTCTAAGGATGGGAAATTGATCGCAATACTTGTGATTGGAATGTGTACTAGGGTTTGTGCAGAAAACCGATCGAACCAACCCGACTGACCGAAATTTCGGTTTGGTTTCGGTTTTAGGGCATATTGGTTCGGTTTCGATTTTGGAAAAGTGGCTTATCGGGTTATCTATCCGGTTTCTATTTTGACGTAAAAAACCCGAAACCGAACCGATAATAAGGTATTACATAGGTGCATACAAAAATAGCTTGCAATTAAAATTTTCTCTTTTAAAACTTAAACGTAAAAAGTTAAAACGTAGAAACTAGAAGATAAGGGAAAAACCTTAAAACCTAAAGCAAGCAAAAAGCCAAAACCCCTAGAAACCGATTTGGGAAACTAGAAATTTTGGTTTAGCATGAAAACGGACCCAAACCGACCCAATAACACCCCTAATGTGTATGCATTTTCCATTTATGCAATTTTATTGTGCACGCCCATGGGGTGAATGAGGTCAACCAGAGCTTTGAGATGAATGACTTGGATACATTGCAAGTATTTTTTGGTATTCACAAGTGCGCATTCAGAGAAAGGAACCTATCCTTCTCAAAGGAAGACTGTTACGAAACTTTTAAGTGATATTGTACGCTTGGTTTAAACTTGCGACATCTATGGATCCCAGTTGTTCCTTCACGAAAAAGATGGAGAGTTATTAGCCGGCTGAAGCGGGACAACGACCCTAAATTACGTGAATGCCCATGATATGCTAATTTACAGAAATTAAACTAATTAATTGAACAATTACTCACAAATTAAGCGATACCTTAGGTTTTGCTGAGTTCAGCTTAAGTGACCATGCTTGGTTCGCGTAGGGTCCAATCCAACGCGCGAGATCTATTAGGAAATGCGGAAGAGGCGATCCTAGAGATAGAACTCTAGCTCCTTCTAGGTTGGGGCGTTCGATCGTAGTTCACGGTGGAATCGGTAGCTCCTCGCTAAGGCTTTTGAATTGAAGTGATTATTGGCACAAATCGAGCAAGCTTGAGCCCAACAATGGTCATGGATCGACGGGCTAGGATTGGATTCGATCCACAAGGATGGACATCAAGGTTGCTCTAGATCTAAGGTTTGGGAATTTGAGCAATCAATCAATTAAAAGGAGAAAAATTGGATGCAAGAGATTAATGAGAAAATAGAAAGATCAAACAAGAACAAAAACTAAAGAGGAGATCAAAGATAACTTGGGTATCTCACCCTTGGCCTCACACCAAACCCACATGGGGAAGAAGACTCACTCTTCAAAGTTCATCTCAAGCCCAAAATGCAATGCACTTTCATTAAAATCAACCAATGCCAAAAATGGCTTACAAGATATGCTTTATAGGGATTACAAATAGGAATAACCCTAAAATAGAAAAGTACCATGTTATCCTAAAAGGGTAACTTACATTTGACACAAGAAAAGACAAACAGAAAGGATAAAAAGGACAATCCCGTCACGTGACTCGCTCGAGCGGATTTGGTTCCCGCTAGAGCGGGAATCTTTACGGAAGGTCGCTCGAGCGATAACCAAAGGTCGCTCGAGCGACAATTGGGGTTCAGTCAAGCGAGTTTTAGCCGAGAATTTTGGGCCTTGATTTCTAATGCTCCCTCGCTCAAGCGACCCAAGGCCGAAAGTTTGCCCGTGTTCTTGAAGCAATCTCGCTCGAGCGAGGATGATGTTCGCTGAAGAGAGCCTGGGCAGGGATTCCTCTCTTAGGTTGCTCCTTGAGGCTTTCCTCCGGTAGCTCCATGGCTCCTCCTTCGCTTCTTCCGCCGGTACACTTTGTATGACCTGAAACCTAGATCCTTGTTGTTGGCGTCCCCGTCAATTCCCCCAAACCGAAAGTGCTTCGTCACTGATGAAGAGCGATCATGATACTGGTCAAGCATGTCGGGGTCAAGGCAGTAAACATAGTCTTCGTTGATCCATGTATTCTCAGATTCTGGCTCTGAACCCACTTCGCTAAATATTTTTGAAACCCACCGTCATGACTAGAGACCACAACATCATCCAAGATCTTCTCGATCACATCTCTTTTCGGCTCGCTTGGAGGAGGGGGTGGCATAGGTTGCGGGATTTGGGTCGGTTTTTGAGTAGAGGACGTTTGGAAAGGATTGCAAGGGGGTGGGGTTGAGTCTAGATAGGGAAATAGGTCTTCCACGTTGAACGTTGAACTAACCCCCATGTCTTGAGGAAGCTCGAGAACATAGGCATTAGGGCCACTCCTTGCAACAATCCTGAAAGGTCCGGCACCACGGGCTTGGAACTTCTTCACGATTCCCGATAGGAATCGTTCAAGCCTAACTCGAACCATCACATGCTCACCGATTTGGAATTCCTTGAAACACTTATGGGAATTCGCCGATAACTTGTAATTATCATTGCTCGAGTTAATTTTACATCTAATTTCAGCATGCAAATTATGAATATGTTGTGCAAATATATCTGCGGACTTGGATGTGCAGTGTGTTGCGGACATAGGGATCAAATCTAGGGGTGTCCTTGATTTGTGACCATGCACCACCTCAAATGGGCTCCTACCTGTGGACCTATTGATGGAATTGTTGTATGCAAACTCGGCTAGTGGTAGAATGGAATCCAAGGTCCTAATGTGATCACCGACAAGACAACGTGGGAGATTGCCTAAGCTTCTATTAGTAGAGTCCGTTTGGCCATCGGTTTGAGGGTGATATGCCGATGAGAATTGGAGCATAGTACCCATCATGTGCCATAGGGTTTTCCAAAACTAACTGGCAAAATTGACATCCCTATCCGACACAATGTGACGCGGGATGACACGTTAAAACACTAATATGTGAATTCGGGATTAACTTTTAGAATGAATTGAATAGCGGAAATATTCAAAATCACACAACACATAAAATTAATTCAATGAAATTAATAAAACAATTAGATTAATCCATTTTAGCGTTCGCATGCGTGAAAATTTTCTGCTCTAGAAGAACGGCTCCGATGAGGGAACTCGAGTTTCGCTCTAGTTTAGGGCATCAATCGACAATCGCAATATCGTCTCTTGACTCCTCGGGGATTTTAAATGAAATAAGGCTTAAAATAATTCAATAAAAGGGGAATAATTTGGGATTTTGATTTTTATCAACGGAATTAAAGAAAGATAATACCTGACAACAACTAGAGAAAAGACAAAATAAAGGGATAGATTCTAAGGCTTCACACCAAGGGTTTTCTGACGCTTCACATCACAGCTGTACGTCAGCTGCGCACCAAGTCACACAAGAAACGATTGCTCACTCCTCAAGGTTTGAAGGATTCACTCCCTCGGTTGAAAACTCTGCACAAGCTCTCTAGGGTTTGCACAAAAACAACTCTCTTTTCATTCAATAATCAATAACTTCTTAGTAAAGTGTTTACAATGCCTTTATATAGCCTAAGAAAACCGTAAACAACTTAAAACTCGCAATAAAAGAGTCCTAAAATAATAAAAGACTGAAAATGATAATTTTCGTAACAAAAATAGTTCCCACAAGTTCGTCGCTAGGCGTAATCATTCACTTGCCATGTGGGGCGGACAGCGGTTGGGATCGTTTCACGCCACATTGTGGGACAACGTGCTGTTGCACTAATCACAGCACACTGTGGGACAGCGTGTTGTTGTAATCTTTACTCTTCACAACGCGTTGTGGGACAACGTGCTGTTGCGTCTTATTTTCTGTCTTCTCTTTTAGTTTCCTCTTTATGCTTTCATCTGCCTTGTTTTGTTGGATGTCCCCATCAATACTCCCCGGGTGGGAAAAACTCATCTCCGATGAGTTAGGGAACCCATGGATGCCACACTTCGAAAGCTTAACTCTTGGCTTGCCTTTCCACGTTGTGAGATACTTTTGATTCGTATCTTCATTGGCATGAAAGCTTGGAAATTCTATAACTTTCTCAATCGACCCTTTCTCATATTGGACAGGTAAGGTACGTGACAGAAATTGAGTAAATGGGTGTGGTTCGATTGGGTGCTCAAGAAGGAATGGATCAAAGGGCAGGGTTGTGGGATCTAGAATGGGCGTAAGATCCGTTATGGCAACTATCGGATGGCTGCCCTTGTCTAGAGGAAGATCTAGACCTCCACCATTACCTCTTTCCGAGATTGGGAAAGATTCAACATGCTCAGAACCATCAGGAATTAACACCAAATTGTTAGTATCAAATGCATTAAACATATTCAATGTGTTAGTACGATCATGCTTATTTCCGATGCTCAATAAATTCAGACTTTTAATCTCATACAAATCATAATGATGATATGCTCCTACCAACTCTAACGACTCACTTGGGATGGACACACTATCAACATCGTCTTCGGTAATAAAAACTGTCCTAATGCAACCTACGGCTTTGACTGGAACTTCGCCTTCATTATCACTTGGCGTTTCACACAGTTCATACACTTCTTCATGTAACTCATTACCCTCTTTCTCGGCATGTTCCTGAATAATCAAGGTTTGGCTCTTACTGGGCCATTGAGATGCAAAGTGACCAAAGCCTTGACACTTATAACATCGTTGTGGAGCATGCCTAGAACTCTCGATCATTGGTCCCTTTCCTTTGTCAATTTGAGGAGTCACGGATTTTATGGATTGACTAGAGGTAGTACTTCCCTTTTCTGTAGGATTAGATCGATACTCAAATTTGGAGGACTTAGATCGGTCATTATTGGGGGTGTCGAGATACCATTATAATTCTTCAACCCTAGAGAAACATTCCTCGAGATCCGCAACGGGATAAGGAATGAGTTCCTTCTGTAACTTTGGGCGAAGACCCATTCGGAATCGGGAGAGGGTAACTTTTGCTGGCTCATCGACATCGGCCTGGGTCATCAAGTTTTCAAATCGATTGATGTACTCTGTGACTGGAGAATCTCCTTGATGCAATATGACTGTCACTGATCAAGAATACGTTCATCATATGATGCGGGAACGTATTTTTCGTGCAGTTGGACTTTCATCTCAGCCCACATGGAAATAGGACGAAGACCTTGGATTTCCCTACGACGCTCTACTCCCAACCAATAAAGTCTAGCTTGACCATAAGCTTGACTTTGGCAAATCTGACCTTGCGCTCTTCGGACATGGCATACCACTCGCAGTAGTTTTCCATGCTAGCGACCCATTCGAGAAAGACCTTGGGTAGTCTGACGGGGACGCCACCAACAAAGACTTAGGGTTCAGGCCATACAAGGTATATCAACGGCGAAAGAAGCGACTAAAGGGCCAAGGAACGCCAAAAACCACCAAGGAAGGCCGAACTTCGCTTTGGGAGCAGCATCAACAGCGACGGACGTCGTGGCTACAGGACGAGTCCAGTTGCATCGCTTAGTGAGCACGGACGTTCGTGGAGTAAGCGGCAGACGTCCGTGGGCCCGTCGACGTCCCATGAAAACTCAGCATTAGCGTCATAAGTGACGTAATTGTCCTTTTTATCCTTAGTTTTTGTCCTTCTTGTAAGTTACCACTTAGGGTAACTTAGTACTCTTCTATTTTTAGGTTTATTCACTTGTATTGGCTATAAAGCCCCAAATTGTAAGCCATTTTTGGCACTTGATTTTGATTAATGAAAAGAGCTATTTGCTTTGGCTTGTGAGGAGCTTGAAGAGTGAGTCTTCTTCCCCATTTGGGGTTTGGTGTGAGGCCAAGGGTGAGATGCTCATTATTCTTTAATTTTCTTAGTTGATCTCCTATACTTACTTGATCTTTTATTTTCCCCTAATCTCTTGCATCCTAATTTCCCCCTTTTGATTAATCTTTCTCTACCCCTAATCCTAGATCTAGAGAAGCCTTGATGTCCATCCTTATGGATCGAATCCAATCCTAGCCCTTCGATCCCTAACCGTTGTTGGGCTCGAGCCTACTTAATTCGTGCCATTTAACCGCTTCGATTTAAAGCCCTAGCGTCGAGCTACCGATTCCACAAAGAACTACAATCTAACGCCCGACCTAGACGAAGCGAGAGTTCTATCTCTCAGATCGCCTCTTCCACCATCCTAACGGATCTCGCGCGTCGGTTTGGACCCTACGTGAGCCAAAGCATGGCCACCTAAATGGAATCCCGAGAAACCTCAAGGTATCGCTTTAATTTGTGATTAATTGCTTAATTAATTAGTTTAATTTCGGCAAATCATCACATCATGGGCATTCACGGATTTCGGAGTCATCGTCCCGCGTCAGTTTTGGTATCAAAGCTTAGGTTATAGGTTAGGGCATCTTTTGAATGTCATTTTAATTTCTTTAAATTTCATTCCATTTGCGTTCCTTTGCATGCACGTCACGTGTTTGATAAAATTCCTCACTCACTTGTGTTCATAGTTGTGTCATTTTAGAACCCGTGTTAGTGTGTTGTGGTCACCATGGACCCGAACATGATTGCCGATGCTCTTAAAGGCATCCAAGTCATGTTGATCACGATGAAGGATAGGATAGATGTCATGGAGGAAGCTCAAACGGCTATAGTTGCCTCTAACAAGATGCTTCTCAACCGCTTGGATCGGTTGGAAGGCAATGAGGAGCATCATGACCGACACAATGAGCGTAATGGTTCGCGCTTTGGGCGTGGTGAACAGCCCGGGGACGACATCGGAATCATAGGGAACTAGTTCATCGCGGAGATGACTATGACCCGGATGAGAAACTCCTTAAAAATGTTCAAGTTGAGTTTCCGACCTTCGATGGACGAATGGACCCTAAGGTCTTCCTCGATTGGGTCTCTGATATGGATCACCATTTTGAGTGGTATGGCATAGACAATGAGCGGTGTGTTAGGCTTGCGAAAATGAAGCTCATTGGTCAAGCTCGACTCTTTTGGGTCAACGTCGAGCGCATGCGTGCGAATGCGGGTCATACTCCCATTACCCATTGGGAAGACATGAAGGAGCGTCTCACGGAGAAGTATGTTCTTTTATCATACTACCACCGCCTACTTGATCAATGGCAAAATCTGCATCAAGGTAGTATGCCCATAGCCGAGTACATTGGCAAGTTTGAGGAGTTCATGATGAGAGCCAATGTATCGGAAGATCCTCAAGTCACTCTTTCAAGGTTCCGCATCGGGTTGCGATTAGACCTCCAAAAAGAGTTGATCTCCCACCCCGTCGACACTCTTGAAGAGTGTTATGTCGTTGTGCAAGACCTTGAGAGGTACTTGAAAACGACGATGGTAAGGCGATTTGAGCCGCATGCTGGTAGCCATAGAGTTGGAGAGGGGAGGCCTAGTGCTGAAAATCCACCTCCCAAACCAACCCAACCCACTCCTACAAATGTTCGGGCTGACAAAGGGAAAGGTGTGATGGGTGAGTCCTCAAAGGGGGGCACTCAAGCCAAGTGCTATAAATGTCATGGGTTTTGCCACTTTGCCGCCCAATGCCCTACCCGAGACCCACAAAGGACTCTCTTGGTTGAAGAAGAGGTTGATGAAGGTGAAGAAGAGGAAGTTTATGAACCGGAAGTCACGCCTAGTGATGAGGAGGGTGACGACGGTAACCGAGCACTAGTTTGTACCCAAGGGTGCTTGGTTGTGAGGTGTGCCCTTGCACAACCTCAATGTGAAGAGAAGGTTGATTGGCGTAGAGATAACATTTTCAATACTTTCGCCAAGTGTGGGGAGAAGAGTTGTACAGTCATTGTCGATAGCGGGAGTTGCACCAATGTTGTGTCTACACACACCATTACCCGCTTAGGGCTTTCACCCAAGCCCCACCCGAGACCGTACAAAGTCGCATGGGTCGACTCCTCTTCCATCCCCATGTCCCAAAGGTGTCGTGTGTCGATACAATTAGCCTCGTATTCGAACACCTTATGGTGTGATGTGGTACCGATGGATGTGGTCCATATCATCTTGGGGAGGCCATGGCTCTATGACATGGATGTGACCCTCCTTGGGCGATCAAATGTGTTCACGTTCATGCATGGGGGCAAGAAGATAAGATTAAATCCCTTACCTCCCAAGACACCATCGGACAAGAAAGTTGAGAAATAGGGCGGTCAATCTAAGACCATCAATATCGTGAGCCCTTCGGAGTTTGAGAGAGCGTCATTAGATGAGAGTGTGGTATATGTTGTCATCACTGTTGAGCGTGCTCTCGAGCCTATGGGTGACTACCCCAAGGAGGTTGGGCCAGTTTTGAAAGAGTTTGTGGATGTCTTCCCGGAAGACTTACCCAATAAGCTCCCTCCCATGCGTGACATTTAACACGCAATAGACTTGGTTCCCGGATCTACCCTACCAAACCTACCTCACTATAGGTTGAATCCGGTGGAACATGCCGAGTTATCGCGGCAAGTTGATGAGCTCCTACGAAAGGGGTTCATCCAAGAGAGCTTGAGCCCATGTATCGTACCCGCACTACTCACACCCAAGAAAGATGGCACGTGGCGGATGTGCGTGGATAGTCGGGCCATTAACAAAATTACGGTCAAATATCTGTTTCCAATATCGAGGCTCGATGATATGTTGGATATGATGGTTGGGGCCACTATCTTCTCTAAGATAGATCTCAAGAGTGGCTACCATCAAGTTCGAATCCGCCTTGGTGATGAATGGAAAACCGCTTTCAAGACCAAGGATGGTCTTTACGAGTGGATGGTCATGCCTTTTGGGCTTTCAAATGCCCCAAGCACCTTCATGAGGCTCATGACCCAAGTGTTGCGACCATTTATCGGGAAGTTCCTTGTGGTGTATTTTGATGACATTTTGATATAGAGTCACGACAAGGAGCAACACTTGATCCACCTTCGATTAGTTTGTGAAACATTGAGAGGAGAGAAACTGTATGCGAACTTCAAGAAGTGTACCTTCATGCAACGATCCATTGTCTTCTTGGGGTTCATCGTCTCGGCCGATGGTATGGTTGCAGACCCGGAAAAGGTAAAGGCTATTGTCGAGTGGCCCGAGCCTAGGAACATACATGAGGTCCGTAGCTTCCATGGGTTGGCCACCTTTTATCGTCGCTTCATTCGAAGCTTTAACACCATTATGGCTCCCATCACCGATTGTATGAAGAAAGGGGAGTTTCAATGGAGCAAAGTCGCGACAAAGGCCTTTGCCGAGATAAAAAGGAAAATGTCTAGTGCACCCGTCATGCGCCTACCGGACTTTTCAAAGGTCTTTGAGGTCGCTTGTGACGCTTCTGGTGTAGGAATAGGCGGAGTGCTTAGCCAAGAGGGCCACCCCGTGGCCTACTTTAGTGAAAAGCTCAACGAGGCCAAGCAAAAATACTCCACCTATGATAAGGAGTTCTATGCGGTCGTCCGATCCCTTTGGTATTGGAAACATTACCTTAGACCGCAAGAATTTATCCTATTTTCCGATCATGAAGCCTTACGCTTCCTTGCTTCTCAAAAGAAGTTGAACCCGAGGCATGCGACGTGGGTCGAGTACCTTCAAGGGTTCACATTTGTATTAAAGCACAAGGCCGGTGCTGAAAACAAAGAGGCGGATGCTCTTAGTCGTCGGGTAACGACTTTGCAAGTCATGAGCACCGAGGTTGTAGGATTTGAGCAATTGATCCAAGATTATCCCGAGTGCCCAGATTTTGAATGAGTACATTGACGGACAATCCTCCCAATGCCAACTCCAAGTATACCCTCCAAGATAGGTATTTGTTTATGGGAAATCGCCTATGCATCCCTCGCACGTCATTACGTGACTTCCTCACTTGGGAGTTACATGCAGGGAGGACGGTTATTTAGCATAACAAGACCATCGCACTCGTTGAGGATCGATTCTTTTGGCCGGGTCTTACGCGTGATGTCGCCAGAGTTGTGCGCCTATGTTGTACTTGCCAAGTTTCCAAGCAACAAAGGCAAAATACCGGCGTGTACACCCCTTTGCCAGTACCACACACGCCTTGGCAAGATGTCTCTATGGACTTTGTGTTGGATCTTCCTAAGACCCTCCGCAAGCATGACTCTATTTTTGTTGTCGTGGACCGCTTCTCCAAGATGGCCCACTTCATACCGTGCCATAAGTCCACGGATGCATCCCATGTGGCTTAGTTATTTTTCAATGAGGTAGTGCGCCTCCACGGGTTACCCAAGACCATTGTGTCGGATAGGGATGTCAAGTTTACAAGTTACTTTTGGAAAACCCTATGGCACATGATGGGTAATGATGCTCCAGCTTTTCTTACAGATCACCCGCAAACCGATGGCCAAACGGAAGCCACCAATAGGAGCCTAGGCAATCTACTTCGTTGTTTTGTCGGTGACCACATTAGGATTTGGGACTCCATTTTTCCATTAGCCGAGTTTGCATATAATAACTCTGTCAATAGATCCACGGGTAAGAGTCCATTTGAAGTGGTACATGGTCATAAGCCAAGGACACCCCCAGATTTAATTCCTATGTCTGCATCTCACCGCACATTCGAGTCCGCGGATACATTTGCACAACAAATTCATAACTTGCATGCCGAAATTAGACGTAAAATTAATTCGAGCAATGATAATTACAAGTTATCGACAGATTCGCACAAGCGTTTCAAAGAATTCCAAATCGGTGAGAATGTGATGGTTCAGCTTAGGCCTGAACGATTCCCATCGGGAATCACAAAGAAGCTCCAAGCCCACGGTGCCAAACCTTATAGGATTGTGGCAAGGAGTGGTCTGAATGCATATGTTCTTGAGCTTCCTCAAAACGTGGGGGTTAGTTCAACCTTCAATGTGGAAGATCTAGTTCCTTACCTAGGCTCAACCCCACCCCCTTGCAATCCTTTCCAAACATCCTCCACTCATGCACCAGCCCAAACCTTGCAACCTACTCCACCTCCTCCTCCAAAAGAACCTAATAGAGATGTGATCGAGAAGATCTTAGACGATCATGTGGTCTCCACCCATGATGGGGGGTTTCAAAGGTACTTGGTGAAGTGGATCCAAAAGCCAGAATCCGAAAATACATGGATCACTGAAGAAGAAGTCCGCCGCCTCGACCCCGACTTACTTTATCGCTACCATGACCGTTCTTCATCGGTGATGAAGCCTTTTCGGTCTGGGGGAATTGACGGGGACGCCACCAACAAAGAGTTAGGGTTTAGGCCATACAAGGTATATCAACGACGAAAGAAGCGACTAAAGGGCCAAGGAACGCCAAGAACCACCAAGGGAAGGCCCTAGAACTCAGTTTGGGAGCACCAGGCATCAACAGGCGATGGGCGTCCGTGGCTATAGGACGGACGCCCGGATTTCGAGGTGCTTACTGCTTAGTGAGCATAGACGTCCGTAGTGCATCACGGACGTCCGTGAGTAGGCGACAGACGTCCGTGGGCCCCAGGTCGGACGTCCGTGAAAACCCGCGTATCAGCGTCATAAGTGACGTAATTGTCATTTTTATCCTTAGTTTTTGTCCTTCTTGTAAGTTACCACTTAAGGTAACTTAGTACTCCTCTATTTTTAGGTTTATTCACTTGTATTGGCTATAAAGCCCCAAATTGTAAGCCATTTTTGGCACTTGATTTTGATTAATGAAAAGAGCTATTTGCTTTGGCTTGTGAGGAGTTTGAAGAGTGAGTCTTCTTCCCCATTTGGGGTTTAGTGTGAGGCCAAGGGTGAGATGCCCATTATTCTTTAATTTTCTTATTTGATCTCCTATACTTACTTGATCTTTTATTTTCCCCTAATCTCTTGTATCCTAATTTCCCCCTTTTGATTAATCTTTCTCTACCCCTAATCCTAGATCTAGAGTAGCATTGATGTCCATCCTTATGGATCGAATCCAATCCTAGCCCTTCGATCCCTAACCGTTGTTGGGCTCGAGCCTACTTGATTCGTGCCATTTAACCGCTTCGATTTAAAGCCCTAGCGAGGAGCTACCGATTCCACAAAGAACTACGATCTAACGCCCGACCTAGACGAAGCGAGAGTTCTATCTCTCATATCGCCTCTTCCACCATCCTAACGGATCTCGCGCGTCGGATTGGACCCTACGTGAGCCAAAGCATGGCCACCTAAATGGAATCCCGAGAAACCTCAAGGTATCGCTTTAATTTTTGATTAATTGCTTAATTAATTAGTTTAATTTCGGCAAATCATCACATCATGGGCATTCATGGATTTCAGGGTCGTCGTCCCACGTCATTGTCTTTTCCCGTCAAAAGTAGGGGTATCCATTTTCACTGATTTCATGACCTTATCGTCCAGATTGGTTTGGACCTCACGTCGGGGAGGAACATCTCTCTTACTGTCACGATTGTTGACTCTATTGTGATTCTCAGCGATGAGCTCATTGATCTCTTCGAAACGGGTCTCTAAAGCCTCATGCCGGGCTTGTTGATTAGCGATGTGCTCATCCATCCGGGTTTAACTAGCGGTCACTTTAGATGCAAGATCTCTAATCAGGGCTTCTAAGCTGCTAGTATCCATGACGGAATTATGCAAGACTAGATGGTGTAAGACAAAGTATACTAAAATCAAGTGGACCCAAAAATCTATATGACATGGACAATCCTAAACTAAGACTGTGCTTTGATACCAAAACTGATGCGGGACGACATGCTAAAACACTAATATGTGAATTCGAGATTAACTTTTAGAATGAATTGAATAGCGGAAAGATTCAAAATCACACAACACATAAAATTAATTCAATGAAATTAATAAAACAATTAGATTAATCCATTTTAGCGTTCGCATGCGTGAAAAATTCTCAATCTAGAAGAACGGCTCCGATGAGGGAACTCGAGTTTCGCTCTAGTTTAGGGCATCAATCAACAATCGCAATATCGTCTCTTAACTCCTCGGAGATTTTAAAAGAAATAAGGGTTAAAATAATTCAATAAAAGGGGAATAATTTGGGATTTTGATTTTTATCAACGAAATTAAAGAAAGATAATACCTGACAACAACTAGAGAAAAAATAAAATAAAGGGGAAGCTTCACACCAATTTGTCATCGACTTCGCATCAAGTCGCACAAGAAACGATTGCTCACTCCTTAAGGTTTGAAGGATTCACTCCCTCGGTTGAAAACTCTTTGCCAGCTCTCTAGGGTTTGCACAAAAGCAACTCTC
This sequence comes from Chloranthus sessilifolius, assembly GCA_021018995.1. Lineage (NCBI taxonomy): Eukaryota > Viridiplantae > Streptophyta > Magnoliopsida > Chloranthales > Chloranthaceae > Chloranthus > Chloranthus sessilifolius. Next base: position 11,756,107 of record CM037594.1, on the reverse strand, counting down.
TTTTCATTCAATAATCAAAAACTTCTCAATAAAGTGTTTACAATGCCTTTATATAGGCTAAGAAAACCCTAAACAACCTAAAACTCGCAATAAAGAAGTCCTAAAATAATAAATGACTAAAAATGATAATTTTCGTAACAAAAATAGAAGTTCCCGCAAGTTCGTCGTTGGGCATAGTCATCCACGGCTCGTTGTGGGACAACGAGTTGTTGCACTAATCACAGCGCGCTATGGGACAACGTGCTGTTGTACTCTTCACAGCGGGCTGTGGAACAACGTGTTGTTGCGTCTTATTTTCTGCCTTCTCTTTTGGTTTTCTCTTTATGCTTTTATCTGCCTTGTTTTGTTGGATGTCCCCATCACAATGGTTTTGGGTAACCCATGGAGACGTATCACCTCCCCAAAAAATAATCGCGATATGGGTCGCATCGGAGGTTTTATTGCATGGTATGAAGTGGGTCATCTTGGAAAAACGGTCCACTACAACAAAAATGGAATCGTGCTTTCAGAGAGTCTTGGGACGACCCAGCACGAAGTCCATCGAAACGTCTTGCCAAGGTGTGTGTGGTATCGGCAAAGGAGTGTATAGGTCAGTGTTTTGCTTTCTTTGCTTGGAGACTTGGCAAGTACGACATTGTCGCACAATTCGGGTGACATCTCGCATAAGACCAGGCCAAAAGAACCTAACTTCTACGAGCACAATGGTCTTGTTGCGCTCAAAATGACCGGCAATCCCCCCGGCATGCAATTCCCAAATGAGGAAGTCACGCAACGTTGGGGCTAGTGCTTGCTGGGTCATTGAGGAGGGTGTTGTAATCTTTCCCAAAATCGGGGCACTCGGGATACTCCTCCCTCAACCGATCAATTCCAATGACCTCAATGCTCATGGCTTGCAAGGTCGCCACCCGACGACTATGCGCATTCACAGCTTTGTTCTCAACGCCGATCTTGTGTTTCAACACAAATGTAAACCCTTGAAGGTACTCGACCCATATCGCGTGCCTTGAGTTTAGCTTCTTTTGAGAAGCAAGGAAGCGCAAGGCCTCGTGGTTGGAGAATAAGACAAATTCATGCGGGCGTAGGTAGTGTTTCCAATACCATAGGGATTGGACGAGTGCATAGAATTCCTTGTCATAGGTGGGGTATTTTTGCTTCGCCTCATTGAATTTCTCGCTGAAGTAGGCCAGCGGGTGGCCTTCTTGGCAGAGCACTCTTCCTATACCCACACCCGAAGCATCGCATGCGACCTCAAAGACTTTAGAAAAGTCAAGCAAGCGCATGACAGGTACACTAGTCATCTTCTCCTTCATCTCGGCAAAGGCCTTCGTCGCAGCCTTGCTCTAATGAAACTCCCCTTTCTTCATACAATCGGTGATGGGAGTCATGATGGAGCTAAAACTTCAAATAAAGAGACGATAGAATGTAGCCAATCCATGGAAGCTACTGACATCGTGTATATTCTTACGCTCGGGCCACTCTATAATAATCCTTACCTTTTTTGGGTCCGCGACAATTCCATCGGCAGAGACAATGAACCCTAAGAAGACAACGGATCGTTACACGAACGTACACTTCTTGAAGTTCGCATATAGCTTCTCTCTCCTTAAGGACTCACAAACCAACCGAAGGTGGGTCAAGTGTTGCTCCTTGTCGCAACTATAGATCAAGATGTCATCAAAATACACAAGGAATTTCCTGATAAACGGTCGCAACACCTGGGTCATGAGCCTCATGAAGGTGCTCGGGGCATTAGATAGCCCAAACGGCATGACCATCCACTCATAAAGACCATCTTTGGTCTTGAAAGCGGTTTTCCATTCATCACCTGGACAGATGCGAACTTGATGGTAACCACATTTAAGGTCTATCTTGGAGAAGATAGTGGCACCGACCATCATATCCAACATATTGTCGAGCCTCGATATGGGGAACATATACTTGATCGTAATCTTGTTGATGGCCCAACTATCCACACATATTTTTCAAGTACCATCCTTCTTGGGTTTGAGTACTGCGGGTACGACACATGGGCTCAAGCTCTCTTGGATGAACCCCTTCCGAAGGAGCTCATCGACTTGTCGCACTAATTCGGCATGTTCAACCGGATTCAACCTGTAGTGAGGCAGGTTCAGTAGGGTAGATCCAGGAACTAAGTCTATGGCGTGTTGGATGTCACGCATTGGAGGGAGTTCATTGGGCAAGTCTTCCGGGAAGACATCCACAAATTCTTTCAAAATTGGCTCAACCTCCTTAGGGTGTTCGCCCATAGACTCGAGAGCACGCTCAACGGTGATGACAACATACACCACGCTCTCATCTAAAGAAGCCATCTAAAACTCCGAAGGGCTCACAATATTCTTAAATGGATCACCCTTCCTATCAACCTTCTTGTCCGATGGTGTCTTGGGAGGCAAGGGATTTAATTTTATCTTCTTGCCCTCATGCATGAACGTGCACACATTAGACCTTCCAAAGAGGGGCACGTCCATGTCATAGAGCCAAGGCCTCCCTAAGATGATGTGGCCCACATCCATCGGCACCACATCGCACCACAATGTGTCCGAATACAAGGCTAATTGCAACGACAAACGATATCTTTGGGACACGGGAATGGAAGAGGAGTCGATCCATTCGACTTTGTACGGCCTCAGGTGGAGCTCAGGCGTAAGCCCTAATCGGGTAATTGTGTGTGTCGATACGACTTTTGTGCAACTCCCGCTATCCACCATGATCTTACAACTCTTCTCACCACACTTGGCGTAAGTATAGAAAATGTTATCCCTACGCCAATCGTCGTTCTCATCACGTTGAGGTTGGGCAAGGGCACACCTCACGACCAAGGAATCTTGGATGCAAGTTAGTACACGATTACCATCATCACCTTCCTCATCACTAGGCATGACAACTGGTTCATACACTTCCTCTTCAACACCTTCCTCATTGACCTCTTCTTCAACCAATAGATTCCTTTGGGGGTCTCTCGTAGGGCATTGGGCGGCAAAGTGGCCAAACCCATGACACTTATAACACTTGGTTTGAGATCCACCCCTTGAGAACTCACCCACCACACCTCTCCCTTTGTCAAACCTTATAGTTGTAGGACTGGGTTGTGTAGGTTTGGGAGGTGGGTTCTCGGCACTAGGTCTCCCTTCTCCGACTCGATGGTCACCGGCATGAGGCTCAAATCATCTCACCACCATCATTTTCAAATACCGTTCAAGGTCTTGCACAATGACGTAACACTCCTCAAGAGTGTCAACGGGGTGGGAGCACGACCCACATTCGCTCGCATACACTCGGCGTTGACCCAAAGGAGTCGAGCTTGACCAATGAGCTTCATTTTGGCGAGCCGAACACACCGCTCATTGCCCATGCCATACCACTCAAAGTAGTGCTCCATATCGAAGACCCAATCAAGGAAGACTTTAGGGTCCATTCTTCCATCGAAGGTCAGAAATTCAACTCGGACATTTTTGAGGAGTTTCTCATCCGGATACTAGTCATCTCCGCGATGAACGACTTCCCTTTAATTCTGATTATGGCCCTCGGTCGACTGTCGCACTCAAAACGCAGACCGTTACGCTCATTGTGTCGGTCGTGGTGCTCCTCATCTCCTTCCAACCGGTTCAATCGTTCGAGAAGCATCCCATTAGAGGCAATCATAGCCGCTTGGGCTTCCTTCATAGCATTCATCCTCTCATTCATGGTGATCATCATGGCTTGGATGCCCTTAAGAGCATCGACAATCACATTCGAGTTCATGGTGACTACGACTCACTACACGGGTTCTAAAATGACACGCAACTATGAAACGCAAATGATTGAGTAATTTTATCAAACACGAGACATGCACGCAAATGAACACACAAATGCCCTAACCTAGAACCTAATCTCTAATACCAAAACTGACGCGAGACAACGACCCTAAATTATGTGAATGCCCATGATATGCTAATTTACAGAAATTAAACTAATTAATTAAACAATTAATCACAAATTAAAGCGATACTTTAGGGTTTCACAGAGTTCCGCTTAAGTGAACATGCTTGGTTCGCGTAGGGTCCAATCCGACGCACGAGATCTATTAGGAAATGCGGAAGAGGCGATCCTAGAGATAGAACTCTAGCTCCTTTTAGGTTGGGGCGTTCGATCATAGTTCACGGTGGAATCGGTAGCTCCTCGCTAGGGCTTTTGAATTGAAGCGGTTATCAACACAAATCGAGCAAGCTAGAGCCCAACAATAGTCATGGATTGACGGGCTAGGATTGGATTCGATCCACAAGGATGGACATCAAGGTTGCTCTAGGGTTTGGAATTGGAACAATCAATCAATCAAAAGGGGAAAATTGGATGCAAGAGATTAATGAGAAAAATAGAAAGATCAAACAAGAACAAGAATTTAAGAGGAGATCAAAGATAACATGGGCATCTCACCATTGGCCTCACACCAAGCCCACATGGGGAAGAAGACTCACTCTTCAAAACTCATCTCAAGCCCAAAATGCAATGCACTTTCATTAAAATCAACCAATGCCAAAAATGGCTTACAAGATATGCTTTGTAGGGATTATAAATAGGAATAACCCTAAAATAGAAAAGTACCATGAGACCCTAAAAGGATAACTTACATTTGACACAAGAAAAGACAAACAAAAAGGATAAAAAGGACAATCCCGTCACGTGACTTGCTCGAGCGGATTTGGTTCCCGCTCGAGCAGGAATTTTTATAGAAGGTCGCTCGAGCGACAACTGGGTTCGCTAAAGCGAGTTTTAGCTGAGAATTTTGGGCCTTGATTTTTTATGCTCCTCGCTCGAGCGACCCAAGGCTGAAAGTTTGCCCATGTTCCTGAAGCAATCTAGCTAGAGTGAGGATGATGTTCGCTCGAGCGAGCCTGGGCAGGGACTCTTCGCTTGGGCTACCCCTTAAGGCTTTCCTCCGATAGCTCCATGGCTCCTCCATTGCTTCTTCCGTCGATACGCCTTGTACAGCCTAAAACCTAGATCCTTGTTGTTGGCGTCCCCGTCAACGACCCTCATGAGTACCAGTGTCTTGGCAGCCGTTTGATCTATCTTACACTGACCCGACCAGATATTATGTTTGTTGTTAGTTGGTCAGTCAGTCTACGCATGCCTCCGTGTACTCCACATCCTTTTGTTCCTCTTTGTATATTGAGATACACCAAAACCAACCTAGGTCGTGAGATTGTTTATTACTCACATGGTCACCTTCATATTTCCCAATATATTGATGCTAATTGGGCTGGCTTTTAGGGCTCAACGCTCTACTTCCAAATATTGAGCCTTTCTTGGAGGCGGTCTTGTTGCATGGAAGAGCAAGAAGCAACATGTAGTTCAATGTTTTAGTGTTGAGGAGAGTATCGGGCTATTTCACATGAAGCATGTGATTTCCTATGGCTATGTTCTCATTTCACCGAGATGGGATTTCTTATCACTGGTCCAATGCTTCTTCATTCTGACAAGAGGCTGAAAAAATTGCATCTGATTATGCTTTACAAGAGAGGACAAAGCATATAAAGGAGGACATTTACTTTGTTAGAAAAAAAGTTTGGTCTTATTTTTTAACAATTAACTGATATATTTATCAAGCCAATTTGACCTATAATCTTTAAGAGATTACTATTGATATGGGCATGCATGATACCCATGCTTCAGCTAGAGGGGAAGCGTTTGTGTTGGTTTATATTAGATACGCTTGCTGGGAGTTGTAACGCGTCAGGTTGTTAGCTTACCTTTGATTCTCACTTCGACAGTTGAGAAATGGAATGTTGAACAGGACCACAGAAGTAACAGGGTGATGCTGTCACAGTCGCATATTCAAACCGCCCCAACAAATGAACTACAGATTTTTTCGAGTACGGAGAGTCAAGTGGAATCAAATGGATGGAAGTGGAGTTTTCTAGAACGTATTAATAAGCTAGACCTATGTTGCGAGTTGTCTCGTGCCATAAATCAACTTGTACACTCAAGAAAGATGTTGGACAAGCAGATTCACATCGCTTACAGATTTCCCATGGTTCCAGTAGTCACATTTGGTTCTGAGAATGAGCCAGAAATGAAAGCCCCAGTTAGGGCTTCCATTTCTTCAATGGGCTAGGTGATGCGTCGATTCTCAGTTCATGACTCTGTCTGGCCTTTTTCTTCCATTGCCCTGTAATGCTTGCAATGTTGGCTATAGCAACAAGGTGAAGTTCCTTCCAGCATGGCACCCAAACCCAAATATATCTGAATTGGGATAGGATCTGTTTCATTTTCTCCAAAAAGGGGCGCCTGTGGGTAGCCCGCCCTACAGAGGGACTAAATCATCGTCTCGTGTGTCCAAGAGGTGTGTAACTTGTAATTGTTGGTGTGTATGTATTCCTTTTTATCTTTAATATGAAAATCTAGTGAGGAGCATTATTCTACTAAGCTATTCAACCCCTAGAAGTAGGAACCGTGCATTTGCCCCAACGTTTCTGATGGGAACCGCAGTTTGGCGTTTTGAAACCGGACTCGCGTAGGAATTGTGGTTCCTACAAAGTGAGAATCACGGTTCACACGTTTCCGTTAAAAAAAAAAGCAAGATATATCTTCAAATAATCACAATGAAATAAAAATTATTGGTGCTCTTAAATTTTTTAAAAAAAATTTACTAGAAATGAAATCTAGAGCACACCTTTTCAAAGAAATCAAAGCAAACTCAATCTTAAGCATAGATTCATATAAGGTTTCTGTTTTTCTGATCCCATCGGTTCCTAGCTTCATGGCGGAGATTTTGTAGGGTTGCGATCTCTCTATCTCTTAGTATGCTACCTGGATACAGTAGAGAAGTTAAAAGGAAAAAAATCTCTATAAAAAAGGGATTTCGAGGGTCTTTGTTGATATAGCGTGCTCATAAGGGAAGGTGGGATTTTAAAATGAATACCCTCTTTAATGAGGCTAAGTGAGTCGGTGAAGTAGTTTGATGATTAAATACCTTTCAGGGGGCTTTAATATCAAACCCTCCAAATGGTTTTTAATATCAAACCCTTTTGCATATAAAGTGGGGCACAGTTTTAAGATCAATCTCTCTTTCCATATGAAGTGTGTGGGTCCCAAGATTTTTTTACTTTTAGAATACTGCTCTTTATACTAAGTCCATGCCCTTACAATATATTAGATACACCAGCTCATATAATTGCCCGCTGTCAGGTCATACATGAGCTCACGTGCCAACCCCTTAGTTCTGCATGTGAGTTGTGACGATGCGCATCATTCTTATGCCTTGATTTTTCAATCGTAGTTATGATGCAGGAAAAAACGCACGCTAACCCTAAAATAGCATAATCCCGCATGGAAGGGGGTTTAGGGACTTCAACCTTTGATTAAAATAAAATAAAAAGAAGAATAAGATAGGAGATCTCCGGATTCGCTCTAGAGAGGCTTGTAGGCTTCACACCCACGATTCCTAGGCTTCGCACCAACGCCGTACGTCAGCTTCGCACCAAGTTATACGAGAAACAATTGCTCACTCCTCAGGTTTGAAAGAATCACTCTTTCGATCGAAAACTCTTCACAAATTCTCTAGGGTTTGCACAATAGCAACTCTCCAATTTTCATTAATCAAAACTCTCCCTTTACAAAGCTTATTTAGAGACCTTATATAGGAGGCCTCACAAAAGAAAATAAAACCCTAAAAACAAAAATAAACAAAGACAAGTATGCCCTTCAAATTCAAATTCTGGTCACAGCACAGTCAATCGATCGACACTTGTCATTCGATCGATTGACGCATATAAATATGTCGCCAGAATTAATTTCTCACAAACCCAGTCAATCGATTGAAAACCAAATGTCAATCGATTGACTGTGCATTGCTCAGCACGCTGATTTTGATCTTCTTCACAGGCCATTTGAAAGCCCATTTATGGGTCCATTTCTTCCTTGTTGGCTTGCTTCGATTGGCCCGGTCACCATTCAAATATGCGGATCTAAATTCCCCATCAAGTTATTCACTTATTTATATCTTATATAAACCATTTTGAAAGCCATCACCATCTCAACTTTCATGTGGCTTACAAGTGGTCACGTTGTTACGCAAAGTCACACACAGCATAAATAGATAGATATATATATATATATATATATATATATATATATATATATATATATATATATCAGGCGCTTCCTAGAATTTTGAAATTTGTTGCTTTGCTGCTCCACGAGTCCGCTCGCGCTTCGTGCTACTAAGATTCAACCCTAATCTCTCCTTTCTCTAACCCTAAACCTAAGACCTCCTTCCTAACCCTAACCCTAAATCTTCCATTGCCTAAACCTAACCCGTCTTCCTCTTTTGTATGAAGGGCTGAAATGATAGAAGCACAAGAAATGAGGAAAGTGGATGACCAATAAAGACCTAGTAATAGAAATGACACAAAGGATTGTGGAGTATTAGGGAATTTAGCGCCAGACAAAAATGAGTAGAGAAATCAGATTGGCAAGCCAACCTGACATAGATGTGACAAGGCAATGATGACGATCAAGGAAAATTTTGGGTAAAATAAAGACCAAAAGTTTTAGTTCTTATAGTTGATTTTAATGTGAATCACTTACATTAGAAAATTCCATACCAACACACACACACACACACATATATATATATATAAAGAAAGTCAAGAAAATTCTTGCTAGGGTGGTTTGTGAAATTGACACCATGATAACAAATTGGCACAAAATGCACAGTATGAATCCTGATATCTTTATTAAAAAAATGTTGAACTACAAGAAACCACATTTTCATAGGATCTAGCAACAAACCAGAGAAAGGAGCACAGCAATTAAAATAAAACAAAACAAAATAGCAAAGATTCATTTATCACTCTTAGCTTTTTTGAACCATCAACAACATAAAAACAAAAATGTTTTGAAAATATTACCATAATTCTAAGGAAAAACTGATAATAACCTCTGTTCTGATATGTGGTGATCAACAATTCTCAAAGCATAAAAATATAAAATATGGTGACTGACATCAGTCATATGAATGGTGAATATGTAGGATGACATCAGCCATGTCTACAGACATAGGCTGGAAAAAATGCAAAAAGAAACTTCAAAAACTTCTCACTACTTCAGTGACGCGGGGCAGAACCCTAAACTACGTGAATGAGTATGAAAGAATGTTTTGCCGAAATTAAACTAAATTAATCAAGCAAACACCAATACATAATCGCAATACCTTAAGGTTCATGGTTTTCCTTATAGAAGATCGTGTAGATTTGGGTAGGGTCCAGTTTGTGAGCTAGATCCGTTAGCCTCGCGGAAGGAAGATCCTAGAGATAGAACTCTAGCCGCTTCCAGATTAGGGTGCTCTTAGTTCAATGATGGGACCACTGGTTTTCTCCGGGGTTTTGATGCAGAATGGGTTAATGGTTAGGGTGAGGTTTCAAGTGTATTGACTTGGGTCGATCCAACGAGTCAAATGAAAGCTAGGGTCTACGACTTTCTGAATATTTGAAGGAGTAATGGCTGAATTTAGGATTTACGGGAACAAAATAAAGACAGTAAAAGATAAAGAAAGATTGTGGGCTTCGCACCCTTAGCTTCACACCAAACCCTTTTCGGGAAGAAGATACACTCTTCGAGAAAACTCATCTCAAGTTCCAAAAGCTAAAAGCTTTTTCATTCAATAATCAATAATCTCTCTACATTGTTTATTAAAGACCTTATATAGGAGGCCTCTAAAACAAAAGAAAACTCTAAAACAAGTACTAAAAAAAAGACAAGTTTGCTCCTAAATGATTTCCGTATTTTGGCGGAGCTCTATTTCGCATAAATTTGATCGATCGATGCGAAGCTTCGATCGATCGAGTATATATATATAATTATAAGCCTCGGATCACAAATCAATAGATTGACAATGGTACTCGATCGATCGAATACCCCGCTAGTCGCAGTCGCAGTCGGTCGATCAAAGCCTGGGGTCAATCGATCGACTGTGCATTCCTTCATGTCCTCCTTCAGGCTCGATTCTGATTGCTTTTACGCCCGGTTCTGGTTTCCGTCCCGTTTCTTCCGCCGCCGGTACACTCGATACGGTCCATAACCGATGTCCACAATGTCGGGTTCGATGTCCACAAAGTCGGTGTCCCCGGCATTCAATTCAAGTCTTTATAGCCTGTCCCTTTTCCTAGTTCCTTGTGCTTGTATCCCATCCTTCCATCCATAGTATATAGCAGTTTCAAGTATCCATGGGACGTGCAATCCGTCTCAAACAGCATTCATTGATTTTATGTTTTATCAGGGATTTTCATAGAGTTCATCAAATTATGATTCATAATTTTATCCACATATCATCCTTCGCAGATGCATCTAAATCACATGCACTATGCTTTGTTCTCGCCCCTTTGTTTCGTAATTTAGGTCTTATCAGTACCTTACAAAATTGCTCCTCGAAACAAAATAGCACTCATCAATCCCACATCATACCACTTGCTTTCTCCACTTCACCTACCTTGCACCCTCAAACCTACGATCTGTTGCATGGTAGAACCAGTACGCTAGTCTATAACACTGATATGCCACCTATTTTTAGATGCCTGTGTAACTTGAAGATAAAATGTTGGAATTATGCTCAACTAACAGGAATCAGAACATATAACAATGTTTTTTCTATTTACGATACATAGAATACCCAATTCATCAGACAATTTTGATAGCAATTGTTTTTTAAAAAAATTGATACTTTAGACACTTTCGTGGAAAATCAACTGTGAATAACATGACACCAGATAGTTTCAACATCATCAAATAAAGACAGAAATTGCGTATAGATCATATAAATAAAAGGTAGCTTTATTAACACCCATGGAATGTTGGACTTCTTTGAATCAGATAATGGAGATTATTTTTCGCCCCAATCTTCCAGAGGAGGGATCTTGAGATTATGGGCGTACCATCAGACAGTCCTTTTTTATTCCACATGGCACAATCCCAAAAAGTGGCCCTAAAATTGTGTTTGAGCATGATGTGTGCCATGTGATTTTAGGGCCACTTTTTTACGATATGTGCCACATTGAATCAAGAACTGACCGTCTGATGGGACACCCATGATCTCAAGATTCCTTGTGTGGAAGATTTGGGGAAAAAGTGATCTGCAACGTCTGATTCAAAGCAATAAATAGTTTTTTTCCATAGGTGCCTCCAAGATTCTGTGGGTGTTAATAAATCTACTCATAAATAAATTAAGTAGAGATCATATAAAATACAACTTAATGTCAGATTCTTAATGCCAATTCTACTAAAGCTAGTATAAACTAGTTCAGAAATATCAGAATGCGTTGAAATTGTTGTTCTAAAGAAATTTGCACTCATATTATAAATCAGTACCTGCATACCATACCTAGTGACCATGTTGGGAATCACATATGGCACCAAAACAGGAGGCCTTTTGTTGTTAGCACGTAGGAAATTTTTTATTCTTTCCATAGCTTCAGCCTCCCTCAAAAAATCAAATTCATATCCAACCTTGAAATGCAAGCATCCGACATATAATAGCATTAAAAAATCATTAACCAGTAAACCATCACAATAATATTTATTACATAGCAAATAAATAACATAAGAAAGTAGAAGCAGCACAATGTTAGATATATTCTCCGAGTGCTAAGCAAATAATATATGGCTGTGTTTGGGATTGCTCTTTGGAGGCAAAGAGCAGCCCACTTAAAAGAGCAGATTTAAATTGCTCTTCTAAAGAGAACGAAATTCAGCTCTTTCACTCTCTGAAAGAGCTACGAGCATTTACAACTAAACACAGTCTCATACTAAAGTGCTCTGCGCCAGAGCAGAGAGCTGCTCTTTGCTTCCAAAGAGCAATCCCAAACACAGCCTATGAGTTCAGAAGGAGGTGCAGCACCATATTTTAGGCGCTTGTGTTAGAAACAAAAATTGTATACAGCATGCGTGGTATGATGAAGAATATTGATGGATGGTGTTAAAAAATATGTGAATCAACAAAGCAATATTGATGAATGGTGCAATAACAGATGTGAATTAAAAAATCTAGCTCTTAAGCACAGATATAAGTTTCGGCACAACTCGAGCTAATGTGCCTTTGCATCTAGAGCCACAACTCCCCATGCTGAATAACAAATCACGTTAGATTCTTTTAAATACCCCACATAGATTGCTCAAAAGAAAAATGGTAATTTATCCAAGTCCGACTCAGGATCAGAGGTTGAGGTAGTAGCTGCAGAGATCAGATATGCTACCTTTATCTGACCCCTGCTGTGCATATATTTCTCTATGGCTGCGACCTTTATCCCTCAGCTGGTCACTGTTGGATGGTTGGAATTTGATTATTTTGAAGGGTTAATGGAAAGCAGCTTATACACCAAAAGTCTGATGGCTCAATGACGGGGGACATTAAGATTGAGAGGGCTATTGGCGACGTTCCGCCACGACGGGATTTTTAATTTTATGCGGAAAACTGCCTTTTTAGTTTTTATTTCTTTTAGAACTCTTTCTATTTCGAATTAAGTATTGGTGGCCTATATAAAGAGGCTTGTAAACACTTTTTATTTAGTTAATTAAATATTTTGAATGCTTTATGCTTGAATATTCTTCTTCCGAGATGGGTTTGGTGTGAGGCCAAGGGAGCGATTCCCAACAGTTATCTTTTGATCTTTTAGTATCTTTGCTATATATTTTCTTTTTTTTTCTCCTATAATCCATTACCCATATTGAATCCATAATCCAAAACTCAAAACCTAGTTCCATCAAAACCCTAGTTTTCATCCGAGCCATCAAACCTATCCAATCCTACAACCCTAGTTCGAACCTGTAAATCTACATCGGATTGAAGACGAACGCCCAAGCCTGAAAAAGCTAGGGTCCGATCTCTAAGCCCGATCCCACCTCAAATCTAACGGGACTTGCGCATCGGATTGGACACCCTATTCGGATCTCGAGTGATTTACCTACCGGAATTCTACGAACCCGAAGGTACCGTGATAGTTTTGAGGTTAATCTTGAATTAATTTTATTTAATTTTGACAAATCGCATAAAAATCAAATTCACGCATTTTAGGGTTTTCGTCCGGTGTCAGTTTTGGTATCAGAGCCCTAGGTTTTCTAGATTAGGGCATATCGTGTGTGTAATAACCCGAAAAATTGCGTTAAACTGTGACCTCGGGATCCGTGCCCGACGGGTCATAGATTTGACCAAGTAGGAGTCCACTAGTTGACTCGAGAGGTGATGAACGGTTATGATGTGAATACGATGTAAGTAGGTGGAGTGTAGTGTGAATCTGGAGTCACATACACCGCTTAACACCAAGACAAGAGGGATATAAGGGTTTAATAACCCTATTTCTCTTTTGTTTAAACTATTGAAGAGAGAGTTAAGAGAAGAGAGAGAGAAGTAAAGAGGAGTTACTGAGGGGGGGTGAACGCAAATCAAAGGAGTAGATAAGAGCATTCATTGACGGATTCAAAGCGATTGGGATCGTGAAACAAGTCATGGAACCCTAGCCATCAAACCCAAGAAATCCATCCCTTGAAGGGATTCTTGAGGTAAGTTTTAAATTGAAGTTAATGCATAGATGTAGGATGATTAAATTCTGTCAAATATGCTTAGAAGGATAGATTAAAGGCATAGGAAAGAAATGATAGAGATTTGGAAGAACAGCCCGAAAGGGGGCTGAATCTGGCCAAATCGATTAATCGAAATGAGAGTTCGATTAATCGATTTTGGCCTAGAAGTTGAAAAGTCATGGAGGCCCGATTTCGATTAATCGAAATGAATTCCGATTAATCGATTTGAATTTCGATTAGTCGATTTGGAAATCGACTAATCGACTGAGAAGATCCAGCCACTAGAGAAAAGTAACTTGGGAAAATCGACTAATCGAATTGGAATTTTGATTAATCGATTTCGGATTTCGATTAATCGATTTGGGATCGATTTTGTGATTTCGATCACTCGATTTGAGAATCGACTCCATTAGGTTAGAGACTTCGATTAATCGATTTGGGATCGATTAATCGAATTTGAATTTCGATTAATCGATTTTGAGAATCGATTAATCGATTTGGGTTTCGATTAATCGATTTTGGGAATCGATTAATCGACTTTGACAGTTTTGCTTCAACTTTATAATTGACTTTGAGATTCAGGGAGGATCTTGGACCTTCTTTGTTACATCTTTAGTGATGAGTTATATGTGTTATGTTGTACCATAGGTGGTACGTATGAGCATGAGCACAAGGAGCCGCGTGGGACCTTGATGCTAGGAGTTTCAAGGACTTGAGGTAGGGAACACCTTGAACATGTACTTTAATTTCAAGAGCATGTATGTAGTGATATAATTATCCAATTGAAGTTGTTTTTAAATTGTGAAAAGCTTTGTAAAAATGGGTGCGTGTGTGACACCAAAAACGTGATAAGGACATCTGTGTGATGCAAGTAACTAAGAATAAGTAATCTAAGGAGATTGAGGCATCCCCAGGGGATGAGGAAGTAATAAAGGCATCAGGTGTGATGCGGATATGTATACATCCCACGAATGTATACATAGGATTGAATAATTACTGTTGAGGCCTAACTGATATAAGATAGCACACTTACACGGTGAACAACTATATATAATGCACATGATATTTTTGTTATTTGAGGTTTGGAGGATACCCCACCGACGTGGCGGGATACCCACGACTGACGCGGCAGGATATCCGTGACTGCACGCATGTAATCCATACACCAATGAGGTTTATCCGTGACCGTAAGTACATCCCAGGGATGTTGTGTGATATTTAACCCCGCCGCCTAGTGAGAAAGGGGCTTGGGTCGTATTCCCAGGGAATACATTTTTTACGACTGTCTAATTAAATGACGATGAAGGGTATCTCATCAGGGCTCGATGTTATATTGCTCAGGGATTACTTAAGTTGAAGATTTAAGTTTTGCTTAGCTGCTCAAAGGTCATTCATGATTAAATCAACAGTAATGTAATACATGCAACTTACCAGTAAATTGAGTGTAAATCATCTGCTTTTAAATTGATTTTCTAGCAAATGCATAGATTCATCATGCTTTGAATATCATGGAATATATGTGAGTTTTGACTTATATGTTCATTGTGTTGTTCCCTATTGAGCTAGGATGTAGCTCACCCTTTTGACTATACGTCGCAGGTCCATTGATAGCAGCAGCGGAGGCTTCGGGGGACGTGGATCCAGGTGATTCGAATTACGTACCTGGAGACGAGTTGGAGCCTCCTCCCGAGGACTTCTTCTAGGTGACTCTGCTGAGCACTTTGATAGAGAGTCAGTTTTGTGAGCAGATTAGTGCGGCTTGGTATGTAAAGCCTTTATTTGTGAAACAATGTAAACTAGATTATTCTTTTGGCGAACCATCTAGGGTGATCTGATTATCACCGATGGTTCGGGTCGGTTCTCTATTCATGCAGTGGCATGAAAGTAGAACTGTCTTTTGAATATGCCAGTTGGGCATATTAACGTTTTCCGCTTTAATGAGATTAATTGCTTTAATTATTATGTGGTGCTTGTTATACCAATGTTCTGTGCTAAGCTTTGGGGCACGGTCTGGAGGATCGTGCTGATGGCACGGGTTTCGGGGTGCCGAAATCCGGGCTGTCACAGTGTGTCATTTTAATTTTCATTGCATTTTATCTCATTTGTGTTCAAAAGTATGCACATCTATTATTTGACAAAATTCTTCATCCATTGTAGTTCATCTTTGCCTATCATTTAGCACCCGTGTTAGTAAGCCATGTTCACCATAAGCATGAGCGAGATTGTCGATGCCCTTAGGGACATCAAAGCCCAAATGTGTGCAATTAATAATAGGAGCCGCTACACACCAAATTTATGGCAAAGCCTCAAAAGTCGTGATGAGACTAGAGTTAGGGGATACCCTCATCATCGTGAACCCGAGTACAATCCTGCCGATAGGTTTCTAAAATCTATTCGGAATGAGGTCTCAGATTTTGAGGGTACGACGAACCCTAAAACTTATGTGGAGTGGTTGTCTAGTGTGGAAGAGTATTTTGATTGGTATGGCGTACCAGATGAGTACAAATTTAGGTTAGTTAAAATAAAGCTGGTGAGCCATGCCAAAACCTATTGGACTAATGTTGAAACTCTACGTGAGTTAGCTAATCGTAAGCCCATCACAAGATGGGAGGACATGAGGGAGCGACTTATTGAGAATTATGTTCTTTCCACGCACCATCACATCCTACAACGTCTAAAAACTAAGACAAATAGGTGTGTTGATGGCCTTAAGTGTCAAGGGTTTGGACACTTTGCTTACCAGTGTTCCATTAAACTTCCCACTCCGAATTTATTAATTGAAAGCGAAAGTTCTAAGGAGCCGAAAAATATGAAAATAGAAGAGGAAGTGTATGACCCTAGAACCATAATGAGTGAAGAGGAGATAGAAGAAGTTGAAAAAAGTATAGTTTGTGTTAAAGAGACTTCTATCTCCCTTGTGAGTAGTGATGTGGAGTCACCCACACACGATTCAACCGAGTCACCTACGCACGATCTGATAGTGTCCGTAGAGTCAGTTGTGCACAAGTCCCTGGTTTTGGTTGACACGAGTTACTCGAATCGAGTTCACCTAATTCATTAGTGTCACTTGATTTAATCACACATGAGTCGGTTACATGTGAGTCTTTAGCGTCGCACGCACATGAGAGTATCGAGTCCATAGACACGCATGCACATCATAATCTCGAGTTGCATACCGCTATACATTCTGAGTCTTATTGTGAGTCAACTTTTGCGTCTCATTCCGCATTGCATGCCGAAATTAAACAGAAGATTAATTCAAGCAATAATCACTACAAATTATCTACTGAAACTTCGACTACAGAGAGTACATGGGCCAGTCATGAAAGAGTTTGCCACTTGAGTTCTCGTATTCCTGACCGATATTGCGATCACACTTTATCGGGGAAGAATTCCTTCGAGTCCGGGATAGTTGATGAGAAGCTTCAAAAATATTTGATAGAGTGGGTTGGTTCGTCGGGGAGAGGATTACACTATGCGTCATGCTACAATCAAGCCAGATCATGATCATACGTCACCAGGAGCCAAGATTGTTTGGGCTAGTTGCAAAGACTTTCACCGATCGGGTCCCGATATACTTGATCAATACAACATGTGTGTTTCATCGGTGATGAAACATTTTGAGTCGGGGAGAATGATGGGAGACGCCAAGATCGAGAGCGCTGTTGGCGACGTTCCGCCACGACGGGATTTCTAATTTTATGCGGAAAACTGTCTTTTTAGTTTTTATTTTTTTTAGGACTCTTTATTTCGAATTAATTATTGGTGGCCTATATAAAGAGGCTTGTAAACACTTTTTTTTTAGTTAATTGAATATTTTGAATGCTTTATGCTTGAATATTCTTCTTCCCTAGATGGGTTTGGTGTGAGGCCAAGGGAGCGATTCCCAACCGTCATCTTTTGATCTTTTAGTATCTTTGCTATATATTTTCTTTTTCTTTCTCCTATAATCCAATTCCCATATTGAATCCCTAATCCAAAACTCAAAACTTATTTCCATTAAAACCCTAGTTTTCATCTAAGCCATCAAACCTATCCAATCCTACAACTCCAGTTCGAACCCGTGAATCTACATTGGATCGAAGACAAACGCCCAAGCCTAAAAAAGCTAGAGTCCTATTTCTAGGCCCGATCCCAACTCAAATCTAACGGGACTTGCGCATCGGATTGGACACCCTATTCGGATCTCGCGTGATTTACCTATCGGAATTCTACGAACCCGAAGGTACCGTGATAGTTTTGAGATTAATCTTGAATTAATTTTATTTAATTTCGGCAAATGGCATAAAAATCATATTCATGCATTTTAGGGTTCCCGTCCTGCATCACTCAGCTTGGCAAATTGTGAAACCAAAGCAAAAAAACAATACACCAAAAGCTCAGTATAACTCATTTTCCGTTCTTGCAGATCTAGATACGTGCCTAGAAACCAAACAAACAACTTTACAAAGAGCTCATGTCGAACCCCCAGGCTCACCAAATCAAATCTCAAATACCTAAAATCAGGCCAGGCCAAATACACAAACCCATAACAAAGACAACCCCTGAGAACCAATTATGCTAGACACCCCAAATCCAATTGGACAAACCCATAACCCCCATGGACTCATGGGACTATTGGGACCCTAGGGTGATCTTTCTAGTGGTGCCACAAACTTTTTGGTCTTCTGTATTTTACATATTTTTTCGCTTTCGATATTTTCCCTTTTTTTCCCATATTTTGCCCTTTTCCCAACTTTCTTGCTCACCTTATTAAACTCGTACCCATATTTTGTCACTTTGGTCATATCATATCAAATGATTAAGCAGTTCATAATCAAGATGACTCTTCATCATTTCATTTTAGTGTTAGTATGTCTTCAATCTGCTGGAGTTCACTGAAATCTTCACACTTCCAAACTAAAACAATACTCGACAACAGGGAAGTTGCAACCCGTTTTTTATTCACTCGGCAAGCAAGTGGGTTGTAGTGGCCCCCCCTCCCTTTTTCCTTTATTAAAAGAAAATAAAAGACAAAATTCGTCCTACACATCCAAAAAATATATATTGAAGCAAGTACACGTGGATACACACTACCAAAAGAGGTGATGCATTTTAAAACAGGCACCAAATGGTGTGACCACGGGTCAAAATATCATCCAATACCAAAACGTATTGGACGATACGTATCAGTATTGGACCACACCGGTACGATACATACTCTATATATGTAACGACCGAGATTTTTCGCTTATTTAGTCCTTAATTATTTGCTAGATTTGTAACTTTGGTTAGTTTGATTGATTTGATGCATGTGATTAGTTGTTGCGCATGAATATAATGTTCACTTTATTTAATAATGACCCGTGATAATTAATTAATCTAATTAATAAACCTTAAAAGCCTTTAAATATATGTTAGTAATAATTGGGGTACGTTTAGTAATGTTTAATGAACTTTTAAAATATGTTAGTAAAGTAATTAAAGATACATTAAGTAATTAAAGGCCCACTAAGTAATTAAAGACTCAATAATTAATTAAAGACCCATTAAGTAATTAAAGGCCCATAGAATCACTTAAGACCCATGTAGGAAATTCTAAATAGAGTTAGATCTCAAATAGGAAACCTTGAAGTATTCTAAATAGAGTTAGATATTAAATAGGAATCTTTAAAGCATTCTAAATAGAATTAGATCTTAAGTAGGAAACTATAAAGTATTATAAATATAAAGATTAATTTACAGAATTTTTACATAATTCTTATAACCTAACAAGCTCATACAGAAAGAGGGAAAATTCTAGAGAAGAAGGAAAATTAGAAGAGGAACCCTAAAGTTTTTGGTTTGAAGGCTTAGAAGAACGCAAAAGAAGCTTACGACGCGACCGGATTTCGGATTAGAGCTTCGGATTGGATCAAGGGAGAGGAGTTACGTAAATTTTACACGAAGACTAGAGGTATGGAGAAATCATGTTAAGATTAATCGGAAACGTAGATAACACAAAAATAAAATAGAAATTAGGGTTTATTTCATTTAACGAATATTCTTCATGTTAGATTGTTATTTTTTTTTGTGCTTAATCGCGGGTTATCGATGGTACACGGGGTTTCGTGATTGATCACAGATTTCTGTTTAGAATCCAGAATCTGTCCATAATCCAAAATCTGTTTGGAATCCAGAATCTGTCTAGAATCCAGAATTTGTTAGAAATTTCAAATTTTGTCTAGGATGCAAGCAATGAATTTCTATTCAAATATTGTCTATGTTTAATCATCATGCTTAAATATTTATTTATGTTTATCATTATTTTTATTGCTTAGAATCCATGCAACCTAGGATATTTGATTTACACGACATGAAACAAGTAGGAATCGATAGAGATTACATATTTATGATGTGTTAAGCCTAAAAAAGTGAAAGAGATATTGCATGATCGATTGATTTCCAGTTTTTCTATGCATGTACATTCATGGCATTCATAAAAGTGAAAAGATACATTTACGACATGACACATGAAAACAAAATATTTCTATGATTACGATAGAATTTCTATGAGCTTATGCTGGAGGAATTAACATGAATAAGAATGACAAGTAATAAAAGTTATGCATTCATGTATTAATGATAAGACTGAGGAGATGGAGAAGGTCTTTAATTTTAAGCTTAGTACTTAACTGAAGAGAATTTATGTGAAGGTTAACATAGATACTAATCGAAGGATCAGAGAAGATTAGGATAATGATTAAGAAAGAGATAATCATGTCCATTATGTATGTCGATTCATGAGCATTAAATGCACAATTAAAAATGACCACACATGAAATTAGGGTAGAGACCCAAGCATAATGTTATATTTAGATTTAATGTTATATTTCAGTTTCATTCTATTGCTTTACTCATTATTATGTCATATTATATCTCTTTTATTGTTTGATTTTATGAGTTGATTTGAGTTATGGACATTTTCTATTAGCCTCATCATGTCTGGTCCATACCGGTTTACTTGGTAAATAAATTGGGATTCCAGGGAGTACAGCTATACATGGAGTGGATGAAGTAGATGTGTCAATGATTGATGGAAATCCAAATTTGAGCGAAGAAGGATTTGAAGCTTAGTTGATTAGGTTTTTTCTTTATGTATTAGGAAGGATTTTAAGACATTTATTTCAAATTTATTTTATGAACAAGTTCATGTTAATGATGGATTATGCTTGATTTCAGCGTTATCTATTAATTTAAAGAGTAGGCATAGAATTTGGTATAATAGATTGTTATCTCATATTTTAGCATTGCTCTCATGATGATGGAAAAAGAAATTTATGCGTGCGCTTTTAATAGATATTTTTCGGTTGCGTTTATATACGGATCTTTATGGATTAATTGATTTATTTATGATCATGGATATGTGATGTAGTGTGATGTCTCCAAGTGAACGCATTGATCTGGCGCACGAATTTGGGGACGTCACAATATACCGTCCGGTGTATCTATCGTCCAATACAAACTTTGTATCAGACGATTCATTGATATTTTCAATGTATCAAATGATGCATTCAATGTATTGTCCGGTTTTTATAATTTTCTTTTTGGGGTTACTTGGTGAATCCACAATACAAAAACCCGAAAATCACTTAAGTTACCCTCCGCTCTGTTATTTCTTCCTTCTCCTAGCTCTCTTCTCTCTTAGCCCTCCCTCTAACACCTTCATTGATTTTCAATCCGGAAATTTTCAAAAATATAGGTATATGCTAAAAAAGATTCCAAATATTTTTTTGAAAAAAACATTTTTTTGGATTTATTTTTGGATATTTTTTTATAAAAAGTACTAGCCAATACATTGAATATATCAGCCGGTACATAGCGTCAAGGAGGTCTGGACAATACGTACCGGATTTCCGAGATTGACTCATGGGTGTGTCTATAGATTGCAGAAAACTATAGGCTAAAAATTTGTCGTGTCTGGCTTTCCTTCAAAATATATTTTGTTCAGCCCATATGTGGAAAATGGCGCAAGCCAGTAAATTTGCAGCGATGTGATGGTTGTTATCTGTGAAGCGTCCATGTAGGTCCCAAATCTCATTGTGAGGTTATGCAAAGTATTGCATCTCACCCCAAGTCTGGCTAATAGAATCTCCAGATCCATGTTGTGTAGGACCAACGAAAAAAAAGAGGTGGTTGCGAGTCTCCCAGTTGGCTTTACGTAGAGCACATCGTGAAGTGATAATTCAGCCTCTGGCCATGAGAAGTTCGTGGGCAAGTAGTTTTTGCTGCATGTTTGCAAATTTCTCAAAAGCACATTTGTGACAAACATAGCGCCAAAACATGCCATAACGTACTAAACTCATATAATGCCCGTATTATTGAATAATACACATATTTTTGTATAGTATGCATATTTCGCGTACTAAACACATTTTTCCCGTATTAAACATTTTATTCCTGTATTGTATCATATTTAAAAAAACTATGTTAGAAAAAAAATTTTAAATACAGTAAAATTTAAAAACATATTAGACACTTTATTCTCGACTTTTTCCATTTTTTCTGTCTTCTGTGTTTTACAGTTTCTTTTGGTTTCCGATATTTTTTCATATTTTTCCCCATTTTTCAGACTACATGCTTCTCTCAGCCTGGAATAGACTCAGGCAGGCCTCTACATCGAGTGATATTCCTTGGAGCACCATGGTTTGGCAGTCCATAGTGACAAAATAAGGATACTTGTTAAATATTATTCCCGTATTTTATTGTATTTAAAAAAACTATTTTAAAACTTTTTTTTTTAAATACAGTAAAGCAAAACCTATTAAACATTTTATTCCCGACTTTTTCCGTTTTTTCTGTTCTGTGTGTTTACAATTTTTTTTTTGCTTCCAATTTTTTCCCTTTTTTCCGTATTTTGCCCTTTTTCAGACATTTTCGCTTGCCGAATTAAACCTGCTTCGTATTTTGTCACTATGGACTGCCAAACCATGGTGCTCCAAGGAATATCACTCGATGTAGAGGCCTGCCTGATTTTATTCCAGGCTGAGAGAAGCATGGAAAACTCTATTACTAGTCAACTTTCGGACCTCCTTGTCATGCTCATTGGGGTTCTCCATTGCCAAGCTCCCAAACGGTATTCCATGCCTCAATTAAAGCTGGTGTAGTAGCAGGTGTTAGCTGCTAGGATCCATGCTGGAGGAAAGAAGCTACACAAAATTCAGAACCCATACCCAGGTCGTCCGCTGCCCCCCCCCCCCCCCCCCCCAACAGCCAAATAGATCCAACAGTATTCCATTAGGGATCCACGGATCATGCCAGAAAATTTACCATCGGCAATCAAGTGTCTAACAAAAGGCAGACAAAACTCACGGCTTTTAAGAACCCCTATAGCCCCGGAGCAGTTACTAGTTGTCTTAATGCCTGAAAAGCTGGTCTTCCTCATAGCGATGACGAAGCCAAGTGGCCCATGTAGAGCTGCAGTCCCTTTGACACAATAACCAGCAGTTTTTCATACTTAAAGCAGCGTTCAAATCTTTGAGGTGTCAAAGACCGATTTCATGTTTCGATTTTGGTTTACAGATGTTCTTCCACGAAACTGTAATGATCTTGTTGTTAGACTCACTGGAACCCCAAAGAAATTTCATCAGGAGTAGTTCCAAAACTCCATGAGTGTTGCATTAGAATATAAAACCCAAACCAGTGTAATTGGTACCTATTGAGCACAGTATTGATTAATTCCAAGCCGGCCAGCAAATGAGAGGGATTTCGATTTCCAACAGTTTGTGGCACCACAAAGGCGCTCCAAGAAGGGCCCACAATCATTCTTTGTGAGGCATTAACGACAGCGAAAAGGAGAGGTGGGGGGGAGGGTGAAGGAGTTTTCGGAAATCCTGTTCCTTCAGACAGTGGATAATTAAGGACCAAGGGACGAAGTCAAAAGCCTTCCAAAAATCAATTCAAGATGCACATGCCCAACTGAGCACTTGGTCTGTGAATTTCGCACCAATTCACGAGACAATAAAATGCTCTCTTGAATTCTTCGTCCCCTAATGAATGCCGTTTGATTTGAAGAGATTATGGCAGATATGATAGGAAGTAGCTCCTTCGTAAGTACCCTAATGATGACCTTATAAAATGATGTTGCAGAGAGATATGGGCATAAACTCGTCGAAGGTAGCAGCAGTATTGGATTTAGGAATAAACGTGACGAAGGTGCAGTTTGCAGCCTTGAGATGCTTGTTCGAGCTGAATGAGCAGATTACAGCAAACACATCCATGCCGACAGGATCCCAGAATTCGTGGAAGAACATGGCGGAGAACCCATCAGATCCAGGAGATGTTTGGGGCTTGAGACTCAACACACCTGTTTAAATTCTTCTTTTATGGGGGCCATCCATATTTGAATATTTTTTCATTTAGGTGCCACGTAAAGGGAATGGACCAATCTGGACTGGGATTTCATCTTTTTTAGCAAGGTTAAGATCATAAAGATATGGCAAAAAGGGAAAAAGTTGGGAAATAGTCTGCAAAAAAAGATACGGAAAAAACGAGAAAATATAGGAAGCCAAAAAAAAAATGTAAAACACAGGAGATGGAAAAAAAGGAAAAAGTCGGGAAAAAAACGTTTAATATGTTTTAAGTTTTACTATATTTACAAAAAACTTGCTCTAAAATAGTTTTTTTAAATAGGATGAAATACAGGAATAAAATGTTTAATATGCAAAAAAACGTGTTTAGTACGTGAAATAAGCGTATCATACAAAAATGTGTATTATTCAATAATACGGTATTATACAAGTTTAGTGCGTACTACGTTGTGGCAAAAAGACGCTTATTTTTCAAAAAAAATGTATTTTGGCGCTATGTTTGGCACAAACTTGCTGTTGAGAAATTTGCAAACGTGCAGCAAAAACTACTTGACATGAGCTTCTCATGGCTAGAGGCCAAATTATCACTTCACGATGAGCTCTACATAAAGCCAACCGTGAGACTCGCAACCACCTCCTTTTTTTTGTTGGTCCTACACAGCATGGACCTGGAGATTCTATTAGCCAGACTTAGGGTGAGATGCAATACTTTGCACAACCTCACAATGAGATTTGGGACCTACATAGACGCTTCACAGATAACAACCATCACATCGCTGCAAATTTACTGGCTTGCACCATTTTCCACATATGGGCTGAACAAAATGTATTTTGAAGGAAAACCAGACATGACAAATTTTGAGCCCACAGTTTTCTGCAATCTATAGACACACCCATGGGTCAAAATCTCAGACATCCAGTATGTATCGTCCAAACCTCCTAGATACTGCGTACCGGCCGATACATTCAATGTATCGGCCAGTACTTCTTTTCTGCTTTTTTTTTTAATCCAAAAAAATCCCTAAAAAATTCCAACAAGATGTATTTTTTTCAAAAAAAATTTGGAATGTTTTTAAGCATATTTACCTGTATTTTTGAAAATTTTCGGTGTGAAAATCAATGAAGGTGATAGAGGGAGGGCTAAGAGAGAACAGAGCTAGGAGAAGGAAGGAGGAAATAAGAGAGAGGAGGGTCACTTTAGTGATTTTCGGGTTTTGTGTATTGGGGGTTCACTAAGTGACCCAAAAAAGAAAATTAAAAAACCGAACAGTATATTGAACATATCATTCGATACATTAAAAATATCAATGAATCGTCTCATACAAAGTTTGTATTGGACTATACATACACCGGACGGTATATAGCGTATATATCGTACCAGTGTGGTCCAACACCGGTACGTATTGTCCAATACGTACCGGTATCAGATGATATTTTTGTTAGTAATGTTACTAGAGTTAGTTTGAGTGTGGGTGTATCTATTATTATAGGGTGTGCATGTAACCTCTCACTTAATATAAATATCAATGCCAGTGAGAACATTGAACTCGTTTTTTTTTTTGGTAATTCAGCTTGAGAGAACATTAAACTCACTAAGCCTTTTCCTCTCTCTCTCTCTCTCTCTCTCTCTCTCTAATAAACCTTAAATGGGTATTTCTCCTCTTTAGTTATTAGCTAGCTTCTCTACTTCTACATGGTATGAAAGCGGGTCGAGCTCGCGTGTCTTAACTGAGGGTTACGTAGTATGCTTTGCAACATCATCTTCTCCTTTATGTCTCTTTTAACGCTACAACAACAACCAGATTGTGCAGGCTGATCAGGTTCTTTTTATGGAGCATTCCTACTGTTTACGATCTGTTGATCGATGGTTAAATCAGGTGTATAGTGTTCAAAATCAGAGGTATTTTGTGCCTTTTTTGGATCACGTTTTTCAGCTTCTTAAACTTTCTGAGATTTCTGCTGCTATGATTCTCTAGTTCTTTTGGTGTGTACTGCTGAAATTTTATACAAATTCTGCACATATTTGTGAGCTGATGTACTCGGATTTTGAGGGTTTACAATGGGTTTGCCAAAGACGCTGCTGGTATTTTGTGTGAATGGTTTTTTTTTGAAATGTGAAGCCTCTAGAACAGTTGGTATTTTGTGTGATGCAAGCTGTTGGTATTCAAGCTGTGTCCACCAGCCCCTTTTTTTCTTTCAAAGTTGGGTATTTTTTATTTTTCTTCAAAACCACGTGGTCAGATGTGAACTTCAGATTTATATGGACTGTTATCCTCTTTTGATGGTTGTTGTTGCTGCAAGACGATAAGGTATGCAGATTTTTTTTTCCACGGTGATGCAGATTTTATATATACAAGTGTGCAGATTTTTTCCACACTTGCTGCCCACAAAGTGTTTGTTAAAAGGCTACAGTGACCAGTTGTGAGTTTTTTTGTCGGCGTCTTCTTGATGATTTGGTTAAACAACGTTAACTGTTGATGTAGCCATTATTCTCTATCAATCAGTTTTCTGGTCGTCTTCTCCAACCATTCCTGCAATCTCCCTTTTGGGTTATTTGTAAATCACAATGATAGGAGGGTATAAAAATATGAGTGGGGAGAATTTACCCACCACCATCACCTCTCTAAAACTGAATTCTGCAAATTTTTTGGGATGAAAAAGGGCCATCACCCTTTATATTCAGGGTCGTATGAAAATGGGTTTGTTGACAGGGGCTACCCCTAGGCCTAGCACTAGTGCTAGTGAGGCTGAGAAGTGGGATGCCGATAATGCTATCATTCTTGAATGGTTACTAAATTCTATGGACCCCTCTATATATAGAACCTTCATGTTCTACAATTCTCCAGCCAAGCTATGGGCCAAGCTGGCTGACACGTTTGCTCCTTCTGATCATGATACACGCATATATCAACTCAAACAAATGATCTCCGAGTGTAAGCAGGGAGAATGCCTCTATGGGGGAGTATTATAGCATACTTCAAAGTAAGTGGGAGGAGCTCAGTCATTATGAGCTCCTATTTGAGTTTGGAGAGGAGGTAGGAGCCAAGTTGGCAAAGCGATTTGAAAGAGACCAGATCTATAAGTTTCTTGGGGGTTTACGATCTAACTATGAGCAAACACGCACTCAGATACTCATTACCAGACCTCTTCCTTCATTGAGCACCATCTATGGGATACTATTTACTGAGAAGCAGCGTCGCCTTATTATGTCTACTAGTGTTCCGATCACCTCTGCTCCACCTGAGCGGGCCGCTTTTGTGTCAGATACCGGTTCTCTTGGAAGTAGGGGTCGAGGGAGTGATAGAGGTGGTAGGCGTGGTCGAGATGGTGGAGGAGGTCATTCTACTCTCATATGCTCGCATTGTGATCTTACGGGACATGATCGTGACCATTGCTATTGTCTTCATGGTTATCCAGAGGGTTATCAGCCTAAATATGCATCTTCTGCTCATACTGCTACTGTTGACACCCCCAAGGCTACTTCTGCTAGTGATCTCATAAGCTCCCTTAGATCCCAGATGACAGAGTTATTTCACGCCTATGAGCACCGTGCCTCGCAGCCTCCTCCTACGCAGCATACAGGGATCTCGACATCTACTTCTGAGGCCCAGGCACTTCTGATTCATCTACCTTCGCTGTGACCACTACTTCTTCTCCTAGTTGAGTCATTGATTCAGGGGCTACTGATCACATGACGGGTGAGTCTCAGGAGTACTCTATTTATTATCCCTCCACTTCTCCAGCTCAGGTTCGCATTGCTGATGGTTCCTACCACTATTTTAAAACTCGCCAAGTCGACTCGACTGCAGACTCGATTTGGGATGAGACTCGGTCGACTCACCGAGTCTACTCGAAAACTCGGCTGAGTTTATCGACTCGGTGAGTCGACTTTAATGACCTAAGAAGAAAGAAGAAGGAAGAAGAAAGAAGACGAAGAAGAAGAAGAAGAAAGAAGAAAGAAGAAGAAGAAGAAGAAGGAAGAAAGAAAGAAATAAAGGAAGGAAAAGAGAGGAAGGAAAAGAAAGAAAGAAAGAAGAAGAAGAAGAAAGAAAGAAAGAAGGAAAGAAATAAAGAAATAAAGAAAATGAAGGAAAGAAGGAAAGAAGGAAAAAAGGAAAGAAAGCAAAGCAGAGAAAGAAAGAAAGCAAAGAAAGTAAGAAGGAAAGAAAGAAGCAAAGAAAGACAGAACGAAGAAGAAGAGAAAATATATATATATATATAATTTTAAATAACCCGAGTCGAAGCGAGTCGAGTCGGACCGATTTTTTGCGTTGACTCTACTCAGATGATTTCCGAGTCGAGTCGAGTTTTCGTGTTTTAAAACCATGGTTCCTACACTTCCTTCTTGGGAATTGGCACCATTTCCATATCTTCCTCCCTGTCACTTTCTCATGTTTTACATGTTTCTCACTTCTCTACTAATCTTCTTTCTATAAGTAGCATTACAAAGAAATTAAATTGTTGCATCACTTTTTATCCTGATTATTATGTGTTTCAGGGGCTTACTACAAAGAGGATTGTTGGTAGAGGCATTGAGAGGGGCTGACTTTACTACCTACAGGCTGACTTTAGTACCCCTACAGTTGTTGTTGCTGATGGACCCATTGTTATGCCTACTTCTATTTTTCCTTTCCCTGTTAGCGTTAGTTTAAACGCTTTTTCTTTGTGGCATGACAAACTTAGACATGTTGGGCTTCAGACTCTATGCACTTTAATTCCCGGTTTTAAATCTATTTGCACTTTTATTAAATTTCAGTGTGATGTTTGTGAGCTTTCAAAGCATGTTAGAAATTCTTATCCATCTCACATGCATAAATCTGACGCTTCTTTTCATATCGTGCACTCTAATGTGTGGGGCCCATCCCCAATTACCTTTGTTGATGGTTTTCAGGATTTTGTCACTTTTATTGATGACTACATTAGATCAACTTGGTTATATCTGTTAAAAAATAAAAGTGAAGTTCTTTCTAAGTTTCAAGAATTTCATTCTTTAATCAAGACTCAATATGGGGATTCTGTAAAAATTCTAAGGTCTGATAATGGAGGAGAGTATACGTCTCAATCCTTTTACTACTATTTGACAATGCATGACATTATTCATTAGTTTTCCTGTCCTTACACTCCCCAACAAAATGGTGTCGCGAAGCGTAAGAACAGACATCTCTTGGGATTGACACGTTGCTTGCTCCGTGGTATGTATGTGCCAAAAACTTATTCGTCTTTGGCAGTACTTACTGGTTGCTTTCTTATGAATCCCACACCCTCGCAGGCACTCGCGGGCTGTACTCCTTATCATTCGCTTAGACGTACAGATCCTCTCTTTGTGGTTGAGCCTCGTGTGTTTGGATGTACTTGTTTTATCCAAGATCTTCGTCCTGCTCAACAAAAATTAGATGATAAGGCTATCAAATGTTTATTTGTAGGATACTCTACTGTCTCTAGAGGGTACCGTTGTTATAATCCTCATACCCGTCGCTTTTACACTTCTATGGATGTCACATTCTTTGAGGATGTCCCATATTTCACTAAGGATTGTCATACTCCTGCTCCTGCTCCCCCTCTTGCTTTACCTGCCCTTCAGGACCTTTCGATCTCTCAGCAACAGAAGGGGGTAATTACTTCTGTACGTCGTAGGTGGCATGATCCAACCATCCCAATGCCTCTTCCAACATCCTCTGAAGTGGTGACTCCACCTTCTGTACGTATCCTTCAACCAGCTCATGTTTCTCCTTTATCTTCTACTAATGATTTGGATCTTCCTATAGCTCTCAGGAAAGGGGTTCGCGATCCAATGACCCCTCATCGCCTTGCCAATTTTGTTTGTTCTCAAGATTTTTCTCCAGCTTATCAGGTCTTTCTCTCTACCATTGACTATGAGACGATCCCTCGAACTGTTCGTGCCGCCCTTGACCACCCCTCCTAGCAAGCTACCATGGTTGATGAGATGAATGCCTACAGCAAAATCATACATGGGACATGGTTCCTCTTCCGCCAGAAAAGAAAATTGTCGGCTGCAAATGGGTCTTTGTAATCAAACACAATCCGGATGGTTTTTTTTCTCGATATAAAGCTCGACTTGTTGCTAAAGGGTTTACTCAACCGTATGGAATTGATTACGATGCTACGTTTGCTCCTGTGGCCAAGTTAACTTCAGTTCGCGTTCTTTTATCCCTAACTGCCATTCAGAGTTGGCCCCTTTATCAGCTTGATGTGAAAAATGTGTTTCTTCATGGTGATCTTTTAGATGAGGTGTATATGGATCCTCCGCCTGGTTTCCTGCTTTAGAGGGAGATGACAATGTCTGCCGCCTTCGGAAATCTATATATGGGTTGAAGCAGTCTCCTAGGGCATGGTTTCATCGCTTTAGCAGTGCCGTTGTTGATTTGGGATTTCAGAGATGTCACTCAGATCATACTATATTCATCCACTCCAATCTTATCAGTCATGACATCCTTCTTGTCTATGTGGACGACATTATTATCACTAGTGATAATCATGCTTTTATCAGTTGGACTAAGAGCGAACTGGGTAGAATTTTTGCAATTAAAGATTTGGGAAATCTAAAGTACTTTCTTAGATTAGAAATTGCTAGATCTCATAAAGGGATATTTGTCTCTCAGAGGAAATATGTCATAGATTTATTACGTGACACTGGAATGCTGGGTTGCAAACCAGCACCCACACCCATGGATCAGAAGCTTTCTATTCATGAGAAGGATAGCGACTTACTTCCAAATCCGTATGAATTTCAAAGATTGGTTGGGAGATTGATTTAACTCACTCTCACGAGACTGGATATCACATTTGTTGTCAGTCTTGTGAGGCAATTTATGCATGCCCCTCGCTGTAGTCTGTCGTATTCTCAGATATATCAAGTCTAGCCTGGGCTTTGGATTGATATATCATGCTTATGATTCTATGAGCATCTCTACTTACACTGATGCCGATTGGGCTAGATCCATTACTGATCGCTAGTCTACTTCAGGATATTGTGTATTCTTGAGAGGCAACCCGGTTGCCTGGAAGAGTAAGAAGCAGGCCGTTGTGTCTAAATCTAGTGCTGAAGTCGAGTACAAGGCTATTGCACATGGAACATGTGAAGTTTTATGGTTGCGCTCATAGATTTCACTCCTCTTCATTATGACAATGAGGCAGCCGAAAAGATTGCTTTTGATTTTGTTCTTCACGAGAGGACTAAGCATATTGAAGTCGATATTCATTTTGTCCGAGAGAAAGTGCGGGACAAGACATTGTTTTTAATTGATGTTACATTCTCTCAGCAGCCTGCAGATATTTTGACTAAGGTCGTTGGGCCTAGTACACTTAGTGATGTTGTCAAGCTGGGCATGGTCAATATGCATGCTCCAACTTGAGGGGGAGTGCTAGTAATGTTACTAGAGTTGGTTAGAATGGGTATATTTATTAATATAGGGTGTGCATGTAACCTCTCACTTAATATAAATATTAATGATAGTGAGAACATTGAACTCACTCAGCCTCTCTCTCTCTCTCTCTCTCTCATAAACCCTAAATGGGTATTTCTCCTCTTTAGTTATTAGCTAGCTTCTCTACTTCTACAATTTTGACCCATGGCCACACATTTGGTGCCTGTCTTGGAACGCAACACCTTTTTTTTAAGTGTGTATCTACATGTACTTGCTGCAATATATATTTCCTGGATGTATAGGACGGATTGTATTTTTATTTTCTTTTAATAAAGGCAAGTGGGGCCACTACAACCCACTTGTTTGCCGAGTTAAGAAAAAATGAGTTGCAACTTCCCTGGTGTCAATTACTATTTTAGTTCGTAACAGTGAAGATTTCAGTGAACTCCAGTACATTGAAAACAGACTGACACTAAAGCGAAATGATAAGAGTCGTCTTGATTATGAACTGCTTAATCATTTGATATGATATGACCAAAGTGACAAAATACGGGCACGAGTGTGAGCGAGAAAGTCGGAAAAAAGGGGTAAAATACGGGAAAAAACAGGAAAATATCGAAAGCTAAAAAATATGTAAAATACAGAAGACGAAAAAGAACGGAAAAAAACGTAAAAAACGAGATATATTAAAAAAAAATTTAACAGTTTTTTTAAATACGGTAAAAGACAGGAAAAATGTTTAATACACGAAAAATGCATTTAATACTCGAAATGTGCATATTATAGGAAAGCATGCTTCTTATTAAAAAAAAGGGTATTATACGTGTTAAGTACATTATGGCAAAAAAGGCGTATTATACCTGTATTTTTCGAAAAAAAAGCCGTATTTTGTCACAATGGATATGAAAATTAGGCCTATCAGAATAGAAGCAAACACTAATCGACACTTAATATGAAGCCTAATATATGAAAGGATGATGTAACTTATGTAACAGTAACGGAGTTAATCTATACCTGTTTCTCTATTTCTTTAGTGATAGAAAAAAGATCAAATTTGATATCTGTCTTCTGCAAATATAAAGCAAAAGCTTGCAAGTTGCGAATATCGGTCATCATCAAATCCTGAACACCTGGATGTTGCACCTAAAGAACATATACAAGTTGGAAGTCCAAAACTGCATTCAATCTTGAAAGAACAATTATCTAAAAATTTCCTTACCTTCACTGCAACGTCACTCTTCACACCTCTAACTCTCGCTCGGTGTACCTATTATCAAGCATAAAAATAGATGATTCTTTCCATGAACATGTCAAAATCTTGCACAACAATCTCTTGACAAGATCCATGGTTTAGATCTGTTATTATGATATTTATACAAGAAACCTCCGGTAATCATGACATTAAAACTCGGCCGATACCGATACATATCGGCGAGACGTATCAGTTTCACCAGAAACTGATACCGATACCAGAAACGAGCTAGTATCGGTATCAACCGATACGGACCCGTATCAGTCGATACGTATCAAGTATCGGTCGATACGGATCGAGCATCGGCCAATACCCCCTTGATTTGAATTTTTTCTTAAGTTGTTTCACTTTTTTAAATAAAAAAAAATTTCGTATCGGCCAATACAACGATACGTTTCGGTCCTCTATGGACCGATCCCGAGTTAGATACCTTGGATGTAATATTAATAGTACTCAAAGATGAAGTTATGAAGTATGAACTAAGGGTCTAAAGATTCACACTCAAATAGATGATAATAAAGAAATGGTGAAGAAACATATAAGAAGACCAGGAATGATTTTTGCTATACCAAAATGTTACTTCCCTGAAGTAAATGGATGTATAATCACACACTATCCAATGTAGTACATATGATATAGCTTTCTTTTAAAAGAGCACCAAACATTTTCCTTCAGTAATTGTTTTCTCTCTTTTTCTAATAAGCTAACCTTACAATAGTCATGATACATGGTCTTGGGATATGCAGGCCTGTTCGGTTTTGCTGATGCTACTATGAATCTAGAACATGAGAGAATCTATAGGCCATACATGATTGATGCAGAATTTAGATCCGAATGGGTGGGTCGTGACCGAGTCCAACGAAGAAAATCAATATGAAGAAAGTGGACCCACGAATGGGTTTTTAAATAAGGCCCATTAAATAACCGTGTGCACGTAATTTTAGGCAATATTTTTATTTAGGTTAGGTTTCCTTTTTTATTAGGATTCTTTTAATAAATGATTAATTTTAGGATTAGTTTCCTTATTTGAATTATTTAGGGGGTCAGGCACATATATGTGATATGTGACGGTTAATTTCGTCACTTTCTACACAACTATCGGAAAAGTGGTCATAAGTCTACCAATATGTGTCAGAATTGTGTGATTCTTGTCTTGTTGGAAAGCTACTTCGATGAGCTTTCAAACAAGGCCAATTTCACGTCAATCAGAGATCGTTTGATCATTCAAAAGTGATCGCGTAATAAAAAAAGGGATTAATGGTGAAATTAATTATGACCGTTAGATTAAAAAGTTTTAATGGTTGATTAGGAGTTTAATTTTAAATAGTATTCCTAGGGTTTCTTTTATTTATAAATATATATTGTAATCTCTTATGAGAATTATTATTGAAGAACGAATAAAAAAAATTAAGTTGTTTTTGTGCATCTTGTGAAAGAGTGAATCTTTCGTAGAAAACTTGCGAAGAGTTTTCGCCTTTGAGGAGTGATTCTTCAAAGTTACCGTTGGTGTGAAGCCGACAAGCTTCTTTGGAGCGAATTCGAAGATCTTCTATCTTACTCTTCTTTTATTTTGTTGTTTTAATTGAAGATTGAGAACCCTAACCCCTATCGTACGGGATTTAAGTTATTTTAGGGTTAGCGTGAGATTTGTATCAAAGTCGTTCAAACCCTCGACAAGTGGATTGGCGAATCATTAGTAAAGATCAAGTTCTCGAAGCCCTTCGTGATTTGAACGATTACATGGTTTCCATGAGAACATTCGTGAAACGGTGGAACATTCTGATCGTGCGTCAAAAGATGGCGATGGTGGAAAAACTATGGTGCGAGGAGAAAGGTAGATCATTCGATCAACATGGTTTCATATTCAAGCATATGGCGCTTCTTAACAACGTTTACTGCGAGTTACTAAGGATGCAATGAATCGTGGTTGCATGGCATGAGAACATCAGTGCAATACTTATAAAGGCTCTTATTCACGATTTATCCGAACACATATTAGACGTGATTCAAGGCTTGAGATCGAAGGTTGCATGCTTCATCCCCGTACCCGTGAGAGAACCTTTACAGATTAAAGTTCCTCTACCTACGCCCGTGGTAGTACCTATACCGGGGGAAGATACCGAACCTACGGTAAATCCAAGTACTTTCATGCCTATGGAATAACCAATGGCGCCCATTGCTCAAGCAGATCCAATTATTCGTATTGATCCTGTGCCTGGATAACATCCGGTTAAAGAGTCCACATCGGCTGATGAGACCGTCGCAGATCCCGAAACCGCTGAAGAACCCGAGATCGTTGTGGCACAAGCATCCGTGATAGGCCATACCGAGCCCGAGACCGTGGGAATATCTGAGGTCGTTGAAGCACAAATCTCCGTGATAGGCCTTACTGAGCCAGAGACCATTGGAAAATCCGAGGTCGATGAAGAGCAAGTATACTTGATGACGTCTATCGATGTTGGCCAAAGTTCAAGGTCGAACTTTTTCAAAGTAGAGTGGATTGATACGGAATTTAGATCAGCATGGTTGGGTCGTGACCGAGTCAAATGAAGACAATCAATAAGGAGAAAGTGAACCCACGAATGGGTTTTTAAAAAAGGCCCGTTAAAGACCTGTGTGCACGTTATTTTAGGCAATATTTTTATTTAGGTTTAGTTTCCTTTTTTATTAGGATTCTTTTAATAAATAATTTATTTTAGGATTAGTTTCATATATGTGATATGTGATTGTTAATTTCGTCACTTTCTACGCAACTATCGAAAAAGTGGTCATAAGTCTACCAATATGTGTCGGAATTGTGTGATTCATGTCTTGTTGGAAAACTACTTCGATAAACTTTCAAACAAGACCAATTTCACGTCAATCAGGCATCGTTTGATCTTTCAAAAGTGGTCGCGTAATAAAAAATGGATTAATAGTGAAATTAATTATGACCGTTAGATTAGAACCTTTTAATGGTTGATTAGGAGTTTTATTTTAAATAGTATTCCTAGGGCTTCTTTTCTTTATAAATATACATTGTAATCTCTTATGAGAATTATTATTGAAGAATGAATAAAAAAAATTAAGTTGCTTTTGCGCATCTTGTGAAAGAGTGAATCTTTCGTAGAAAACTTGCGAAGAGTTTTCGCCTTTGAGGAGTGATTCTTCAAAGTTATCGTTGGTGCGAAGTCGACAAGCCTTTTTAGAGCGAATTCGAAGATCTTCTATCTTATTCTTCTTTTATTTTTTTGTTTTAATTGAAGATTGAGAACCCTAACCCCTATCGTGCGGGATTTATGTTATTCTAGGGTTAGCGTACGATCTCTCCCGCATCAATGATCTTCGAATTTTCATACGAAATGCCTTCTATGAAGGTTATCAAATAAGACAACTCCTGTCATTTTATACGGTGGTGTCAGGTTCTCTTTCCCTTAAAAAATTTTCACTCTACATTATGAACATTTTCATTTCTACATTAAGGTTTCTAAATACGTAAAGAAGACAATTGTGGATGGGCAAATGCTAGGAGATGCCTCCAGAGATATAGCAATACAGTCAATAATGACATGAAGAAAAGAACCGTGACTTGATGACCCACGAGAATCGAACATACACCTTTAGAATTGAACCAAAACCGCAGATCGTAATAGTATTTGGATCCTTTCCATATGGCTTTCCTACAATGCTAGCAGCTCGAAAGGTTGTCATGAACAGCAAGAAAATTGAAGTATAGTAAACGTGAAAGAAGATGGCTTCGAAACTCACATCAAATGGCCTCAAATAAAAAAGGATAGAAGAGAAAAAATCATCCTCATAAAAAACTGATTTGTTCAAAGGTTTCACTCTACTGATGTCACCAGGGAGAGGGATAACGTCACACAAACCCCTACGTGGGAACTGCGCTCTGATACCAAGAAGCAAGTTAGAGTTGGTATTATTAGGGTTTAGATGGAGAGAGGTAGGTTAATGTTAAAACTAAGAACCTAAAACAATAATAAAATAGCAAAGGGCAAGTTACCTATATGAAACACCAAAAAGTAGGGTTATTTTTTTATGACGAAAAGGTTGCAACACAGGCTGAATACAGGTTACTACGGGAACAGCCAACCAAAGCGTCATTAGCCCTGTTAATTCATTCCTTCCGAATTAAAATCTCTCTAGGCTACTTCTGTGGATCTGCGTCAATATTATAGTACATGCTTCGGGGCCAGACTATCGAAGATGGTTTTTATAGTTCGGGGCCAGCCCACCGAAGCTGGTTTTCAATTCACAATACGGGTCAGGTAGACCCGTATTGTGAGATGTTTTCGTCATAAAAAAATAACCCTACTTTTTTGTGATTAAAATATGGGTACATTACCGTTTGGTAAAAAACGCAATAGCTAAATATAAGAATACCATAATTAGGGTTTATGAGAGAAATGATGCAGGAAGGGACATGAAAATCCTAAATGCAACAGCTGAAATTAATTCGATAAACTAGAGCAATAAATTTAAAACTAAAACCATATAATTATTAATGAATTTCACTCAAGCAATTAGGCCTTATTCCAATCAGTGATCAATCTGGCACAATGGTCCATTCAAAATTGGAATCGAAGATTCTAAAGGTAGAACTCAATTTCCTTCTAGTCTAGGGCATCAAACAACAACCAAGTGTGGTG
The DNA here is from genome assembly GCA_021018995.1 of Chloranthus sessilifolius. NCBI lineage: Eukaryota > Viridiplantae > Streptophyta > Magnoliopsida > Chloranthales > Chloranthaceae > Chloranthus > Chloranthus sessilifolius. The sequence continues at coordinate 11,718,924 of CM037594.1, read as the reverse complement.
CCTTTTGATTCCATTCTAGGATTTCATTCATCAATAATCATAATAAAGGACTTTATAATGTACTAATAAAAGAAACCCTAACTAAACCTAACTCTCCTTAACTTTGACTTTGATGCATAGCTCCAAGATTTTCCATGACAAAACTCTCCCACTCCTGCTCTTCATGTTCTCGTGAATCTCATGATTGACGCCCACTTTGGGATCTATGAAATCCATATTATACCCAATACATTTGAGTTATCACATGACTACTTAAGTTGGCATGTGACATGTAAGTGGTCACATCAATGTTCCTGAAGTCGGCAGGCAGGTTAGGGCGGTTGGATGGATTTTCGGGCGGATCGGGCGGGGCGGTGCCTGGGCGGGAGCCTCAAGAACCGGGCGGCCACTATATATATATATATATATATATATATATATATATATATATATATATATATATATATATATATATATATATATATACCAGTATACAATGCCTCACAGCCACAGGCATGGCACAGCTGACAGCACACACACACACACACATATATATATACACCAACACGGCACACATGACACAGCCACACAACTACACACACATAGTGTATAACATTATTAACATATTATATATATATATATATATATATATATATATATATATATATATATATATATTGTGCAAGAAAAAAAATGCAAGAAAAGAAATGCTGGAGAAAAAAAATTGCAAGAAAAAGAAAAATGCAGGAAAAAGAAATGCAGCAAAAATAATTACAGCCTTACAAGGAAAAAAAATGCAGAAAAAAGAAAAAGGAGAAGAAAATTATCAGGGAATTAGAGGGGAAAAACAAAGAAGAAGAAAAAGAAAAAGAAAAAAGAAGGAAAAAAAAAATACCTGTGGTTGTGGCTGTGGATATTGCCGGAGCACGGACCGACTTGTCGGAGCCAGAAGGGTTGCCGGTGCTAAGAAGTTGCAGCTTGCAGAAATAAAAAATAAAAAATAAGAAGAACTTGCTAAGAAGAAGTTGCAAAAATAAGAAGTTGCTAAGAGGAAGCTCCTGTGGCCCTACCTGTGGTCAAAATGAAAAAAGTGGAAAAAAAATAAAAAATACCCCCTACGGCCCTACCTATGGTCGCCGACTCGCCGGTGGGGTGTTGGCGGCTGCCGGGTGTGCTGTAGAAAAAAAAAATTATGAAAAAAATGAAAAAAAAGTTTAAAAAAGTGATAATAAATGGAAAAAAAAAAAAAACAGCCCCACCTGGTCGCTGGTGTCGCCAGTGAGGTGTGAGATCGGCGGCTGCCGGCTGTGCTGCAAAACAAAAAAAAAATGAAGGGAAAGATACCGAGCCACCGGCTGTGAAGAAAATGAAAAAAAAAAAAAAATTGTCCCTACCTGGTCGCCGGTGTGGGTTGCCGTCTGTGGAAGAGAGGAGAGATTAGGGCTTTAAAAAAAAAGAAACTTATAGTCCCCCGCCCCATCCCAACCCGCCCCGATTTGCCGCCCGGGCGGGCTGGGCAGGCGCCTAGGTGCAATCCTCCTCAACAGCCGCCCCACCCCTAAGTCGGGGCGCCCGGGGTCCCGATCCGCCCGGGCGGCCGCCCCAGCCGCTTTTTGGAACACTGGGTCACATGACTATTTAAGTTGTCTCGTGACTTATTAAGTGGTCAAATAAAACTTGAAGTTGTCATTTTGACATCTCAAGTAGTCACATGACTATTAAGTTGTCAAATGTCCACCTAGTGACATGACGACTGATCATGTGTCAACGATGAAGGATAGCTGACGGGTGATTGGTGAAGATTCGACGGTGTAAAATGATGCCAACTCCAAATCCTTCGATGCAAAACTAAATCCTAACCATCCCATGTGCGCATCTTCCCAATATGGGACCTTCTAGAATGTCGCACATGTACACATGGGGGTCTTCAATAGAATATCCAAAGCGTCGTGTGAGGATCACGTGCTCCAGATCTCTTCTTATGCCTCTGATACACTTTACAATCTGATGTCTGCACCAACTCCCCTGAGTGAGAAGGACTCATCCTTGATGAGTCACGGTTGTGGAACCTCTCTAGTAAATCGGGGTCTAATCTCTGGACCTCGTCCACGTGCTATCGGAATTTGGTTTTGCAGTCCACTTTACAAGATAATTGTGATATCTCCCTAAGTTCGTGGAAATAATTTGATCTTCTGAAATTTTCTTAATAACCTCTTTTCTTGAATGCAATGGTGGCATAGAAGGAATTGATTGTGGCATAGATTAGACGATGATGATGATGATGATGATGAAGGTCAAGGAATGGGTTTAGGGGAACAGTTGTTGGATCTAAAAATGGAACGAGGTCCTCCACATTGAATATCGGACTAATGACCATGTCTAGTGGGAGATCTAGAACATACGCATTAGAACCAATTTGTTTCACAATTTTAAAGGTCCAACACTACGGTCTTGTAACTTCTTTCGCTCAAGTCTTATCCAAACCATGACTTCCTCACATTCCTGAAATTCCTTAAACCTTTTATGAGAGTTGGTAGAAAATTAATTTTTTCGTTGTTTGAAGTTATCTTCCTTTAGGTTTAGCATGCAACTCATGAATGTGACAAAGGTATCTGCGGACTCTAATGACCTATGGATAGCTGACATGGGAATAAGATCTACAAGTATCCTAGGCTTATACCTACTCACAACCTCAAATGAACTCATGCCTATTGTCCTATCGACCGAATATGTAAACTTTGTTATAGGCAAACCAACTCCTAACACGATCACCTGGGGCGAAAACATTAACAACCCTCTATTTCCTTACATCTCTCTCAAACTCAGAAGGGTTGATAATGTGAATGGCCTTAGACTTGCCACCCTTCTCACTATCTCTCTTATTTGGATTTCCCCTTTGAACTGTTGGTGCTTTGGGAGGCAAGCTTGATCTTCTTACCCTCATGTACGAAAGAACACACGTTCGATCTTTCGAACAATTTCACATCCTTATCAATTATCATAAAGCGAAGGTCTTCCCAAAATGACATGCCCAACATCCATAGGCACTATATCGCATCACAAGTGTCCTTATACAAAGCAAACTATATAGGAAACTTGACACCTTTGAGAAATTGGGATTGATGACGAATCTACTGATGCGCCTCGCTAGGGTTGAGGATGGGAAACGGGTGAGAATCCTAAGCGAGAAACTGTGCTCGCGGACACAAATATGGTGTAGCTTCTACTATTGACTATAATTTTGCAGTTTCTCACCATAGTTAGCATAAACATAGAAGATTTTATCCCTAAGCGAATCCTCGCTCTCCTTTTGTTGGGTTAGAATGCATCTAACCATAAGTACCGGTGAGATATTACCCTCCTCAGCGGTGTAGGAGACTCCCCTTATACATGATAAATTTGTGCATCCTACCCTTATACATGATAAATTTGTGCATCCTACTCAAAACCAATTGGCGATGAGTGGAGGGGCCCAAGATATTATAAGGAGAGAGATTGCTATAATTTACCCAATGTGGGACTAAACCTCAACATGCCCCCGCACGTGTTGGCGGGATTGAGCCAAATCATGTGGACAATTGAATTGGGTGACGTGGAGTGGAGAAAGGCTTGCTCTGATACCATGATAAATCTATGCATCCCACTCAAAACCAATTGGCGATGAGTGGAGGGCCCAAGATATTATGTGGAGAGAGAGCTATAATTTACCCAATTAGACTAAACTTCAACAATACATACCAGGCTTCTCTCATTCACCTTGTTTTCTTCAACCTGTTATGGTGTCAGGTTCATAGACCTCTTCTTCCCACTCTCCCTACTCTTCATTTTCCTCCTCAACTAGCAAGTTTTGTGGGTCTCTGGTTGGACATTGTGTGGCATAATGTCCAAACTCATGACACTTGTAGCACTTTGTTTGGTTACCAATTTTAAAACTCTAGCCAACCACTCCTTGTCCATTAACGACTCTAGAATTCATAGGAGGAGCGTGTGCAGTCCTTTGTGGTTGACTCCCAGCATTAGGTTTTACTCCCGAGGAAGCGGACATATAACCGGAATGAGTCAACAAGCCTAAATGTCGGCGCGTTTAGATACTGTTCTAAATCTTGTATTATCGTGAAGCACTCCTCCAGAGTATTGACGGTATGGGGAATCAACTCTTTTTGCAACTCTGGACAAAGGCCCGTTCTAAATCTAGAAAGGGTTACTTGAGCGTCCTCCTTTACATTGGCTCTCATCATGTATTCATCAAATTTGTTACTATAATCAGTGACCGATATTCTTGCTTGATGAAGGTTCTGCCATTGATCTAGTAATCGGAGACAGTAGACCACAAGAACATATTTCTCGGCCAATCTATGTTTCATGTCCTCCCAATTGGTGATGGTTGGACGCCCGACACTATCCATAGGCATTCCGCATTGGTCCAGGAAAGTCTGGTATGGCCCACTAATTTCAAATTGGATAATCTAACCCGACGCTCTATAGACATGTTGTAACAATCAAAGTACCGGTCCATGTCAAACAACCAATCAAGGAAGGCCTTTGGGTCCATCCTTCCATCAAAACTTAGAGCCTCAACCCCAACGGTTTTAAAAACTTCTCATCGGGATCATGGAGGTTCTCCTCCTATCCCTATCCGGACCAATGAGAATCCTACTAGTCTCTTCGTTGACGGAGTGATGCAACTCCTCTACATGAGCAACTAACTCTTTATTATTCGCCTTGATTGCCATATGGTTTCGAAGTTCCTCGAGAAGGGAGAATCTGAGTGTTATTCATTATGGTGATCCTAAACAGGTCCTAAAATATGCAACCCAAAATTATGAAGACTATGCAAATAACTTTACATGAAATAAAAGGGAATAGGTGAGTTTTTTGTAGGGTATTTTGCAAGGGCTTGAAAAGAATATTTTGCAAAGGTTTTAAAAGAGAGGATATTTTGCAAGGGTTTGAAAAAGGGGATATTTTACAAGGGTTTTGAAAAAGGGATATTTTGCAAGGATTCAGACTGGGATTCCTGTATGAAAGGTGACCCAAACCATTAATACCGATACCTTTCCTCACCTCACCTTAACTTACCTTGATAACCTTACAGAAAATAAAAGGGAAGATACGAGTTTTTCTGTAAGGTATTCTGATAGGGTTTGAAAAAGGGATATTTTGGAAATTGCAGTTACAACGGCACTGAGACGTTCATTACTTACCCAAAGAAAATTAACAATCCCAGAGAATAAGATAATCATTCACAGTCTTTTACACTTCTTTCCATAAAGCCACCAAGGCACAACGTATCATCAAATTTTCCCCTTTGTCCATATCTATTTCAATATTATGGGATACTCAACATAAATAAAATAATCAATCAAAGGCACTAGCCCAAACAATTCATAATCTTTGTTTCTTCTTTGAATAATCCACCAGGGAAGTGTATAAGTGTATCATCATCAATCCTCCCCCTTCATTTGATTCTACCTCAACCTTCATCATTATGAAAATACTGCGATATGGTACAGAGTCTGAATTGTATGATAAAAATAATGTGTTATTTATGCATAAAACAGAAGATAAAATTAAAAAATGAGATCCATGGCGCATCTTTCGTGAAGGTAAAGTTTTGTAATAGAACACACATATAAGATAAAATAAATAAATATCGTACAACATTTTTACAACAAGTTACCAATTTTAACAAGCAAAACCTACATATTGATAATATAGAGAGAAATTAAGTCTCGGATAATATGGTTGAACATGCCTTCCTTCCCCTTCATAACTGTTATCTCATGGTTTTGACTAGATTAACTTGGGAGTCTAACCTCCTCTTAGGGAATTCATGTGAGTGGTGGCTTGCACCTCCACACCTCAAACAATTAAAGGGTCAATTGTTATTTACACGTTGCCTATTTCATAACACCCACGGTCACCTCTCCCTTGAATATGCATTGATCAATCTCCTTCACTCGTAAGATTAAAAATTATATGGTAAATCAGAATATCGGTGCCAACCAAAATATCGGTGACAATAACTCCGCACTTTCAATGCACACTTCAAGTCACATCTCTTTTAGTATTTCTAACTTCTAATGCTAATTGGTAGGCCTCATCACATCTCAATATGTAGTAAGACTAGACTTTAGGCTTAGGGTTTGTAGAAGAGAGGAAGAAGAAGAGAGACAGAGAAGAAAGAAAAGAGTTAGAGAATAGAATGGCCTAATTAGGCGATATGTTGTATACACACCACATATTAATACTCACACATAGTATAAGCAGTAGACAGAGCAATTATCTACCCACAGACACCTAACTAACTCGTGCACACCAATACATGCCAATAGTGAGTAACAGGTTAATACTGAATTTGCATTCAAAGCCCATTGAGATATCATGTTGTGAGTTACTCTGATTTGTTACACCCATAACGAGTAGAAAGATATAAACCGCTTTTGTAAACTCCTCCACACTCTTCTCGTGTTGTCAAAGATTTTGATAAAGTTGTAAATGAACATGAGGAAATCTGCTAGAAGGAACGTGCCTTTCTACCTTTTCCCCACGACATATTTGTAGATTCACCCTTATTTCCCTTAACACTTGTATTCATCTCCACCATATTAATGCAAGATCCTTCAACATAGAACTTAGAAACTTTACTTTTTCTTCCTGCACCAATTCCGTCTATCTAATCGAAAAAATATTCCAAACATAAAGTGCAATGTAGACAAAAATTCTTTTTGTATCCCAAACATAAAATGCAATGTAGACAAAAATTCTTTTTGTGATTATAGAAACGATTTCATCCAATTTTAGAGTTTTTGCAGCCGAATCAACTTCCGGAGAAGTATCTTCTAAAGAAATTGGGTGAGATATATTGCCCCGAAAAAGCATCTGTGATACGAGCTTTCCTAAACTAAATTCTTTATAACCAAATACTCAATCTTAGCAACCACAAGAAACATACACTATAGAATTATGTATCAGTCATCAATGATTCAAGTTTGGATGGGCTTTGGGGAAACTGGCATTTGCTTTAATAGAAAGTGGAAAGGATTCGTGGCACTTCTGAGTTAAGTTCCAATTTAGCAGAAAGAACTGTTCAATAATCAAAACGGAACTAGTTCATATTTCATGCTTAAAAAATAAATGAAAATTATTGATTGACTAAGCTTGAAAGAAATATTTTAATTTGCATATTCGATTCACGTTGCATTAATTTATCGTAAACTTATGAGAAGGTGATAGCCTGACACAAAAAAAGAGATAAGAATGAAGGAAATAAAGATATAAATTGATATGTGCTGTTGCATAAATCACGTGATTAGTTAGTGGACTAAAAAGAATGGTACTATAAATGGCTAAAATGATTGAAAAAAAGGACCACCAAAAGCTATATTTGTCGTGTTACAAGCTACAATAAGGAAATCAAGTGCATTTTCGCAGCAAATTAGCAACAAGATCTTTGAAGATTCAAAATGTTCTTCCTTATTCTAAGCTTGGCTTGAAGAAGACATATAAAGGCTAAAATTGTAGGTTGATAAGTTATGAGAGAAACCTGTGCAATCGAAGCAGAACCAACAGGGTTTACATCAAATCTTTCAAAAATTTCATCAATATTTTGGCCTAGCTCCTCCTCCATTACAACCCGGACCACATCAAAAGGAGTTGCAGGTGCTCGATCACACAATGTGACAAGTCTTCTCACCCATGCTGCTGGGGCTAAGTCGGGCTTCCCCAGAATTTGTGCCGCCTGAGATTCAAAACCCGTCACTGGAAACTATCAAAATCCGCCAAAAAATATTTGAAAAGGAATAGACAAACCCGTAATTGTAAACTGTATTCTGTACACATCATAGCTTCAAAGCAGGGAACATACTGATTGCAAGATCTTATTATAACTATCAAAATTCAATATCCAGCGAGTACATAACAGACTCTGTTCAGAGAGCAGAAAAATAAATTGAACGCAAAAAATTATATATATATATAGAGAGAGAGAGAGAGTGAGTGAGAGAGAGAGGTAAAAGGGACAAGGCAGTTGAATGCATGGGTCTGATCCGTTCGTTCAAATGCTAGATCAAGTGCCACGTGATCTCCAAAACAACACCCGTTTTGGAGTCATCAGCCACGTGACACGTGATTTAAAAAAATATGATAACTTTTTTGCCCTTCAAAAATGTGGTCAAAGTAACCCATTTGCGCCCTCGAACCCCGGTGCATTGGAATTTTGCGAATTTGACCAAATTTTGGATGGTGGATACACACCTTTTTTTTTCAGATGGTCCTGATAATCCATGGACAAGTTACAGTGGCACCGATCCCCTAGATGGGTGCCATGTGGAGCCCATCTGGCTCAAACTTACGGATAAACCGTGCATTTGATGGGAGGACGCTCAAGCGTTCTCCAAGATGTTGTGGAGCTCAACGTGGCACCCAAAACACAGTTTGGGTGCCACATGGAGCACGGGGAGATCGGTTAGATCAATTATTACAAAAAGACATTCAAAAAAATTAAATTTAAGGTTTCCGTCAAAGTTTGACTGATTTCAATGGTTCAGCTTTCAAGGCTCAAAAAATACATGGTGAAGATGAGCTTTCGAAAATTTTCTTTTAAAATATGATCTAAGCAATGCACCCGTCCTTTGTGTGTGATCAATTTGGGTGCCACGTGGTGCACAAGTGGACGGAATAGATCAATATTATAAAAAAAATTCAAAAAAAACTTTTTAAACCTACAAGTCAAAGTTTGACGGGTTTCATTGGTCCACATTTCACGGTTCAAAAACACACGGTAGAGATGAGTTTTCAATTATTTTTTTTTCAAGGATGATCTAAGCAATGCACCCGAGCTCCACGTGGCATTGAAACAATATTTTGGGTGCCACGTGGAAGCTTGGAGGACAGTGACCGGAGGACGGACACCTTTTCCATATATATACTGTAGAAGATCTAAGATCAAAGAGTGCATGTTTCATATCAGAACTTGAGCATGGCAAACTCTAAAAAAATACATTTTGAAAAATAAACCCATATTCATAACTTACATGCAGTTCAGCAGAATCACCAAACATAAACGATAAAAAGACTTGAAAGAATTTTTTGAAAAAAAAAATTACTTTCTTACCATCCAAATTATATTTTATTGATCATTATCTTCACCCAGAAAACATTAAAGGGTAAGCCACTTGAAGAACAAATATTTTTGTACATACTTCTATAAATGTAACATGAACATCAAATCAGAGAACACAATAACAAGTAACTAATTTTATCTACTATAATTTAAAATAAACAAAAGAAAATTTCCATAATCCAAAAAATGAAAGAAGGAAAAAAAGAAAGACAGAAATCATACAAACCCAATTGAATTCTGCAAAACATAAAATAATAATCATAAATTAAAAAAAAAATCATGAAACTAAATGAATCATAAAAACGAATACCCAATTCATTAAAAAAGCAATTCATTAAATAAAAGTAAAGAAGCATTTCAAAACCTTGAGAAAAAATCCACCAAGTTCAGAACACATTGAATACAACTTATCAGCCGCAACTTCATGTTGTTTCTCCCACATTTCTTCTTGTTTTCTAACGTCTTTCACAAGCTTCGCCCGAAACTGCAAAACCTGAAAAAACCCAACAAATTCAAACTACAAAAATAAATTTAAAAAATAAATAAAAATTGAATTTTTGAAATCGAAATTGAAACCTTATAGCCTGCGTAGATATTTGTTGCTCTCATCCAAAATTGAAACGAACGTTCCAAAGGTCTCAACTGGGTGGATAATTTTTCATTAAAATCTTTGAAATTGAGAGTAAACATTTTTTTTTAAAGTAAGAATTAATAAATATTGAGCTATGAAATTGGTTTTTGAGGAGCTTTGGGTTTCATTTGAATATGGGGTTGGATGCCAAAAAATACATTCATGCAGCCATGCATTTTAAATGGATGTGTGGGTTGGGCTCATTGGGTGCATGTGGTTGAGAGAGTATAAAGAATGGTGGTGTTGGGAAGAAATGAATGGTTGTGATTGCAGCATGTTACTATTGAGGGCCATCATGAGCCATCAAAGATGATAGCTCCCCCAATCTCTACTTGCAACTCATCCATGTGCCCTTTCATGTGCAAATTTAAAAATAGTACATATTTGTTGAGGACAAAGTGTAGGCGGCTGACGTGGCTGCACCGACCTGCATTAATTAAGTCCTACCACATTTGCATCTAATTGCATCGTACCACATCAGCCCACTCCATACTTTGTCCGCATAAAATTTGTCCTCTATATAATATTGTTCCATTGATTTAGATATGCACCGTGGCACAAGGTCGGCAATAATTCATCCAAATTGGGCAAGTTTGGGGGAAATTTTTGAAATAAAAATTAGTGAAAAAATATATATAAATAAGATTAGAAACTACAAAAAAAAATTTAGATTAGTAAATACTGACATGTTGTTATTTTTAAGTGTCTTTTTTTTTTTTTTTTTTTTTGGTGAAAAATAGATTATTAGGCCATGATAGATAAGAGGCATGACACGTCAATTTTGAGCCATGTGACACGCATTTTTAAGTGATCCAAGTAATCAAAATGATAGTTCAAATGTAAAATGGAAGGATGGTAAAAAATTTACACTCATGGAGATCCAACCATATGATCTATGCACTCTAAAACAAATAATTATTTATTTTTTTAATGATTGATATTAAAGTGCACTAATCGAATGGTTCTAATCCCCTCGCGCCAGGTACTGCCTCAAGATGATCTATGCACACCAATGAGGTTTTATGTGAAACTGATAAATCGGTGTCATTTGAGAGAAATTGATCGGTCTCATATGAGACCAATTGGTCCACTATTAGACTAATCGGTCGATCTCATATAGGAACAATCAATCCAGATCGACCCATATGAAATCGAGCAAGTCCACTATAAGGCCGATCGGTCTTACAGTTCACTGATCGATATAGGACTCAATTGATCGATACCGATCGATATCATATGGGACAGTCTCATATGGAACCTAAGGGCATTTTTGCCTCACTTATTTTTTCAATTAATTCTAATTTAAGCATATGTCAAAATTTTCGAATATTATTACATGGTATTGTCCCTATTTGGAAAATAATGAATCATCGGACCCTATCAAGTAAAAGCTTTAGACCCTATTCGGTAATTTGCCCAAACTATTACCTTGTAACCTTAAATTTACTAACTTTTAGCTGCTTAGATGGAGATGATTTTTTGTCTCAATCTTTTATGTAATGGATCTTTAGATCTTGATATTCAAATCATAGCATGGAAAGCAAATATCTCTGTGTTAAAATAAATAAATTAATTGACCCATTTCTCAAGGCAATTGAAGAAAGTGGAAAGAGCATCCCTCACTGTGGGAATTGAACCCAATCCAAAGAGAAAACCCACAAACCAATCCTTCTTTTGCAGGAAAAAGGTTAAAAAGCGGTTTTTGGTAAGTGGGTTGTTGCTTGTTGCTGTGGAAAAGCAAAGATGCCATTTGCTCAAGTTGAAGAACCGATATAGGATAACTGACCCGGACAGAATTTAGACGCGTCTGCCTAATACCAAATTATAATTCTTTATTTCTGTTAAAAAGCACATTAATCATAAATTTTTAAATTGGATCTATCTTACTTCATCTGCTCTCAAAACTCTAAATATTTGAATCACAAAGAAGAGCAATGATGTATGAGACTCATGCTCCTAAACACTTGTGGGTGGTAGCAGTTATCATAGCCACTTATCTGATTAACATATGAGAAGGCCCCGATTGAGGTTTTTACAGGAGAGAAACCTTAGAACTCTCATCTATGAGTATTTGGGTGTAAATGTTGTGTGGATGTTTCAAAACCCTTCAGAGATAAGCTATCCCCACGAGTAGGGGTATATTTGGTTCAGTTTGGTCAGTTTTGGACCAAAATCATAAACCAAATCAGTCTTAATCGATTTTTAGATTTTCAAACTAAACCGTCCAACTCTTAAACCAAACCAACCCGATTCAATTCGGTTCAATTTGGTTCGGTCGGTTTCAATTTTCCTACAAGTTCTACTTGCACAACAAAATTTTCTCAACTTCCCAACCAATTTTTCTATAAGTTCTACTTTATCGCTTTAGGATTTAGGAATAGGCTAAAGACAAGGGTAGGGTTTTACATAAAAATATGCATTTTACTTAAATGCCCTTTAAAATTAATCAAAATCTCCGCCTATATATATATATATATATATATATATATATATATATATATATATATATATATATATATATATATAGATATAGGAAAAGAGATCCGTCCGCCGTCCTCCAACCTTCCACGTGGAGCTCCACGTGGCACCCAAAATATTTGTTCGATGCCACGTGGACCTTGGGTGCATTGATTAGATCATCTTTGGAAAAAAATAAAAATTTAACTCATCTCCACCGTATATTTTTTAAATCGTGAAATATGGACCAATGAAAATCGTCAAACTTTGACTTATGGGTTTTTTAAAAAAAAAATTGATTTTTTTTTTTTAATATTGATCTAAAGTATCCACTTGTGCTCCACATGGCACCCAAAAAGCGTTTTGGGTGCCACGTGGAGCTCCACGTGGATCTTAGAGGACGATCACCGTCCTCCATTGGAGGACCTATCCGGCTCCCATATATATACATACTTACAAACTACATTCGGTTCGGTTCGGTTCGACTTGGTTTCGGCTTGGGGAGGCTTGGAACCGAAACCAAACCACACTTTTCGGTTTTCCTTTTTTCCAAACTAAACCCAAACTGGTATCCATCCAAACCGGACCAAACCTGGCTGTTCAGTCCAAAAAATGCACAGCCCTACCCACGGGCAGTTTTTTTTCTTGGGATATGCCCATTGCCCCTCCTATCATAAAGAGTATTGGTTATGATCCGAAGAAAAAAAAATATGTATGTCTCTAAGAATTGTGACCTTTCACGAAAATGCAGCTTATTTCCTTCCTCAATCTCACATTCAGGGGAAGAATGAGTGTGGGAGCAATGATACAGGTTGTGTTATTCCTCGTCCCGTATCACCTTTGCAATCCTCCAAGATCGGCTTCAGTTCACCAAAATCCGTGTAGATCTATTCCAAAATCCGTGTAGATCTCCCTTAGGATATGTGTATGCTAAGATGGATGGTTTCTACCTTGATTGATCAAGGGTATCAGTCACACTTTCTTCTCCTACTTGTTTATAACCTAAAAGATCTTTTAAATGTTTTTAAGAACTAACCTGAAGTTATGTCCACAATGCGCTGTGGTGGTCTCCACAGTGTACTGTTGCTGTGGAATTATTTCAGTGTTCACAGCGTGCTGTGATGGTTCACAACGCGCTGTTGTGGATATCATAGCGTGCTATGAGTTCCTCGGGACAAAACTTCACTTTTGAAGAAAAGGGGTTTTTTGGACTTTTATGATTTTTTGGTCTTTTGGAGGTTCTAGGGTTTTGTTAAAAGACTTTTGAAAAAAGGGAGGGAAGTTAAGCAAGCTAAGAGAGTTTCTTCCTCTTTGTGAGAAAACCCTATCATCTTCTTCTACTACTTTTTGAATCATTTGACCTTGCAAAAATTGGTTTATTCAAAAGGGTTCATTTCTTCATCAATATTTGATTCTTATTAGCTCAAGTGAGTTGAGTGTATTGAGCTCTAGAGATTAGGGTGTGATTGATAGCATTGTGAGTCTCAAGGTAGATCATTGTGCGTTCATCAGCAGTAAAGGAGAGCATCTAAATTGGAAAGCTATAGAGGCGACCCGCGACGGGAAGTTGGGTTGCATGGGGGTTTGATAGGGCATGTGGATGTATCGGTATATCATTCTAAACTCTTTGTAATCATTTATTTCATAATGGATTTGGTGTGTGGACTTCGGTCCTGTGATTTTTCCCAGTGATTGGGTTTCCACGTATATCTAGTGTTGTGGTGATTGTTGGCGTTTTGTGTAATCTCTAGATTAATTAGAATTAATCGAATATCCGATCAATTCCGTAGATAGACGGAATTTCAAGAGATACCTGACAAATCGTCTAATGATGCAGTGCACCAAGCATTGAAGCAGCTCGCTCACTTCCTACCCCTCCACTAGATGTCGTTCCACCTCTTGTGATACGTTGCTCCTCACGTGTCAAGTATCTAGTTGATCGTTTTCTTTTGAGTCCTTTTCAAAGGGTCATAAAGCCTTCCAAATATCTATTATTTCTCATCAAGAACCCATGTCTTTTGCCGAATCCACCCAAGAATGTTGAAACTATGCTGGAAGAGATTCAAGCCCATGAGATGAATGATACCTGGGATCTTGTCTGTCATCCCCAGGAAAGCAGGCGATTGGTAGCAGATGGGTGTAAAAAATCAAATGGAAAGCTGATGATTTTATCGAGAGGAACAAGCCTAGTGGCCAAGGGCAAGGACTATGCAAAGGAATATCGCTTAGGCTATGAGGATATTTTCAGCCCTATTGTTAAGCTAACACCGTCCCACAAAAAAGTAGGGATATTCTCCAAAAGGGGGGACCATGTAGCTAAGCTAACACCTTCTCACTTGTAGCTAAGAGAACATCCATTCGAGTTTTATCTCTATTGTTGCTCATTAGAATTTTGAATAGTTTCAAATGGATGTTAAGACAACTTTCTTAAAAGATCTGGAAGATGAGATCTACATGGAACAACAAGAAGGCTATGTGGACAAAGGAAAGGTCGTATAAACTTCATCCATCTCTTTTTGGACTTTAGCACCCTGTGGTTTGTCTGATTATAAGCACTTGTATGCCTCTTGTCAAATCATTTGTATTCCAAGTTCATCCTTTGATGGATTTATTTTAATATAATTTCTCTTTTGAATTGATTGATTGAACACTCCTAAGGTTCAATGGTTCGAAATAAAACATATATAACATGTGAACAATAGAACTTCTAACACAGCATGATTTGCCAGTCAAGGAGTGATGGGTTTTAGAGCAAACAGTTGTAGACTTACGCGGAAACCTAAAACTATTTGCTAGGTTTTTAATAAGTTGGAATAAAAGAGGGGGAGGGTTTTGAGTAAATTCTAAAGGTTTAGTCCTACTGGGACTTCTATTTTGATCCTAAAAGAAGGGTGGGTGGGGTTGTAAATTAGGCTGGCTAAATAAGAGTGTTTTGATCCTAAAGACAAGGTGAAAATTGACATAAATATTTTTTTTTTTTTAAAATTTTTTTTGTGTTTTTAGTGGAAGTATAGATTAGTGTAGAAGGTCAAGTAATGTTATGATTTTATCCACAGCATGAGAATTGCTTGTCACATGTGATCTCTCTGATTATAGGCACTTGTATGCCTCTTGTCAAATTTGTTTGTATTTTAAATTCATCCTTTGATGGATTTGTCTCGTTACACTTCCCTCTTTCAATCAATTAATTAAAATCATAAGGCTCAATAGATCAGAAAATTTATATATAATGTGATAATCAAACTACTACAGTAACATGATTTGCCAGCCAAGGAGCGCTCCGTCTCAGAATGGATGGTTGTAGACTTACGTGAAAACTTGAAACTATCATATAGGGTTTTAGTATTTAGGAACATGAGAGGGAGAGTGGTGTGAGTCTATTCTAAAGTTATAGTCCTATTGGGACTTTTAATTGATATTTCAACTAAGAGTTGTAAGCAATTAGCATATAATGTGTAGTTTAAAGGTAGATTAGGCTATTATATAAGGGTATATTGACCATAAATAGAAGATTAATATATATATATATATATATATATATATATATATATATATCGATTGTCTCAAATTGATGCAACAAATGCCTGCCAAATCCTTTGATTTAGAAAAAGACATTAAGAAACTCAGTAGTTTTCCAAACACTTGATAGAAAATTTCCCCTATTGTGATATTGTCTAACAGAAGTTAGAAAGATACAGAATGTCCGACGGTAGATTGATAAGTCATACAATTCCTCAACCATATGTGCGGGTTTTGCACGTACCCAGGGGCTTAGTCGGGTGCTCTAAGAGGCCGGATGCCCCATTATCAAAAAATAATTCCGCAGTCATATAGATTAAGCAAGGCTACTTGACAGATTAGTACATCAAAGAGCAAGACCGAACTAAAATTTTGGAAAAGTAAAGCCGAAAAACAAACGAACCAAAATACAACAATGAACGCTAAGTTATCTCCGACGGGCTACGCGAATATGAAGGGCCCTGGCTGCCATGGCTCTCAAATTTTCTCTAGCAGAAGACATATAACTTATCTGCTCATTGCCTCCCCTAAAAGCTTCCATGAACTCTTCCCTCTGCATCCGAAGAGCCAATGCCGCATCCTCTACTTGACTCGGGGTACCTCTTCTTCTCATGCTCCTATTGCTGGTTATCGATATGGATCCTGAATTTGCATTTTCTACATTATTGCTACCACATTTTGGATTTTGGCGCTTGGCTTCGCGACTACTTGTAGTAGCTGCAACCTTCCTTGCTTCCACCTCCTCCGGAAACAGAAGCTGTATAGTGTTCCATAGCACTGTGTTCACAATGCAAGACCTCCCATTGCTGCAAATCAATAATTTTTCACATAAAAAAATTATAATAATAGTCCTCATCGCAGTAGTACCAAAGTTTGGATTCGGAAATCTTTCGGTGGGTTTGTCAGTTCGATTTAACTTGGATGAAGCCGGGGGAAAATTTGGGAATTATCAATATATGAACTAATTTCAGGTTAGAAATGACATCTTTAATTATAAACTAAGCCTTTGGTAAATTGTTAGTGCATTCGGGGGAAAATTTGGAAAAAATTGTCGGAATTATAAATATATGAACTTATTTCAGGTTAGAAATGACATCTTTAAATTATAAACTATGCGTGTATATAATCCGCATGCACTAACAATTTTCAATCATAAAAAAATAATATAAACTATGATTAAAACATTTATCATGATGATAAAAGTTTGGAAATTTTTGAAAAATTCGGAGAATTGACGAATCAAACGAATATTCGGCAAACAACCTATTCAGAGAATTTTTCCAAAATTTTGATTTTGATTTTTTTTTTATCGATAACTAGTAACCTTTATTATATTGAAAAAATAATACAAACCAGAAAAGCCAGCAAGATGCTATCAAACCTAAAAAAAACAGCCCATCACTCGAAAAAACTCACCCCCAAGTCAACTGATCTGCCAAATCTACAAGAAAGTACAACCATACACACGAGAGGAAAAAGTCTACATCTTCATCATGCGTTGAACGACATCCAATCTTGATCCAATTTAAAGCCAAATCTCAAACATCCTTAAGAATCATAGAAACATGCTTTCTTGTTTTATTAAAAATTCGACTATTTCTCTCTGTCCAAAGAGACCACATAACAGCAAGATCCATAAAATTCCAAAATTCCCCCTTAATTCCTTCAAATCCGACCCCAACCCAAGCAACTAAGACTCACATGATTCTGGAAACACCCATAAAACTCCAAATTGTTGGAGGACCACATTCCAAACTTTTTTAGCAACCCAATAATGAATGAGAAGATGATTTGCGGATTCTTCTCCCTAAAGGTACATAACACATCTATTTCTCAAATTCATCCCTCTTCGATTGAGCTGATCGATGGTAAGGATTCTACCCCAACCAACATTCCATCCAAAAATTTGATTTTGGAAGGAATCTTTTTCTTCCAAATCTTTACCCACATTCCAAAATTTTGATTAATTGGGAGAATTTTGTGACAGAGCTCATCGCTAGAGAAGAAAAGGAGAAAGAGAATTGTAAAGTGACTAGACGCCAAAGAACCAAGTCAGATTTTGGGAATAAGTCAGCAAGGGGAAATTTTGGGAAAAAATTTGAGAAGTTTGGACAAAATAAAAAATTATGAAAAAATAAAATATTGAAAAGGCGCTATTTATTTAAGCACGATCTAATCGTGAAACTCGCAACTATTGAAAAAGTCGCGACGACTTTTGAAAAAGTCGCTATTAAGACGTAATTATTCATTTTACGAGTAAGTTACATTTTAATCGCGACTTTTTCAAGAGTGATCGACTTTGGTGACTGTGCTGGGTGTCTTACTCTGTTAACAAAATGAATCTCACCAGCTTCATCGAACTTTTTTTTCTCTTTTTTTGGATAACTTGGGTGTCCAGATCTCTTAGAGCCCCAGACTAATCCAGGGGCATGTGCGCCCACCAAGTTAGCATATGCCGGACCAGCACAGGATATAAATCCCTAGGGTGGCCTCAAGGGCGATTCGAACTCAGGTCTCCTGCTTCCTGAGGTGGGTAACTTGCCATCCTGCTTCATCCTACTGGCAATGCCTTTTAGCTACTAAATCCCATGAAACCTGAGACATTCCACTTTTCGTGGGATTCAAGGGCAAAGAGGCATTTCTTTAGGAATGAAACCAGTGATGATGCCCCACTCCGTTACGAAGACCAACCAAGTTACATACATATTATCCGATCAGTTGAGTAGACCAAGTTACTCCTTACGACTCTTGCCAAGGATCAAAATCTCGGCTGTCCAGTAAGTATCAGTCAGCTCCTAAACGAATATGTATTGAATGATACTTGTCGGTTTTGGTCGATACATTGGTGCCTATCGGACGATATATACCAATATAGATGGGTTGATACATTCAATATATCGACTCAGTAACCTTTGAAACTGATAGGTACCGGACGAAACTTATTGGTTTCGTTCAGATGTTTAAGCTATATCTCTTGCCATTTTTCAAGGTCAGGCTTAGGAGCCGACAAAGCTCCCTCATATTTAGGAGATTTCCACGTTGAAATCATAATGTCTGTGAACCAAGATTTAAATTTTATTTACCCAATTAGCTGCCTGCATTTAGGACACCGCTTTCCGCATTTATCCGCAGCAGATTTCAAGCATTTCTTACAGAAGCTGCAATTAAAAAGACTTTTTCAAAATCCATGGAAAAGAAAAAGAATAAAGCAAATGAAAAGAACATGAATCTATGCAAGATAATATATATATATATATATATATTTGCTGATAGATTGTGGTTTAACCTGTGCCCACAAGGAGTAGTACTTGGTTCAAAACAAATCTCCAAACAAATCTGCACAAACAACAAATTGAACATAACCAAATTCTCTTTTAATCAATCCAAGAACGAAATCAGAACGTAATCAAGGAATAGCTCCTTACCGCGCACGAAAGCTCTTCCCTCAATCGATCCATACAGGGAAGGGCTTGGCCCTGAGAAGACCCAGAAGTAGAATCTCTCTTATTTTCTTCAGTCACATGGATGTCCTTCTTTTCGCTCTTGGAGCCCTCTGCCAACCAAGAGATAACTCAAAATCATTGAAATATCTTTCAGAAGTAAAATAACAAGCATAAGAGTGGGAAAATGATACAAGAATGAAATACCCATTTCGGGGGTCTCTTCGTCATCGAGGCAAAGAACAACTGCAGGGATCGGAACAGGACTACTTCTCCACGTTCTGCGTTTTCTGAAAAGTTAAAGCAATGAATTAAACAAATGAAGAACAGAATCAATGAATTCAGAGTCTGATGAAAAGAAAATATAAATAAAAATTGTGAAATCTTACCTTCTTGAACTGGTGGGTGGGGTCTTAAAGAGCAAATGAGCACGCTTTTTGAGTTTCGATTCTCTTAGAGGCGTGTCCTCGACGACGAGGCTGGCGAGTAAAAGGGCTTCTTCATCCCAACCGGCCATTGCAGCGGCAGAGCGAAATCTTGGGCTTAAAATGCTCCCTTTGTTTTCCATATTTTCGATTGGGATTGATCTTTTCATCCTGTTTTGTCGATTTCGTTGGGTTTGATTTTCTTCCTCGAGTTCCATTTTTCTCTCTCTAGGGTTTCTTGGGTTGAGAAGCGTAGATGGCCTCTTTTGCAGAGAGAGAGAGAGAGAGAAACGGTCGTATTTTTTAAATGCTATCGAACGGCTATGAGTTTGAAGTTTGAAAGTTTACTTTCAAACCTAAATTACGAATGGGCAGTAGGTGCCCGACCAGTGCACCAAATGTGGTGCATGGGTCAATCTTCCTATGTGAAAGTAGTCAAACCTGGGAGATAGAAAATATGGATGACTTATAAGGGTGCAAATAAAAAAAAGGACTCATTACTTGCACACGTTTTTCAAGTGATTACACCAGATTGTACCAAATTGAAAAGAAAGACTTGCAAGCTTAGCGACCTCTACTATGTGAAAACATCATCTAAGCCATTTGATTTGAAGGCTCTGATTTAAAGATATCAATTGCAAAAGATTAGAACAACATATAATTTTCATCATTTGATTAAATTGAGTCAAAGGCTATTATATAATTCAACAATTGTCTACAATAGGTTATATGACAAGTATTGTGTTTATGTGTCAGAGATCTATTGATCATAAACTTCAAATCAGATGACCCATTTTGTATTTTTACATATCACATGTCCCTAAAATACTAAGTCTTTTTTGAAATTTAGTGCAATCACTTGAAAAATGTGTGCAAGGAATGGCTCCCTAAAAAAATGCAATTTTTTTTTATCTTTATTTACGGCTCAAATATATTTGTCTTGAAAGGAAAATTATAAACAATGGACAATTTTTGATAGACAATTTTGTAGGCAGCTTATATGGCGCAATGTGACTCGCTGTAGTGCTTGGGCCCCTACTATGTGTACAAACCACATGAGCTGCCAAAAAATTTCTATAAAAAATTGTCTATTGTATAAGAATGTTCGTCTTTAAATAGGGTTGTTAAGGGCGTAGTCACCAAGTCGGGGCGGCGAGGTTTAAATTCTGAAAAACCTAGCAATTTCGGAGAAATATTCGGAAGAAATTTGGAGAGAAAAATAAATAAATAAGATTTAAAACTATAAAAATTAATATATTTTTTTTAAATCACAATTTTTGTGGAAATTTCGGGAATTATTCGCGAATTTTTGTGACCACGCGATTTTTCAAAAAATTCGCGAATAATTCAATATTAATTCTCGAATTTTTCAAAAAATCGGTGATTTTTGTGACACGGGTGGGATTGACCCAACCCAATATTTTATCGGGTACGGCACATAAACATGGCCCGTTGGGTCTGGTCGGGGCCGTCGGGCATGAGACATCTGAACTAACCTCCGGGTCAGGCCACCTAAGAGGTTAGGTAGGGGCAAGTCGGGAACAAATCGGGTCGGGTCAGGTTGGATCATATATTATATATATAAAACATGGAAAATAGGGGTTTTACCGAGTCAGGTCGGCTGTTACGTTTGGTTCAGTCGAGTGCACCATCTGGTCCGATTGGGTTGGGTTGGGTCGGGTTGGGCATATCACATTTTCTCACTGGGAAACCAAAATGTTGGCCGCACCCAACCAGATAGATTGGCTCGTGCACTGCCCTTGGTGAACGAGAGAGGACTAGTGACTTTTCCCATTTTGCCCTCAGGCCAAACTCTAGGTATTAGGTAACCTACTCATGCACCAAAGGTGATGCAGGGGTCTATCTCCATCAATAGACCTTAAAAATTGCACGGGTATTTGTGAGCACCAAAATCTATGAAATATTATGAAAATAGTTTCATTTATTATTGCACTCATATTAATATATTTCGTGTGCGAGGTTAAGGGCACCTTTGTTCGCGTTTACAGGTTTTCTGAAAGTGCCCACATTTGAAACTCACAAAAAATCATTGACTGCTTGAGATTGGTCGATGCATATTTATTTTTCACCTCAATCTTCTACACAATCAACTCCTTTTAGACAATTAACTAATTTAAAAAAAAATAAAAAAATTCATTATCTTTATCAGCACTAAAGATCAACAATAAAATCTATTGAAATTTGAATAAAATAAAGTACGCCATCTTTTTTTTTTTTTTGATAATCTGGGTATCCAGGCCTCTTAGAGCACCCGCCTAATCCCACGGAAAGTATGCCATCTTTGAAATCATAATTTTCAGAGATCATCGACCATGCACGTTGAATGAGAAAGGTGTGTCATTCAATCCATTAATCTTCAAGCAAGGATCAAAATAGCGGTTTCAGGCATGACCGAAACCGAAAATTTGAATTGAAATTTCAACCAATAATTTCCCAAAATTTAGGTTCAAATTATCATTTTGGTGGGGACCGAAACCGAAACGATTCGACCAATAAATTGGAGCGAAATTTTGAGTTATCGGCTGAAATTTTGAACCATGACTTCAAGCGACAAGTGATCAGCACACAAAGCTCAAATATGTTATCACGGTAATGAACAATCATTAATTATGTTTATGTAAACTCACATTTTTCACATATATTCAATAAGATCAATGTGAAGATGCAATGAACAAAGAGAGATGTCACATTCATGAAGAGTAAAATAAAGATAATGGATATCGGGTAGGATAAAATTTCAGCCCAACTACTTCACCACACTATATGAATCTTCAATACTTTATCAAGTGAAACAAGAGACAAATTATGTAAACTCTATTTTCCATGTGGACAACCCGATCATTCAACCCAAGATCAGGATGGTGGCTTTCATACAAGACTTGTGTAGGTCGCTTCTTTCGCTTCTTCCTCTTTCCCTTTTTCTAATATTTTTCAATTTTCTTTTATTCTGTTCCACATTGATTTTTTTTTTCTTTTTTTTTGGTAGAATAGAAGACGACGACTTTTACTCTACAATTGACTATGCAGTGTTTTTCACCGCCCACTTATTCAATGCTTTCACATGAGTCATCAGTGTAACCCTTTCCCATATAAAGAAACAATAATCTCCTCACTCAACAAGAATAAACATCATCGAAGGCTAGAACATCACTTTCAAACAAATTATCAACTATATATATAATGCATATTTATAAAGCCACATAAGCATAATTTTAAAGATTTATTGTCTCAAATTCACATATGCATGCATTGTAATGAAGACCACTTGAACACATAAAATTCAATAAATAGAAGGAGAAGCTTAACATCTCCTAATGTGCTTGCAAGATAATGTAAGAGAGCATATGATCATGAATATGGCATACCCAAAAAGACTACTCAAAATTAAATCCTTTTTTTCTTCAAAGGCTTTTCTTATTTTGAATTTGGTTTTATTGAAATAAATCAACAAAACTAGAAGGAAAAGACAAAATAAATAAGTAGAAAAACCTACTATAATACAAGAAGCAAAGAAGCTCAATAGAGATCACTCTTCATAATCCACTTGAAAGTGTATCTAGAAATTTCAGGATGAGTATAAACATAGCTTCTCCTATTCTTCCTCATGCTTGGCCTCAGGTTCCGATATTGAAAAACATTTGGGATCCTATTAGGAATAGTTCCACCAGGAGGTCAATTTCTCCCCCTATCAATGTGATTCCAATTGGCCATA
Source organism: Chloranthus sessilifolius (assembly GCA_021018995.1). Classification (NCBI taxonomy): domain Eukaryota; kingdom Viridiplantae; phylum Streptophyta; class Magnoliopsida; order Chloranthales; family Chloranthaceae; genus Chloranthus; species Chloranthus sessilifolius. The sequence continues at coordinate 11,695,616 of CM037594.1, read as the reverse complement.
ATGGGGTATGGTAGTAGACATGTCCCTCATTTTTAGAACAATTATAATTAAATGACCTTGTCTACCACAACAGAAGCACATTGAGACTTTCTTACTAAATATTTTAGGTACAAACATAAGCTTATTTGTAATTCAGTTTAGGGGTGACTTTGGCTTTTAAAAATGAAGCCTCAAAGTTTTCATAGCCTAAACCACCATCATCGTTGCCTAATTTTACCCATGTCAACTAATTTTTCAAGTTTTTCTTCACCCTTATAAATACCCGAAAACTTAAGAGGCAGATGAGGCAAGTTCACATTTCAATTTCTCATTCTCAAGAGTGAAAGCCTTGAAATTAACATAATGCTCTTGGCATTCATTTTCAAAGAATCTCACCTTATGTTGAAAAGATTTTACAAAATCTTGTATCCTCTCCTTAACTAGAGTAAGTTCCTCAAGTTTCTTTCAAGTGGTTATTCTTATCTTTAGTTTATTATACACACTCTAGGTACAACTCACTATAGGCTTCACTCAACTTAGAACCATCATTCTCATCATTGGATATTTCAACATCAGTAGAAATCATAATATTCGGCTCATTAATAGTAGCCACAAAAGCTCTAAACTTGTTTTGTTCTTTCTTCCTATTAGGGATATCCGAACCAATGTGCCCAAGGTTTTTATACTTGAAACACCATACTTAGAAGATTTCGTTTTATTTTTTTCTCAAAAGTTTTTGTTTGTCAAAACCCTTTTGTTTGTCAGAACTCTTTTATTTGCCAATTTTTAAATTTAGGGTAAATAAAAAGAAAAAACATAAATTAAATACACACCTTATTAAAAAAAGAAATAAATATAGGTTCCAAGAAAAACTATTGGAACACTTAGTTTCTGTGAACTTTATCCAGTGAACCTGCTTTGATACCAATTAAATTTTTTCTCGTATCCTAAATTTACCATAATCGTGAGATTATCTTCTCTATCAATTGATAAAAAGAATAAGCACAACCCACAAATATAATACAGAAGCTAACCACAAAGACACGTCGACTTTTACGTGATAAAAATTTCCCATGGGAAACATCAACGTGACCTATTCCAGGATCAAAGGCAACAAATTTATTATGAAATAGATTACCTACAAAAGGTGTAAAATGATATGCAGGCTTTCTAGTCTTATTAAACCCTTCCTAACCGCAATGTGTTGAATCCACGATGCATCCTCACAGTGTACCGATTTGTATCTACCTCCAATTACCAATTCACTATACCGATCCACTCGTGTTCAGACGGGCACAACAGTCTCTTAAATCCATAAGCCACACGAAGTACTTGAATTGACGAGAATCAAAACACTCGAACCTACGAGCAAATCTTCAAGTAGAATGAAGGAAGAATACCTTTTGATTGAGAAGATTGAAGCACAAACAAAGTATTCTCAAAAGACAATTAGAGTTTTCTCTAGAAATGGTAAAATTAGAATGAGAGAAGTAACCCTAAAAGACTCGTAAGATGATTTATATAGGTTTCCTATTTGGAAACATTTTAAAAACTTTAAGTTTTTACTGAACTTAAATTTAACGGTTGACTACTAAGTGTTTGACGATCGACTGTGACCCAGATGACAGTCGATCATAATCTTCACTGTAACACGAGTTAATATAAAGCAATTTATGAGTGGGGCACATATGAACTATAAAACAATGCCTCATATCATCAAATAGCGGTCCACATGATCGAAGGCCATTCATTTGACACAAACCTAGTCACTATTTGGGAGTGCTAAAAGGCTTGGCATAGATAGTGACAACTTACAATCTTACACAACTTCTTATTATTAAAATTTTATTTCAAAACAAAATAATTAGGAATAATTAGTTGGTTCACTTGTGACACCGAGTCAGATTGAATTGAACAGTACCCAATTCATAATTAGCCAAGCAAATGAGTGAATTAAATAACATAGGGTCAACTAAAACCTAGCCTAGCCCTAACTTAGGCAGGCTTTGATATGCCTAACCGTAACCCTAACTTAGGTAGGTCGTGTGGGGTATCGGGTTTTATCGTTTACTATTATTTTAATAAAAATTCCTTTCAAATAGAGTGAGATTTTTTAAATGAGGAAAAATAAAATACTATGACCTCTCTTTATAAATAGTTTAAATTACCAAAATATCCTTAGAGCTATACATTCGATGAATATAATTATAATTTTGAGGTTTATTTTGATATTTTAATTGTATAAAGTATAAATATATCTTGTATACTTATATTAATATGTTTAATATATCTTTACGATTATATAAGAAGGCTAAATATCACATAGTCCCTTTTTTTTTTAAAAATGATAGAATTAACTTTTTTTTTTTAAAAATTTAGATAATGAAATTGCATTTTAAAATAGTCGCATATTAATGTCTTTTTATATTATTCTAGGGCCATTAGAGAACCAAAAATTTAAAAATAAATTACTACTCGACAATCTCTTGATCATTCTTCTAAATCAATTAAAAGAAAGGGTGCCTTTATTCCTTCTCAATCTAAGTTACACGTTCTTAAACCATTGACGGCTTTGTGTGGAAGATTAGAGCCAAAAATGATCTCCATCGTCTGATTCAAGCAATCAACGTTTAAGCAGGTGAAACCCGAGTTGAAAATGAAGAATGTTAGGTTGTAGATAAAGTTATCTTAAACAAATCTTAAAAGTAAGTAACTAGCTCTCCTTATTCTAATTGTTGAACTTCAAGGGTCACTTCCATTACGCTATGTTTGATAACGTGGAAGTAACAATTCTAAGGTGGAATTGAATTGCCAATTCCACACCAAAGTGAATTGATGTGAGATTCACATGTGGAATTCACTTTCACGCACCAATTCTAAGTTAATCTTCAATTTCATGCATAAATCAACTGAAGTGCCAACTCCATGAGCAAAATAGTCATTATGAAATAAATGGAATGGGTATCTTAAAATTCAATTTTTCCTTTTATTTGTAATGTCAAAAATACCCTTTCTAATATCACGGGAATTCATTTATAAAAGAATCTAATCAAACGGTTGAATTGCAATTCTAGGGAAGTCACTTTTCACACTACGTATTCAAACAAGAGAAGTGTCATTTCCAAGGGAATTCAATTCCAAGAAAGTGAGAATAGAATTGTTAATCCACATCGAAGAGTTGAATTCCAAGTTATTAATCAGAGTCTAAAGGAAAAAACAAAAGATGCTCAACAATTTGCTCACAAATCTCTATCCCCAATATTGGGTTCTTGAAGACAAAGCATCATCTCTCCAAAAAAAATTTTCCCAAAAATAGTAAGGTCAGTTACTCTTTAACTATGTTCAAATTTATGATTGTATTCTTCTTCCTTCAACTTACGAACTCTGTAACCTCCTCTTCAATCAATCATTGACAACCCATCTAGGTTTTCAATTATTTTTTTATTTTTTTTCTGCACTTCAAGGGACATGGGTTTCAATTGAAACAAAAATCAGGTACTTGGCTTTCCTCCTTTTTTTTTTTGTTGAAAATTTTAATTTAATTGATTGATTTCTAATTTCTTACCAGTAATTTTAGAGACATGAGTTTCAAGTGAAAGGAAAATTAGGTACTGGCCTTTTAATCTTTTTGTTTTAATTTTTTAAATTTAAATTGATTGATATATCAGTTTGCAGCTTTTTATGGATTGTTTGGTATGTTGTCTTTTTTAAAAATTTCGATAGAATTGTAAATAATTTTTATTTTATTTTTTAAAATTTTTATAGATCTTTTTAAGGGTCAATCATTATAAAAATGTTAAGTTTATGAAACCTTTGCCATCCATGTGCAACATATGCTAGCAATTGTGGTGGAAACATGCAAATCAATGATTTTTTGTTTGCAAACGAGATTTGTACTTTGGACATGATTAAAAGAAAGGTCACTATTTTTAGGATCTGTGCCACTTAGAATACCATAAAAGCCGTAGGATTTGAAGATCATGATATAAAGATTTTTGAAGCCAAAGATTGGCATGAAACTTGATCTCTATCATATGATTCAGTACAATCAAAGGCTATCATCTGATTCAATAGTGGACTCTTACAAATCTGATGATAAAGATCATGTTTTGTGCCCATTTTTTGCCTCAAAGATCTTTTCGTCATAGACTTTAAATCAGACTGCTTAGATGGTGTTTCACATGACAGCATAGATCCCAAAATTAACAGTCCTTCTCTTTAACCATGTGGGGCAAGTTGTAGCTTCCTTTTTGTATAGTTATCAAATATTTAAAGAGGGTCCCTATTTAAAATTGGACTATGGAGTTAAAGGAATGCATGTTTTTGAGGGTTTTTTTTCTTTCTGTTTGTGAGAAAAGTTTTTGAGTTGATTTAATGTTAATGTTCTCATGTTAGCTTTTGTATTGTGCTAAAAAAATATATTGTTAATTACTTACAAAATTGAATTTTTTATTAAATCGTTCAATCCAATTCTTATTTGTCCTATTAAATCTTTATAAAAAAATGGGTTGCTCTATTCGTGCCCATGCATTCTCTGAAAGCGCCTACGTCTCAGACTCATAAAAATTGTTGATTGTTTCGAATCATATGATGGAGATCAGTTTCCCCTCGATTGTCCTCACAATGGATCTTGAGATCATGACGCATCTCTCCGATGGTCAATTTGGATTCCATGTGTCACATATCCCACAAAATCTTGAATAATATGATCAAACGTGATTTTAAGGCCATGTTTTGGGCATTTGTGACACATGAAATCAAATACTGACCGTCTGATAAGTGCTCCATAATCTCAAGATCCATTTTGTGGAAGATCAGGGTAAAAAAAAATCTCCATCACCTGATCTGAAGCAATCAATGATTTTCAAAGGATCTGAGAAGTAGGCGCTTTCAAAAAACGTGTGAGCGCAAATAGAGCTACCCAAAAACAATTAGCATCCCAATAATATTGGTTGCTGACATCTTTTGTATATAGCCTTTGATGCTTGTACTTTTTACACTTACATACGTGGATCAAAGATCAAAATTTCGGTTGAAATGATCAAAATTTTGGTCGAAATGATCAAAATTTCAATCCAAAATTTCGGTTCCCCACTGAAACCGAAACGAAATCCCAAAATTTCGGGATTTTAGTAAAGGGATGAAGAATTTGGCCGAAATTTCAATTTCAGTCTCCACCGAAACTGAAACGAAATCCAAAATTTTGATCCTTGACCTCGATGCTCTGATGCGTTGTATGTACATTCGACCAAGTATTAATAAAAAGAGATGTACAGGCTGAGTTGGGATGGTGGGCTTTTGTCTTTGAGACCCTAACTGCACCCTCGTACCCCATTTTTAAGTCCTAGCCTTAAGCTTTTAGGGCCGGATTAGGCTGGCTGATGGGCCAACCCGGCCCTATTTACAGCCTTAGTCAAACCTAAGAAGCTCCATAGATATGAACGTGGCTGCCAATCCTCAAAGAATGTTTGAAGGCCAAATATGTTGAGTTGGTGGTCAATAAGTTGTTGGGATGAATTGATAAACTGTAGATGGCAGTTAGATTCGAACCTTAAGTTGTTGTGTGCCCTCCAATTGTAGGCTCCATAGAATGCACACTTATATATTTTATTTAATTGATCCTAGCCGGACCCACAAAGTTGACCTTGTCCCGCGATAATAATAATAATGATAATAAATAAATAAATAAATAAATAATGACACATGACAGTTGTTAAGGGTATGTTTAGTTTTAAGGCTAATAAGGGAAAATATGAAAAAACTTATATGTGACAAGTAAATTGTCGAGATTTTCGCTGTTTGGATGACATTCAAAGGGTCGAAAATTATCTTCATATTTTTCGTCAAAATCCGAAAAGAAACGCCGAAGGGGTCCCTTGGTTTTCTATCTTTCGAACCTTCGGACTTCTCATCCGTATGACTCCTCTCGTAATATCACACGATTTTTTCACAAACGAAAATCATTGACTGATTTAAATAAAACTATGCAGATTGTTTTTTTTTTTCAATCTTCCTTATGATAGATCTTAAGATCGTGATGGCCCTATCAGACGGTCTGATGTTGATTATATATGACACACATCCTCAAAAATCATAGGCAGAACCACATATGACTTGGGTGGTTAATTGACCACCCAAACTTTCTAAAAATTTATTACTAAGCTCTAGGGGTCCTAATTTATATTAGTGGATTCTTATCCATCCAAAATTATCTTGACCATCCAAAATTATCAAAAAATTTCAAACAATTTTTTTATAGTATTTGTCTTCATAACAAATATTTCTTCTTTGAATTTTATTTAAGTATGGCACGGACTTATTTTTGGAGATATTTCTCTCACAAGGGCTCTATTATGTTGTAGAGCCATATACTCACATATATGGTATATATGCTCTAGTATAATTAATTAAAAAAAATAAACAATTTATTATATGTAACAAGATTTGAACCTAGAACCTAACCTTCACAAGGCAACTAAGATATGTAAAGAAAAAAAAAAAAACTTAATACATATAAAATTTTTTGGTCATTTGACTTTTTTTTTCGTTAGGATATGTTATTTTCCTACAATTTCCTGTATATGTATCCAAACACAAAATTTGATTAATCCTGCGTTTTCCCAACTAGTAATGTCGTTATCCAAATAGCGGAAAACAAAGGAATACAATGGTTTCTTACAACTTAGGTATCCATAGGAAAATATAGGAATATTATTTTACTTTCCCACGTTTCTCGTGTTTTTATCCAAACAGGTAAATAATTTATTTAGATAATAGCTCCTAATCAATATTTAAACATGAAATAATGTCTAAATGACCTTACACCCATGGTATCAAGTATCGGCCAATACCGATATGTAGTGGCGATACATATCGTTATCTTGGCTAATTTATACCAATACGATCCCAATACAGTATCGGGATCATATCAGTATCGGTATCGGCCGATGTGAGATTGTATCGATTGATACGTATTAGGTATCGGTCAATGCCTCAATATTTATTTGATTTTTTTAATAAAGTTGTATCAATCTCGGTATCGGTATCGGTATCGATATCGGTATCGGCTGCTTCGTATCGATCCTTCATAGATCGAGATCCAAGTTGATACCTTGCTTACACCATTATAATTAGACTTTTTAGCTCACACTATTATTATATTATTTATCATTAATGTCTTGTGGTGCACGTACATATGTGATCAATTTAAATTATCTAAGTGACAATTTATCATTGGAACATATCTTAGCTCAAAGAAACATGCTTATAAATGAATGTGGACCATCCCATTGATAAACTTTAATATCAACCACTAAAATTAAGAATAACAGTTGATATTATAATCCACAGATCGGATTGTTTAAATCTCCCCAATTTCTCAAGATAATAGTTCTCATATTGAATTAATAGGCCCAAAAATCACACTTATTGGATCTTCAAAAGTAAATAAAAATTCATAAATCATACTTATTGGAGGATTTGAATCATCCAGCTATGTATTTATTGATGCAGACAATCAAATCATTGAAACACAGATTTCTTGGAGGGTAGAAATGGTGGGGTATAATCTCAAGATCCATTGTGTAAAATTGGGACGAAAAATAATTTCTATCATCAGATTCAAAGAAATTTTAGTTCATAAAATATATGTTACGGGTAGGGATGCAAGTTTAAATAGAAACTCGAACCCGATCGAAAAATCGGCCAAAATAAATGGTCCTGGCTGAGCCAAAACCGATTCATTTAGTTTCGGTTTGGCAAATTGAAAAAGATATCAAACTGAAACGAATTTCGATTCGGTTTCGGTTCAGGTTAAACCGAATGAAAAACCGAAATTTTGAGAAGGAGGAATCTTGGGTTGGAAATAAAAACTTTTATAGTCAAAGATTTATGCGTTGGAAAAGGTTTGACCAATTTGGTGGTGATAGATTGATGTAGCATAGATCCTTGGTGCATAGGTGAATCCACCTAATACTAGCAGCTAATTAACAAAGCTCTCCATTGTGTAGTTAGAGTTAGGACGTAACTCAAATATGCCCACCGCACATAAACCGACACGGGCGGTCGCGTCTCTTTTTCTAACGATAAACACAAACGAGCTCCGCCAGATTCGTCTCCCTCTCTCTCTCTCTCTCTCTCTCTCTCTCTCTCCTCTGAGACAGAATAGTCTCTTTCTCTCTCTCTCTTTGTTTCAACAAAAAAAACAAGAAAAACCAGCTCTAGATAGAGAAACAAATAAAACTAGTTCTAGAGAGAGAAACAAATGAGTTTGAGGAAGAAGGTGGGTATTCTGGAAACAAGGATCAATCGCTGAACCGAAAGAGCAATGAGGGATCGAAGAAAACGAGAGTCGTCTGTGTCATGGAACAGGTTCTTTTGGTGCGCCCTCTTCGTTTTTCTACCCTGCGTCCTCTTCTCTGTTTCCACCCTCTCCACCTTTGGGTTTTTTGGAGGTACGAATCTAAGAAACCCCCCAACAGATTTTTATCTTTTTTTTTACTAAATTTTGGCATTGATTTTTTGATTTGGGTTAGATAATCTGAGTTTAATACTTGTTTATCACAATTGGAATCATGGGTTTTCACATGTTAAAATTATAAAATAAAGAAGAATTTTTTTTTAAAAAAAAGATAGAAATATATAAAGGACAAATTGCCACAAATTCATTACATAGATAGATAAATAAGATTACAAATATAACCGTAATTACAATCGTAATTATCAAATTTACTATTTTGCTTTGAAATTTATCCAGTTTCCTGTAAACGAATTGAAATTCTTAATCCATCTATTGTTTTTTTTTTTTTTGAAAATTTTAATCCATCTATTGTGTTTTTTCAAATATATATATATATATATATATTTATTTTAGTTATCTACTCATAATTCTTCTTGGCTAGGAATAAATATATGTTATTCTTATCAATCCATTTTTTTCTTTATATTTTTCCAAATTTAATCGGACTCCGTGTTTGTTTGTTTTTACTTTGAAATTCTTAAATATTTTTTATCAAAAACAAAATTCTTCAATATTCTTTTGGGTAAATTTCTCTGCAACCATAAAACTTCATGCACCACCCCTATGTGGTTGCATTGCCAGCAATTTTCGGGTTGTAAATCAAATAAACCTAATTTTCTTGAGACTTGAACCCAACCTATTCTTGAGTTGTATTGAAAGATTGGTAGGCTGCAAATAAAGCCACTCTTTTCTTTTATTATTTTATAATGGATATTTATATGAGAGAGGACCAACTTTTACACAATTATCTTATAGGGTCCCAACTTTTTCTTATTACCTAGCAGGGTTCATGACTTACCTTATTTTTCATAAAAATTATGTCCACTTTTAATGAGCTAAAATGTCCTTTAATTAAAAACATATATGCATATATATATATATATATATATATATATATATATATATATATATATATATATATATATATATATATATATATTTTAAGTGAGAATGATCGGATCTCAGTATTAAGTATTGGCCTATATCGATACGTAATGATGTTTAAGCTACTGATACCGATACCATCCTGATACAATATCAGGGTGGTGTTAAGTATCAGTATTGGTCAATATGTATCGGGTCTCATCCGATACGGCTCGAGTATTAATCGATACCTACCAAATTTAATTTTTTTATTTTTTAAAAATATATTTCCTTTTTATAAAAAATTTGATCTAATAATTTAAATATAAGTCTTTTGTGATACTTAAATTTATAACATTTTTCAAATTAACAAAATAAAATAAAAAATAATTTGGCGTATCAACGAATCGACGATTACCGATCCTCCAAGTGCTGATACCCAATTTGCTATCTAGCTCGCTTATTTTTTTTTTTTAAATTGCTCTTAATTGAAGGATATATATATATATATATATATATATATATATATGGGAAATGATGATATGATTTGAGTCATAAGAAATTAATTCATGAGACTCGAGAGCTTCTATTAGTTGTATATCACATCAAGGTAACTTAAAAGCTAATTTGATGGGGTATGTAACCAATAAGTGCTAAATTTATAGATAATATTTTATGACTGAGAATTATATATATATATATATATATATATATAGCCCATATCTGAAAGCCATTGTTTTCATTGTTTTAGTTTTATTAATATATATATATATTTTGAAATTCCAACAGTGTCCTTTCGACCTGTCCTGAGGTCCGCGTGGCAAAGCCAGCAGCCGCTTCAAGCTGTAGCCGGTGACCCCATCATCTCACCGTTGGTATCCAATTCTTCCTCGCTGGAGATACAAGAAACCGTCGCCTTCCCTGACCAATTCCTCATATTCCTAAAATGCCCTCCCTCACTCCCCATATTTACAATCCATGAATTAGATTGCATATACTTCCCTCCAAATTCTCCCCACCCTCGCCTTAAGCTCCCCCCTACATCAATCCACCGTCAATATCCATCCCTCCAGATCGTACAGTGCCCGATCCAGCCACGTGGCTTCTCCGTCTCAATTTCCGTGAAGTCCACATCCCATCTCCAACCACCCAAATCTCCTCCTCTCCGTTGGGATTATCTAGTGTACGAAGCACTAATAGATAAAGATAACACAACAATTGTGTTCGCTAAGGGACTAAATCTACGGCCAGAGAGGCTCTCTAATGCCACTAGATTGGAGTGCGTGTACGGCTGGGATCTCGAGCGGCCGAAATACGTGTTACGATCCGAAGCATTGTTGGCCGCACAGGAGATCGTACGGTGCAAAACCCCTTTGAGCATATTGAAAAATGCCCACCTCTTGGAGTCCATTAAGGTCTCTGTTCGTGTCAAAGGAAAGGGCACATTGCCTTCATTGGCCCGACCCAGGGTCTGGTTACACGAGCCCAATCTGCTCCATCATGAGATGTGCGTGTGCACCATGTTACGAAACCAAGCGAGGTTTTTGAAAGAGTGGGTCATGTACCATGCCCGGATCGGCGTGGACCGTTGGTTTATTTATGACAACAATAGCGACGACGAGATCGATAGCGTCGTAGAGTCACTAAAGAGGTCAGACTTTGATGTTAGTCAGCACGTTTGGCCTTGGGCCAAGACCCAAGAAGCCGGGTTCGCTCATTGCGCACTACGTGCGCAAAGAACGTGTGAATGGGTTGGATTCATCGACGTCGACGAGTTCTTGCATCTGCCATCCAATCTTTCGTATTGCTAGATTAAAACAAATGTGACTTAAAGAGTGAACTAAAGATTGCGAGTAAAGTAGGTGCCATAGTTTTGGGCCTTCGGGGCTTAAACGGGTCGCATCGGAAGGGGTCATGGTAGGGTACACGTGCCGGTTGGGTGTACCGGAGAGGCACAAGTCTATAGTGAGACCAGAGGCACTCAATTCTACACTAATCAATGTGGTGCACCATTTTCATCTGAAAGATGGGCTTAAATATGTGAACATTGAAAGGGGGCAAATGGTTATTAATCACTATAAGTATCAGGCATGGGATGTGTTTAAGGAGAAGTTTTATAGGAGGGTGGCTACTTATGTGGCTGATTGGCAGGACAAGGAGAACGCCGGATCGAAAGATCGGGCACCGGGACTAGGGACTGAGCCGATCGAGCCATCCGATTGGTCGAGCCGGTTTTGTGAGGTCACGGACACTGGACTCAGGGACTGGGTGGTACAAGTTTTTCGAGACAATCAGACACAACTTTTTCCGTGGCAGATGGAGTAATAGGGTGATGAAGTGCAAGTTGGACCAAGCAACGCGATGACTATAGCAAAGTCATGGAGTCGAACGATTACGATACCTTTGGGGCAGACACGATTACGATCAAGAAAAAAAGAAAAGAAAAAGAGGGGAAACATTTTGATCTATCATTTGTGACCGTCGGATTGATTATAGTTTTATATATTTTTTAAATATTTTTTTCTTTCATTGAATTCAATTTTTTATGTAGATTAGACATAATACGAGCAAAGAAGTTTGAAGTTGTAAAGCATACGCAAGGAAGGGCACCTTTGTATTTTTCGTAAAGATTTTGGCCAAAAATTGCCCTGATTTAACAGATCTTACTGTAGAATATGCTCTTGTGATTGTGAAGTTTTACGTTGTCACATTCATGCCAAAGATACTGTATATAATTCTAAGATGTGTAGGCCAAGTCTTTAGTGTGATCAGACGTAGGAGATTGAAGATCCAACTATTACAGATTGCTCAGACGATCAATTTCGTCTGATCAGTGTCGAATCAGAAAGCAGTCAAAAATGATTTTCACGGATTTCTATGTTACAGAATCGTAACTTTGAATATCCAGACCATGTGTAGTCCATTCAAATGATCACTCTTTATTTATATTTTCATTTTTTTTAGTCTTTTTATATTATTTTATTTATTAAAAGAGGGTAGTGCAAAAGACTTACAAAGTAGATAGTCTCTATCATATGATTCAACACAATCAATGAGTGCCAACATACTAACACTAGTACACCGAATTCTTCAAAATTTCGCACTTAAGCGTGCTTAAGCAAGAGTAGTACTAAAATGGGTAACCTTTTGGGAGGTCTCCTTAACTCAATCGTCCATCAAACGAAAAAAAAATACAAGCAACATGTTGAGTTAAATGGTGGCCTTCAACTATGTTGAACAGTGTGATAAAGATCGTCTTTCGAGTTCATCTTTGGCGCCAATGATCTTTAGAACATGACTTTCAAATCAGACTAGCTTAGATAGTTTTTAACATGATGGGTGCCAAAATTTCGAGCCTTTCTTTTCAAATGTTTGAAATGGCCAACTTTGTGTGTACAAGTAATGGTCTGTATAGATGTAAGCTTACTCAAGAATCTAATCGTCTTCATTTAAGCCTTATCGCTTTTAATCTATTTATTTAGGGTTACTTTTTAGATGTGTGAGCACAAAATCATATTTATGCGTAAAATGAACAACATGAAGTTAGGATCACTTTTTGGGACGTGTGTCATATGAAATAGAAAGTTGAGCATTTGATTGAATGCCCATGATCTCAAAGATCTATTGAGTTGAAAAACAATCTATTATATATATTAGTGCAGTAATATATATTTTAGTGTTTCAAAATAAAAATAATAATAATTATTATATATATTAATAATAATTATAAACTTATAAAAATTATTTTTTCTCTTAAATAATGTCTTTTCAAGTTTGCATTTATCTTTTCAAAAAGACACAAGTCTAGCATCTTTTTATCGTAAATATGAAAGGCACAAGTGAAATCAATCTACGTTAGAAAAACACAAGACATATAAGATAAAATAGCAATTATAATTACATCTATTTTTCCTCTTTTCTTACATTCTTATTTTTTTTTTTAAGAATATACGATTCTTAACCAGATCGGACTCAATTGTATCATGAAGGTAAATTCGCTAAGAACCCTACTTCATTTATCCAACAGAGTGGGGGCATCTATTGTCTTTAAGACAGTATAGTGAATTACGTGCCTCAAAGTCATTATCAATATTAATTTTATCAACATAATTCGATAATTAATGCATGCTAGGTAGAAGAGATGGGGTGAGGTCACAATTTCGCAGGGTGCAAATACCGTTACCTTATGAGAGTCAACCTTCTGTCATTGTAAGTTTATAACAGTAGAAAATATACATATGAGAGAGAGAGGGTATAAGATTCTCAAGCTCAATGAATCAAGTTAAGCATCATTCCAATTTATATATTTTCCAAATTCAGGATCATTGAAAGATAATTTTAAAATTCTCTCTTACTTTCTCTAAGGTCATAACACAAAATTAAAGCTAACAAAATTATTGAAAATATTATAAACGAAAGCTCAAAGAAGCTGAGCATGTACGCCTTTTTATTTGTGTTCTTTGCTCACCTTTCATGCACACAGGGATGGAGCCTAGGGGGGCTAACAGGAGCCACGGTTACCCCTATTTATGTAGTTTTTTCTCTTTCTTTTTAACCTATCTTATTTATTTGTTAGGCGCCAAAATAATTAGCCCAGTGTCTTCTCTCTCTTATCTTTTAGGCGTCTCATATCTTCCTCCTATCTTTTAGGCATCTCCTCTCTTTCCTACCTTTTAGGTATCTCCTCCTCCTCCTATCTGTTAGGCATCTCCTCTCCTCTCTTTCTCCTATCTTTTAGGCCTCTCCTATATTTTAGATGTTTCTTCTTTCTCTCTCTCCTATCTTTTAGGTGTCTTAACCAAATACAGTCTCTCTTATTTTTTAATAGCAATAATTCAACTACCCTCATAAAACTTATCTTCTTATATCATATCCTAATACCTCTCTCTCTCTCTCACATGATTAGGCCATCGAAATACCATTCTCCTACTATTTTATCCAAACACCGAAATGTCTACTGATAGGCACACTAATATATATAAACAAAAGATTTATTTAAAAAAAAAAAATTATTAACAGTAAATGAATGTTATTTTTATTTTATAACATTATATATTTTTTATTCATACTTTGGCCCCTTCCATGAAAGTTTTTGACTCCATCCTTGCGTGCACTCTCTCTCTCTCTCTCTCTCTCTCTCTCCTCTTCATCTTTCTTTCTAAATAAAGAAAGATGATGTATATATAAAGGTACCATTAATGCAACTGGTGAAACCGTAATCTCGCATGCGAAACTGTAAAGTTCATGGACTGCTTTGAATCAAATGGAGATCATTTTTCATTCCAATCTTCTACACAATGGATCTTGAGATTATGGGCGTTACCATCAATTGGTTCTTTATCTATTCCAGGTGGCACACTTCTCAAAACGTGACCTAAAAATCACATTTGAACTTGATGTATGATACATGATTTTTGAGTCACTTTTTTGGGAATGTGTTCAGTGGCGGAATCAGGATTTTCATCTAGGCGGGGCGCAAGATGAATTAGATTTAATTTCGATTCATTTCGGAATAATTATTAAAAAAATTGTTGGGATTAAAAAAAATATAAATATTTATAATTTTAAAAGATATTAAAATATATATTATCATAAAAATCGTGTTTTGTGCCAATTTTTTCAAAATAGGATCTTTTGATCATGGCTTTCAAATTTGACGGCTTAGATGGTCTTTCTTATATATATGATCTTTTGATCATTGCGTTTAATCTTTTTCATACGATCTTTTGATCATCAATAATTGATTGATTTGACTTAGACGATGGAGTTCGTTTTTCACTTCAATCTTCCACACAAAGGATCTTGAGACTATGAGCGTACCATCGAAAGTCAATTTTTTTATTTTAAGTGGCACAAATCTCAATAAAGTAACTAAAAAGCAATGAGGCACACATCACACTAAATTACGGCTACGTTTTGGGATGTGTGCCACGTAGAGAAAAGTAGTGTTTGATGGCAAGTCTATGATCTCAAGATCTGTTGTGTGAAAAATTAGGCTTAATGCCTATCTTCATTGTCAAATTCTAAACAGTCAAATGGTTGTGGCATGCAAAACTTGAGTTGAGAAGAAAAAATCTTGAATTTTAAGGATTGCAAATAAATTAGTCCCTTTAAATTTTAGTTGAAGATTTTATTCAATATTATCTTAAGAAAAGATCGAGGAAGTGGACCCCACATTTTGCAAAATAGAAATCTTTTATTCTATAATAAAAGAAAAAGGGGTACCATTGTTTGCGTCCACGTCCTAGACCCCTTGATAACCACTGATTAAGCCGGATCAGATGATGGAGGTCATGTTTCATATATTCCACACAAGAGATCTTGAGATCATAGCGCACCTATCAGACGATCATTTTTTATTCCAGGTGTCACAGATCTCCCCAAAAATGGTCTTTGAATCGTATGTCAGTCATCATGCCCAAATGTCAATCTAGGCCTATTTTTGGAGATTAGTGACACATGGAATAAAAAATTTACCGTCTGATAAGTGCGTTGTGATCTCAAGATCTATTATGTGGAATGTTGGCTTGAAACACTATCTCTATCATTGATCTGAAGCAATCAATGGTCTTCAAGGGGTCTACGATGTGGATACTTTCAGAAATGACATGGGTGCGAACAGAAGAACCCAAAGAAAAATTTAAGAGATTTTTTTACGCACTCTTCTTACGTAGACAATATTATTAATTTTTATTTTTTTTAAAGTCAATGTGCATCCGCCACTGGATGTGTTTCATGTGGAATAAAAAATTTGTTGTTAGATGATACGTCCATGATCTCAAGATGCATTGTGTGAAAGATTGGAACAAAAATGATCTCCATCATTTGATTCAAAGCAGTCAATGGTGAAATTACCTTTTTGACTAATCAAATCTCCCTCTAACTGACAAACTGGTGAAACCAGAGTTAGTTAGTTTACTCGGCTTGAGGTTGGGTTCATGATTTGCAATTTGCTACTGTCAAGCATAGTCACAAAGTCCACAGTTTGCAATAAATCAGCCAAAGTCTAAGTCAAGAAAAATCTTTCCAAATCGAAAAAAAATCGTGAAAAATAAAAAATTAAAAAAAAAAGAAATATATTTCATAATATATTTGAAGTAAAAAATAATTATTTTAATGAATAAAATAATATGAAATAGGCAAAACCTAATGATTTTTTAATTAACAAAATAATACAAAGCCTAAAAGCTTTTATCTCCTTTTAAGTAAAGTGGAAACAAAAAAAATCGAACAATATCACAAGCATCGCCTATTAATTAGTTGCCAATTTTTTCGTACAATATCACAAACTTAACCGATTAATCTGCAATAAATTCGTACGACTGCAATTAAGTTGCCAATTTTTTCGATTTTGTGAAAAAGTCGGTCGGAGGCTTTTGTGACTTACAATTAAGCGAACTTTATGGGTAGGTGTAGGATTAATTTTAAGAACGTATATTAATTACATAACACAAAGTAGCACCCTCCAATAATATATATATATATATATATATATATATATATATATATATATAGTCTTAGGTTTAAAATACCCTCTTTTTACCATTAAAATTTTATTTTTGAACAAAATAATGAACACTAATAAGTCAGTTTTCTATTCACACCGAATCATACTGCACGTAATTTGCTAAGTAAATGAACGAATTAAGTATCATAGAGTCCAACCATCAGAGATGTGCAAATATTCTAAATGCCAAATCAATGAAAGCATATTTTTGACTTTTCGATTGGTTGTAAATTATTCGACGGCCTGGATCAAAGTATACATGCATCACCTGGTTGTCAATAAGGTTGACATTGTCATCTTTGACAGCTTAAAAGGCTGAAACATGCATCATTTTTTATATAATAACAACAATATATACTTTCCTTGATTCTCCTAGAGAATATTTCAATATCAAAAGCTTTAGTTTGGGTATAAAGAAATGAATTCCACCCTGGGTCTATAGAAAAGATAAAGATGGTTGCTTTTGTTAGAAGGAATTGAAAATATTCATACAATCTTTTATTCTTTCATTTCTTAGCTACTTTTGTAAGATGACACCTAAAGAGTAAAGACTTAATTGTCCTATGGTGAGTGAGAGGTCCTCTAATTGTTGCAAATGATCAAGTGGAGATCGATGGTCCTGATGAGTTGGTGATCATTAACTTTGGACCACAAGTTGATATTGAGACAATCCTAAGCAATCCTATTAATTTGAAACATGATCTAGTTGAGTAGTTTAGAGACACTTTGGATGTCATCTATTGAAAGTAAAAAATTGCATTTTCAATTTTTATTATTCTTTACTAGTTTATGAATTCTAGAAAATAAGTGCATTTTTCAAGATTGTACATTTTTCGACTATTTAACTAAGAAATACTAACTCCGATAATGTCAGCATATATAGAGGCCTATATATGAGAAAGGTGAAGGAACTCCAAGTAGTGAAGCACCCTTATTGTACTCTAACATCTACATAAATTTTCACGTGGCCACTCGAATATTGTTTTGGTGTCACATGGAGCTTCATAAGCTTGTATAGATCAACTATGAAAAAAAATAAATTCAAAATTGAGTTTTTAAATTAAAAGTCAAATTTTGACTGAAATTCAAAGATCAAGATTTTACGACCCAAAAAACACATGGTGGAGATGTTCTTTTAGATTTTTCTTTTTCAAAAAGGATCTAAACAACACTACCTTGACACTACCTTGCTCCATGTGGTACCCAAAAAATTTTAACTGCCATGTGGATGTTAGAGTACAATGAGGGTATTCCACCTGGAGTACCTTCCAAGCTCTCATAATATATATATATATATATATATATATATATATATATATATATATATATATATCTGTGTGTGTGTGTGTGTGCGCGCGCGCGCACGCGTGAATAGGGAGCCGATTCTGTCCTCCATGTGAGGACAATCACCATCCACCTAGAGTACCTTCCCGGCTC
Organism: Chloranthus sessilifolius; assembly: GCA_021018995.1. Lineage (NCBI taxonomy): Eukaryota > Viridiplantae > Streptophyta > Magnoliopsida > Chloranthales > Chloranthaceae > Chloranthus > Chloranthus sessilifolius. The sequence continues at coordinate 11,677,311 of CM037594.1, read as the reverse complement.
TCATTGTAATAGCCCGAAAAATCACGCTAAACTATGACCTCGGGATCTGTGCCCGATCGGTCACAGGTTTGACCAATTAGGAGTTCGATAGTTAGTGTAGAGTGTGATGAGTGAATGTGATGTAATGGGTTGTGTAGCCATGTGGTGTGTGTTGAAAATCTAAAGTCACATACACCTACTGAGGTGCATGTGCTCAACACACAAGCTAGGGGGGGAGATTCGAGCAAGAAACGTCGGATTCGACGCGAGGGATCCGCTAGAAGCAAAAGCTGGAACCCTAGCCTTCCAACCGCTCGATTTGAAATCAATTTGAGATTTATTCAAGGTAAATTTTTGTGAATAAAATGCATAGATCGTAGAGGCTAAATTGTAATTGAAAATGGTTTAAATCATAGGATAATGGTTTAGAAAAATAGAGGAAAAAGTGCGGAAAAAGATTGGGAAGAACAGCTCGAAATGGGCTGAATCTGACAATTTCGATTAATCGAAATTGGGTTTCGATTAATCGAAATTGGCCAGGAAGTTGAAAAGTCAAAGGACCCCGACTTCGATTAATCGAATTGGAGTTCGATTAATCGACTTTGGATTTCGATTAATCGATTTGGGTATAACCTCGGTGGACCCAAGGGGGGCTGGAGGAGATGATTTGGGAAAATCGACTAATCGAAATGGGATTTCGATTAATCGATTTCAATTTTCGATTAATCGATTTGGGATCGATTAATCGATTTTAGGAACTCGATTACTCGAATTGAGAATCGACTTGGCTGAATAGAGAATTTCGATTAATCGATTTGAAAATCAATTAATCGATATTGACTTTCGATTAATCGATTTTTGGAATCGATTAATCGATTTTGGAGTTCGATTAATCGACTGAGATAATTTATGTTGACCTTTGAGTTTGACTTTAAGATTCTTGGAGGGTCTTAGACCTTCTTTGTTGCATCCTTTGTGATGTGTTTCACCTGTTATGTGGTATCATAGGTGGTACGTGTGAACTAGTGCACAAGGAGCCACGTGGGACCTTGGTGCAATGATCAAATGAAGACTTGAGGTAGGGAACACCTTGAACATGTACTTTATTTTACAAGAGCATGTATGTAGTGATATAGAATTCAATTCAAATGTTTTATTGCTTAAGAATTGTGAAAAGTGTGTGTGCGTGTGACATCCATAAGAGTAATTATAATGAGCCATCCCCAGGGGATGAAGAAGTAAAGAAATGAGAGCATCAAAAGTGTGATGTAGTGAATGGATACATCCCAGGGATGTATCCAAGATTGAATCATGATTGATAGGGCCTAACTGATATAAGATAGCACACTTACACGGTGAATAACTATATGTAAGGCACCGATATTTTTGTTATTTGAGGTTTGGACACGGCGGGATATCCGACGTGACCGATCTGGTGGCTGACCGTAGGCCAGTGCGGAGGCTTATCCGTACACAATAAGCACACCCCAGGGGTGTTGAATTGAGATAAGTGAAACCCCGCCACCAATCCCCAGGGGAAAGGGGCTTGGATACTATATTTGTATTCCCAGGGAATACGTTAAAAGTGTCTATATAGATGACGATGAAGGGTATCTCATCGGGGCTCGATGCTATATTGCTCGGGGATTACTTAAGTTGAAAGTTTAAGTTTTGCTTTAGGCCTTTTCAGCATCATTCATGAGTAAATGAAAACATAAATAATCAACAGTAATGAAATGCTTTTTAACTGTTTTCATCAATAACTGCATAGACACATCATGCATGACATATCATGGAATATATGTGAGTAATAATTTATATGTTCAACTGTGTTTGTTCCCTATTGAGCTAGGATGTAGCTCACCCTATAGACTATACGTCGCAGGTCCACTACTAGCAGCTGCCGAGGCTTCAGGAGACGCTGACCCCGGTGAGTCGGACCTTGCGGCCGGCGAAGAGTTGGAGCCACCTCCTGAGGACTTCTTTTAGAGGACTCCGTTGTGCCACTTTGAGGGCTTTTTGAGAGAGTTTTGTACGGCTTGGTATGTCAAGCTTTGATTTTGTTTAAACCATGTACATAAGGAGTTTGGATTATTCTTTTGGGACGAACCATCCGTGATGATTGCTATCATCGATGGTTCGGATCGGTTCTCCATTCATGCAGAGGCATGAGGGTAGAACTGTCTTTTGGGGAGTTGCTTAGTATAGATTTAAATTCCGAAATTTCGTTTATTATTCTATTGCATGCTTGATATACCAGTGTTCCGTGCTTAGCTAAGGGGCACGGTCAAGATGATCGTGCTGATGGCACGGGTTTCGGGGTGCCGAAATCCGGGCTGTCATAGTTGGTATCAAAGCCATTTTATTTTAGCAATTATGACAATCGTCTTTTTTGGTTAGAACATAGGGGCTTCTGCTAACGAAACTCTAGTTTTAAATGCAGCCGCAAATGTCATCTAGAGGAAGAGGCCGACCAAGGGGAGGCCAACAGAGGAGTCTACGTAGTGGAGATGATTACATCTCTCCTACAAATAGAGTGCCTTTAGGAGGTACTGAGGCCCCAGGGGGCAGTAGTAGTAGACAGCATAATGAAGAGGATCGAGATCGGCAGGATCAAGATCTAAGAGAACAAGAGAGAGTGAGAGAAAGACAAGAAGATAGAGAGGAGCGACAAAGGATGATGCACACTATGGAGACTATGGCAGCTGCCATGGCACAACAAGCCGCATCCTTTGCAGCTCATGCGTCAAGAAGAGCAATGACCACCTACACCACACTAGGACTGCGTTGCCTGTGCCCTCATCTTTTACAGAATTTAGGAGGATGAGACCTCCTTCATTTTCAGGCAGACACAATTGAGAACTGGCTGATGGAGATGGAGAAAGTCTTTAGCGTGCTAACATGCACGGAAGATGAGAGTGTGAGATGGGCAGCTTATATGTTGGATGGGGAGGCTGGGCCTTGGTGGAAGTCCGTGATACGGACTCGGGCTCAGGAGACCCCAGAGTTGCCTTGGACTTGGGAGGAGTTTGTTGAGGAGTTCAACAAACAATATTTTCCGGAAGTGGTGAGGAACCAGCTTGAGATACAATTTCTCTGATTAGTGCAAGGAGAGATGGTGAGAGAATATGGGGTGGAGTTTCACGACTTGCCCATTTTGCTCCGGGATTACGCTGCCATCAAGTGATGAAGTTCAAGAGGTTTCAACAAGGTTTGAAGCTGAAGTTAGGGAGGCGAGCTATTTCAGACTAAAGACCTATGAAGAGGTCATGAGTAAGGCATTGGTTGTGGAAGAAGAAAATACAAATAGATATAGACAGAGAGAGCAGCAGAGAGGAGGAAATGAACAAGGAAGATCGGGGCACTATGAACCGGTGAACAAAAAGTCGAGGTTCATAGCCCAAAATCAGAGACCACAGTTCAAGGGGTTTGGACAAGACCGCAACAACAACACCAACAGAGGTTTCCATTACTTGCGGGAGACCTTTTCACTATGAGAGCCTGCCATGTCTCATGGCGCCCTTTGTCACAGGGTTCTCGTCTTGTTTCTTCAAGACCTCGGAGACTTGCATAAAGTGTGGCAAGCCTCATAGGAATGGATTGTAGATTGGGAACTAGGGGTTGTTTCCGATGTGGCAAGGTGGGCCACTTGATCAAGGATTGCCAGACGGATAAGAGAAGCGGTTTTGAGCTAAAAGACCACGACCCATTCAAGCAAGGAATCCGATCGTTCAGGGGAGAGCCTATGCAGTCACTGCTCAGGAAGTAGGGAACGTGCATGACGTCATCCAAGGTGAGACTCGTTAAAATTAAAGAAAATTTCATTTCATTTAAAATTTTAGATAGAGAAGGAGCATGCATTAGAAATTGTATAGATTCTTTTCTCAAGACAAAAAACTGTATGTGAATTAAGAGTGTAAATTGATGTGTAAATTATTGTATGTATGTATGTATACTATAGGTACTTTAAACATATATGAAAAGGGTGCTTGGTGGATATGACGCCGAAAGTGTTGATAGACCCGTGGTCTACCCACTCATTCGCCACTCCACGTTTGCCAAGAAGATGAAGATTGTTCCAGAGTAGACGTTGATTTCGGCCCTATCTGTGTCTATTCCGACTGGAGAGTTAGTAGACACGGAGTTAGCTTGCAAATCCATCATTGTAGCAGTTCGAGACTTAGAGGTGCATGAATTAGAAGCAAAGTTGATACTGTTAGACATGCAAGGGTTTGATGTGATCCTTGGCATGGACTGGTTGGCGCAGCATTGTGCAACCGTCGATTGCAAGAACAAGGTAGTCATTTTCAGACCCAACACAAGAAGATCATTTCGGTTTCAAGGAGTGAGGTCGTCATCTGTGCCACTGATCTCAGCAGTAAGGGCCGAGAAAATGATCAGAAAGGGTTGCAGTGGATACTTAGCTTTCTTAAAGGAGGACAAGGAAGAAAAGAACGTCATTTCTGAGATAGCAGCTATGCGAGACTTCGCCGACGTGTTTCCAGAAGAATTGCCTGGATTACCTCCAGAAAGAGAAGTAGAATTCGCCATTGACTTAGCACCAGGAACGGAGCCTATTTCGAAAGCACCTTATAGAATGGCTCCCGCTGAGTTAAAGGAATTGAAGGAACAACTACAAGAACTTATGGACAAGGGGTTTGTTAGACCGAGCGTGTCTCCATGGGGAGCACCGGTCTTGTTTGTCAAGAAAAAGGATGGGTCAATGCGGCTATGCATTGACTATCGACAATTGAACAAACTCACTGTGAAGAACCGCTACCCTCTGCCTAGAATTGACGATCTATTCGACCAATTGCAAGGAGCAAGGTATTTTTCCAAGATCGACCTGAGATCTGGGTATCATCAGTTGCGAGTCAAAGCTGAGGACATTCAGAAGACAGCTTTCCGGACACGATATGGACACTATGAATTCCTTGTGATGCCGTTTGGATTGATGAATGCTCCGGCGTCGTTTATGGATCTGATGAACCGAGTGTTTAAACCACACTTGGACTCCTGCGTCGTAGTGTTTGTTGATGATATACTGATATACTCCAAATCCAAGACGGAACACGAAGAACATTTGAGGATTGCTCTACAGACGCTACGTGAACACCAATTGTACGCCAAACTCAGCAAGTGTGAGTTTTGGTTGGAAGAGGTTAGCTTTTTGGGACATGTTGTCTCAAAGCACGGTGTCACGGTAGATCCAGTAAAGATAGAAGTAGTAGTTAAATGGGAGCAACCAAAGACAGTGACCGATGTCCGAAATTTTCTGGGCTTAGCAGGCTATTATCGACGTTTCGTCGAGGGGTTTTCAAAGATTTCGAGACCTCTCACAAAGCTGACACGAAAAGATTCGAGGTTTGAGTGGAGTGAGGCATGCGAGAAGAGTTTTCAAGAACTCAAAACGAGACTCACTTCGGCTCCAGTGTTAGCGATTCCTTCAGGCAATGGAGGATACGCCGTGTACAGCGACGCATCATACAATGGCCTTGGTTGTGTGCTCAACCAACACAAGAAGGTGATAGCTTACGGATCAAGAAAGCTGAAGGAACACGAGAAAAATTATCCGACTCATGACTTGGAACTAGCAGCAGTCATTTTTGCGCTGAAGATTTGGAGACATTACTTGTATGGTGAGACTTTTGAAATTTTCACAGATCATAAGAGCCTCCGATATCTGTTTACACAGAAAAGCCAGTGATCTATGATGCGAACATTGAGTCAAAGGACACCAGATCCTTTTTGGCTAACATATCAGTAAAGCCAGTGATATTTGAGCATATCCACGATCTACAGATGAAAGATCCGGCATTAATAAAGATTCATCAAGACGTGAGTGAAGGCATCAGGTCGGACTTCTTAATAAAAGAAGATGGTTCTTTGTTGTTTAAAGGCCGTCTCTGCATTCCGGACAATGCCGATCTAAGACGAACGATTCTTGATGAGGCCCATAAGTCAAATTATGCTATCCACCCTGGTAGCACCAGAATGTACCAAGATTTGAAAAAGAACTACTGGTGGCGAGGACTGAAGCAAGACGTGGCCGAGTACGTGTCACGGTGTTTGACTTGTCAGCAGGTGAAGGTTGATCACAGACATCCTGCTGGACTATTGCAACCTTTACCAATCCCAGAATGAAAATGGGAATCAATCTCGATGGGCTTCATTGTTGGATTGCCCCGTACTGCTAAGAGACACAATGCCATTTGGGTCGTCGTAGACCGATTGACCAAATCAGCGCACTTTTTGCCGTACAATACTACGTATACGGCAGGAAGACTGGCAGACTTATACATGAAGGAGATCGTAAGATTACATGGGATTCAAAGCAGCATAGTTTTAGATCGTGATCAACTATATACGTCCAAGTTTTAGAAGAAATTTCAAGAAGGAATGGGAACACGACTAGACTTTAGTTCAGCGTTCCATCCTCAAACTGATGGACAGACAGAGCGAGTGAACCAAGTAATAGAAGACATGCTCGGTGTATGCTTGATATGCAAGGATCTTGGATGAGTAACTACCGATGCTCGAGTTAGATACAACAACAGCTTTCCAAACGAGCATTGGCATGGCACCGTATGAAGCTCAGTATGGACGATCGCAAATCACCCCTCAATTGGGAGGAAACAGTGAGAAATTTGTGTTACGGCCAAAAAACTACTTGAAGACGCCACCCTGCTCGAATAATCGAGAAAGGCTGAAGTCGACGAGTAGACAGAAAAGTTACGCCGACATGAAGCGGACTAGTGTCGACTATAAAGTGGGTGAGCATGTGTTTGTGAAAGTGTCACCTATGAAAGGCGTAATGAGATTTGGCAAGAGAGGGAAGTTAAGCCCACGTTATGTTGGACCATTCGAAATTTTGGGACGCGTAGGTGAAGTTGCATATCGCATTGGTTTACCACCGCTATTTGATCGAGTACATAACGTGTTCCACATATCGATGCTCAGAAAGTACGTGAATGATCCGTCTCATGTATTAGGAAAGCAACCTATAGAGATGTGTGAGGACATGAGCATGATAGAGGAACCAGTGGAAATCTTGGATCGAAAGGAACAAGTACTGCGCACTAAAGTGATTCCCTTAGTGCTTGTTCGGTGGAACAATCATCCAAAAGAAGAGGCTACTTGGGAACGAGAGGCCGATGTGAAAGAACAATATCCAGCCTTGTTTCCAACGACGTGAGAATTCAATGTAAACCACAAACGTGTTTGTGGAATCTCCACTATACTTGTAATTCAATGGAAATTTTGATCCAATCTGATTTAAGGAACAGATTTATATGTACATGATCAAGTGTATGCAACTCTATGGAACTATGAACCACTTGAGGTCATAAACTACCAAAAGAAATCAAAGAACCAAAGAAGACAAAACCGATTAATCGAATTTCAAATCGATTAATCGATTTGGAATTTCGACTAATCGATTTTGTTCGATTAGTCGACTGGCATGTGCCAGTGACTGGAAATGGAAATGAGAGTTAGAATATACATAGAATGCAATTTCGATTGATCGAGTTATAATTTCGATTAATCGATTTGGGATCGATTAATCGATTTTGGGAATTCGATTAATCGAATTGAGAATCGAACTGCAAGTCGATTAATCGAACGAGCTGGGAATGTTAGAACAATTGGGAGTAAATTAATGAAATTTCGATTAATCGAAGCAGTATCGATTAATCGATTTTGGATTTCGATTAATCGAACTGGACCTCGATTAATCGATTTACTAAAGGGACTTGGAAGAATTTGGAGTCAGATAGACGATTTCGATTAATCGATTTTGAAATTTCGATTAATCGAAATGGATTCGATTAATCGAATAACTTAAGGAATTCTGGAAATTTAGAAGTTACTGCACGATTTCGATTAATCGAAGTGAAATTCGATTAATCGATTTTGGAATTTCGATTAATCGAAATGGATTTTGATTAATCGACTGGCTCGCGCCAGTGATCTCAAAAACTTAAATTTTTAAACGGATACGATTTCGATTAATCGAAATATTTTCGATTAATCGAATTTAACTTTCGATTGATCGATTTGGGAAATCGATTAATCGATTTTGCGCGGCTTAAACTAGTTTTGAATCTCGATTGATCGATTCTGAATTTCGATTAATCGAGCCGAAGCCTATATATTGAAAATTAGGGATTTTTCTTCCCATTCGAATCATTTGCACTTGAGTTCTTCGAGCGCCCTTTTCTTCTTCCTCTCCGGCCATTCATCCGTGCTAGGGTTTTGCGTGTTCTTCGTCGCTCTCCGACCGAGATCGCCCATTTTCGCGTCGAAACCTAAGGTAAACCCTAGATTTGTGTTTTTTCCTTCAATTTGAATTAGAAAAACCCTAGATTTTGTTATTTCACCAACCATGCCGCCCAAAACCCGTTTGTCTTCGAAGAAGGCAACCTCTAAGCTCCCGGTTAGGCGTAAGAACGCCGCGCCACCACCACCTACCCCATCGCCGGTGAGGACTCCATCACTGCGCATCGAGACCACCTCTGGCTCGAAAGATCCTCGCGAGTCTTCCCGCGAATCGACCCCAATGCCCCCACCACCCACTAACGTGGTGCAACCAAACGAATGGTGGGCGGCCAAGACCTTCGAGGTCGAATATATTATCGACCCTACCCTATTCACAAATCCCGATTTGCCGGGCGAGACCCAATGGGCTCGAAATTTCCTCAACAACGCCGGTCTCGGCAACCTTCTCAAACCAATCCGGGGTTCCTACTACCCTAGGTTGGTTAGATTATTTTACCAAGGGCTTGTGGACGGCCCGACCGACGATGTGATCAAGACCACTGTTGAGGGTTGCGACTACACGATCACTCGTCGCCACATACACGAGGTGCTCGAGTGCTACCTCGATTTCACCCCCGAGACTACCCTATTCCCACCCTTCGAGGAGGACCCTCGATTTGAGGAGGTCATGACCCGCATGACCAATGGCAAGAAGGGGTCGGGCTCCTCCATCAAGAGGGTTGACCTTCCCCACTACATGTGGATGCTTGATTCAATAATCAAGTGTAATTTATACCCAATGCGCCACGATACGGAGCGCGTGGACAAAGTGCAACAGGCACTTTATGCGACCTTCTGTGGCCGATGGTTTGATGCTACCATGGTCATCCTAGAAGGGATGAGGTACATCAAAGGAAAGCTGATGAAGGGCAACATGCGGCCCAAGGAGAAGATGCCATATGCTCAGCTCATCTCGAGCATGTTGGAGTGTTACTCCAATGATCCCTCCTATAGCATCTCGCCTCACGAGGTGAGGGCTACGGATCGCGTGAAGACGTTTTCAAAGTCTTCATGGACCCGTAGCTACAATTTATTAAAGCGGACCCTACCGGCTCTGGGTCCCGCTCCGGTAGCCGCAGCAGCAGTAGCACCGCCACCACCCCCACCACCTCAGCAGGACCCACCCGTGGGTGGGCACACTATCCTCACGAGCCATCCGTGGAGAGGTTCCTCTCACACCAGACCTCACAGCGCCACGCCCACTCACGCGCGACACCCACCTCATCCTACCGCCGACGCGCCGCATCATCTGGGCCGACCATCGAGGAGGTGTTGGCCCGTATGGAGGCTAACAACGAAAGGATGAACCGGAGGATGGACTTCCTCCTCTTTCACACCCTCCGCCACATCTATCCTACCGACTACCGCTGCTACCTTGCCCAGGAGGAGGAGTGGACCGCCGGACGCACAGCCTTCCACAGAGGACCCGTCTTCCATCCCACCACTGCGGACGCGGCTCCTTCCACATCTACCTCCGCTCCGCCGACCGAGGCGCGCTGACCACGGCCAGCCACCCGGCCACCTGATCCACCACCACCATGACCACAGTCGGCTCGGCAGACACACCAGCTCCTGTAGCACTCGACCAGCCTGACGAGGGGACTGCCTGAGTCGTATAGTTATTTTGTATCAGTCATGATTTTTGTACATGTATATTTTTGTTTGCCAACTTATTGGCGCTTTGTAAAATTTTCTGATATTAATAGAAAATCTAAATTTTTGTGTTAATTGTTTGCTTTCGTCAAAAAAAGAAAATTTGAATTCCATGCTTGTGTTGTGAATACTTAAGTACGTCTGAGTCACACACCACCTCACCCGAGAGTGGGGGGAGAGAACCAGCCAGACAAACCTTGGGTTATTTTCGAGGACGAAAATTCCCAAGGTGGGGAGGATGTAATAGCCCGAAAAATCACGCTAAACTATGACCTCGGGATCCGTGCCCGATCGATCACAGGTTTGACCAATTAGGAGTTCGATAGTTAGTGTAGAGTGTGATGAGTGAATGTGATGTGATGGGTTGTGTAGCCATGTGGTGTGTGTTGAAAATCTAAAGTCACATACACCTACTGAGGTGCATGTGCTCAACACACAAGCTACGGGGGGGAGATAAAAGGGTTTAATAGCCCTAAAATCAAGAGTTGGTGGTTGAGAGAGAAGTAAAGAAGAGAGAGAGAAGAGTAAAGGGAGTGATTAATACAAGGAGTAAATGCTAGTTGAAGAAGGGAGATTCGAGCAAGAAACGTTGGATTCGACGCGAGGGATCCGCTAGAAGCAAAAGCTGGAACCCTAGCCTTCCAACCGCTCGATTTGAAATCAATTTGAGATTTATTCAAGGTAAATTTTTGTGAATAAAATGCATAGATCGTAGAGGCTAAATTGTAGTTGAAAATGGTTTAAATCATAGGATAATGGTTTAGAAAAATAGAGGAAAAAGTGTGGAAAAAGATTGGGAAGAACAGCTCGAAATGGGCTGAATCTGACAATTTCGATTAATCGAAATTGGGTTTCGATTAATTGAAATTGGCCAGGAAGTTGAAAAGTCAGAGGACCCCGACTTCGATTAATCGAATTGGAGTTCGATTAATCGACTTTGGATTTCGATTAATCGATTTGGGTATCGATTAATCGACTGGGAACCTCCAGTGGACCCAAGGGGGGCTGGAGGAGATGATTTGGGAAAATCGACTAATCGAAATGGGATTTTGATTAATCGATTTCAATTTTCGATTAATCGATTTGGGATCGATTAATCGATTTTAAGAACTCGATTACTCGAATTGAGAATCGACTTGGCTGAACAGAGAATTTCGATTAATCGAATTAGAATTCGATTAATCGAATGAGAATCTCGATTAATCGATTTGAAAATCGATTAATCGATATTGACTTTCGATTAATCAATTTTTGGAATCGATTAATCGAATCAGATTCGATTAATCAATTTTGGAGTTCGATTAATCGACTGAGATAATTTATGTTGACCTTTGAGTTTGACTTTAAGATTCTTGGAGGGTCTTAGACCTTCTTTGTTGCATCCTTTGTGATGTGTTTCACCTGTTATGTGGTATCATAGGTGGTACGTGTGAACTAGTGCACAAGGAGCCACGTGGGACCTTGGTACAATGATCAAATGAAGACTTGAGGTAGGGAACACCTTGAACATGTACTTTATTTTACAAGAGCATGTATGTAGTGATATAGAATTCAATTCAAATATTTTATTGCTTAAGAATTGTGAAAAGTGTGTGTGCGTGTGACATCCATAAGAGTAATTATAATGAGCCATCCCCAGGGGATGAAGAAGTAAAGAAATGAGAGCATCAGGTGTGATGCAAGTGAATGGATACATCCCAGGGATGTATCCAAGATTGAATCATGATTGATAGGGCCTAACTGATATAAGATAGCACACTTACACGGTGAATAACTATATGTAAGACACCGATATTTTTGTTATTTGAGGTTTGATAGGGTACCCCACCGACGTGGCGGGATATCCACGACTGACACGGCAGGATATCCGTGACCGATACAAATGGCGAAACCGTGAGGCCGCGAGGCTTATCCGTACACAGTAAGCACACCCCAGGGGTGTTGAATTGAGATAAGTGAAATCCCGCCACCAATTCCCAGGGGGAAGGGGCTTGGGTACTATATTTGTATTCCCAGGGAATACGTTAAAAGTGTTTATATAGATGACGATGAAGGGTATCTCATCGGGGCTCGATGCTATATTGCTCGGGGATTACTTAAGTTGAAAGTTTAAGTTTTGCTTTAGGCCTTTTCAGCATCATTCATGAGTAAATGAAAACATAAGTAATCAATGATAATGAAATACTTTTAACTGCTTTTCATCAATAATCGCATAGACACATCATGCATGGCATATCATGGAATATATGTGAGTAATAATTTATATGTTCAATGTGTTTGTTCCCTATTGAGCTAGGATGTAGCTCACCCTATAGATTATACGCCGGGTCCACTAATAGCAGCCGAGGCTTCAGGAGACGACCGGTGAGTCGGACCTTGCGGCCGGCGAAGAGTTGGAGCCACCTCCTGAGGACTTCTTCTAGAGGACTCCGTTGTGCCACTTTGAGGGCTTTTTGAGAGAGTTTTGTACGGCTTGGTATGTCAAGCTTTGATTTTGTTTAAACCATGTATATAAGGAGTTGGGATTATTCTTTTGGGACGAACCATCTGTGATGATTGCTATCATCGATGGTTCGGATCGGTTCTCCATTCATGCAGAGGCATGAGGGTAGAACTGTCTTTTGGGGAGTTGCTTAGTATAGATTTAAATTCCGAAATTTCGTTTATTATTCTATTGCATGCTTGATATACCAGTGTTCCGTGCTTAGCTAAGGGGCACGGTCAAGATGATCGTGCTGATGGCACGGGTTTCGGGGTGCCGAAATCCGGGCTGTCACACTCATAATATATATATATATATATATATATATATATATATATATATATATATATATATATATATATATATACGTGTGTGTGTGTGTGTGTGTGTGCACGCGTGAATAGGGAACTGATTCTGTCCTCCATGTGAGGACAATCACCATCCACCAAGGTCCACGTGGAGATCCATGTGGCACCCAAAATATTCTTTTAGTGCCATGTGGAGGGGGGAGGGTTGGATCAATTTAAATATAAAAAATTAAAAAAATATTTTAAAAGCACAAATCAAAGGTTGACTAATTTCAATGGTCAACATTTCACAGCTCAAAAAATACACGATGGAGATGATTTTTCAATTTTTATTTTTCAAAGATGATCTAAGCAAATGCACCGGAACTCCACATGGCATCAAAATATTTCTTTCGAATGCCACGTGAAGCTCCACGTAGATACTTGGAGGACGGTGAAAGGTGAAGTATTCCAGCGGAGTACGCAAGATAGGTATTCCAGCATTACGTTGAGCTCCACATGTCCCCCTAAAACATTATTTTGGTGATTTAAATAAAAAATAAATAAAATCTGAATTTTAAAATTGAAAATCAAAATTTTATTGAATTTTAATGGTCCAGATTTAAGCCAAAAAAAATATGTGTTGGAAATGTTTTTTGAAACAATAAAAACAATGTTACCTTGCTCCATGGGGCACCAAAATCATGTTTTGGGTATCATGTGGAGCTCCATGTGGACCTTGGAATACAGTGAGCATACTGTACCTTCTTGGTTAGGGTTAACATGAAAAGTATGTATATATATATATATATATATATATATATATATATATATATATATCAACCTACCATATACAATAGTACGTATTTAATAAGATTGATTTGATTAATTTTGTGGGAAGGGTTGTTAATTGATGTCATTTTTAGAACCACTATAAAAAATAAGACCGTTAGTGGCAGTTTTTGACAATAAAAAATTGGCACCAGTAACAAAAAAAATTTATTGTTTCAATAGTGCGACTGCTAGTGACAGTTTTTTTTTTTTAGTAAAAATGGCATCAATTAAACTTGTTTTGCTAATAGCCTTATATTTTTGTAGTGCATATTGCCTCCCTCCATGTAGCCGATATGAATTTCCCCCACTTTCTATTAATGACATAAACTATTAGGATTACAAGCTCTTGCAAGCCGAATCCCTGTGTCATCTATAATTTTAGTTTATTATTACACATCCTTGGATATTTATTTTAATTAATAATGAGTAGATAGTTTCCTTTATCCACTATATATGTGGGTCATGAAATTGATTTTATAAGTTTGATGGGATGTTTTGGTTTATTCAATAACATAAAAGTTGGAAATTCATCCAATCAACAGGCGCAAATTCAATGAGATGGATCAGATGGCTTCTTTCATCCCTTCTTATCATCATGTCACCTTACCATGTTGAGATCACAGTTTTTTATATCTCATCCTGATTAATGACTATAAGAGTAAATTTGGTTGCATAAAAATGAAATAAAAGAAGAGTGATACCAAAATATTTATTTGAGAGGATTAAATGTTGTTTCCACACTTAGACCTTATTTGAAAGGATTAAAAGTTGATTTTCTAGGTCACATGGAGTTTAAGGCTAATTTTTGAAAAACTAAGCCTAATTGTGTAAAAATTTGAAGACTTAATTAGAAAATTTAAATGGCAAGGCTATCTTATACTTGTAGATTATGACAAAACCACCTTTCATAACTAACAAGAGTGGTTAATTTGGCTAGCTAGGCTACACCTATTTCAAGGTGGCTCCGAAGAGGGACTCCAAGCATTTGAGGGCGGCTCCAGGCTTCAACTCTAGAGACTCACAAGACTTTTAAGGTGACTACAATAGCTCCAAAACTTCATGACTCCAAGCATAGAGCACATGTGAGCTCTAGGGTTGAGAGCATCTCTCCAAGATGTGCCCCCTCCAAGATGTGAAGTGCTAGTGGGAATAAGAATGAGAGGGGGTACTTATAGCTGAAAATGAAGTGATGAGCCAATAACATTTAGGGGTCATAGGCAACATGTAGGACACAGGTGTTGATACGCGATTTTCGGGAATCCTTTCGAATTCGGGGAAATGCTCTAAGGTGGTCACTCATGACTCGGTTTGTAAGAGGGTGACGGTAAACTAACAACAAACAAATTTGCTAGTTTAGAGGTCAGACAATAAACTAACTTGCCAAACCGAGCGTTAATAACAAACAAACTTATTTACGTTAAAATAAGGATTATGCAACACACAAACCTTCAAAACCAATGACAACGACAAACAAACCTACTAAAAAAGAAGTTAGTGACAAGCAGACTCATTAACGAATGAAATATCCTACAAACAAAGGTGTTAGTAGCAACAAACCTACTAACTAATATGTGATGGCCACCTACGGATATTTATCGACGTCGTAGAGTGTCATTGATTGTGAGGTTTAGGTGGGCGATTGTGGGTTGGACTCTTATACTAAACACCGGCCTGCCGATTTTAGCAGCTAAGTGTGATGACCCAACTTTCCCGTACTTAAAGTACCAGAAAAGCCAGCTCGCCATAACACCGGTACATCCATATAAATATAAAATTCAGAGCAAATATTATAAACAACTAATATCTAACAAGATAAAAGAAAGATCTCCAATTCTATACCTAACCATGAACTAAAAGAACTAGGAAGAACCACCGGTGATGACATATCATTACCTAAACAATGGTTCCCAATAGTGGTTCCTCAAAAAAAAATATATATACAAATACTCAATGTACCGAGCCCAGAGCCCATAATCCAACTGTATCTAACTACAATTAAATAAAAAGAAACAATACCGAGTTCAAGATCCCACGTCTATGGGAAGAACTCGTCAAGAGGGATGCCAGACTTTTCCTCAGGGTTGTAGTCCGGATCACTCTCAAAACCTTGGCCCTGAGTGGAGTCTGCACCTGTGACATATAGTCAGAGTGAGCTAATAGTCTAAGCTCAGTAGAAGAAGCTCAATTTGAATCCCATCTCATCAGAACAAATATGATTTCAAAAGATTGAAATCAAAGCATATGATTTCAAAAGATTGAAATCGAAGCATATGATTTTTCAAAACAAATATTCAAAGCAGATTAATACAATTGAATCTCAAGTACTAATATCGGATGTAATTTCCTATACAAATATCATTTAAAGTACTATGAACTGAATTCAAATAAATCAAGATTTCAAAATAGTTTCTAATTTTCATTCATGCAATGCTTATCTTATTAATGACTTAAATCAATCTCGCAAACATTTATAGCTTGAGAGCTAGAGATTTTCGATAGGAACCCCTACCTAACATCGTTATTCAATGAACACTTTTCGGAAGATGATACAAGCCCTTGTGTTACGAGGGTAACTTGTGCCATTTGAATATACCGTCAACACGGTTCAAAGAATTGAGGGATTCATTTGTGTGAACCTTAATTCAAAAGTGGATTCTAACATATAATTCAGTGTATTTTAATATATATATATATATATATATAGCTAGGTTCCGAGTTCTGAGTTCAGAGTTCAAATGTTATTCAAATTCAAGGCAGATTCAAGTCAATTTCAGAGTTCTTAATCATGTTCAAAAGTAAATTCATATTGTCACATTTCAAATTGATCTCAATATGGTATTCATATTAATTGAGACAAAAAATGAAATAAATATTGAGATTCCCCTACCTAAAGTTCAGTGCCTTTCCAAGAGATCCAAAATCCCTACTTTCACTTCCCGTCCTTAACCTAGTTCATACAAAGATTATACTAGGTGTCAACAGTGCCGAAAACGGATTGGCTCAAAGTTTCAACCAAAAAATAGAGCAAATCGATCAATCTCCAAAGGCAGGGAAATTCGATCGATCAATTTCCCCAGACCATTTTACGCCTCATACTCTATTCTATACAATCCGATCGATCGATTGATTCCTTCAAAAATTCAAAGTCGATCGATCGAATTGGGATCGATCGATCAACTTCTTCAGCAAAAATTGCATATCCTTATCCTGTCAAATCGATCGATCGATTCACAAAACGATTGATCAATTTTGACAGATTCTGTAGTCCTTTGAGCTTCTCTTTCTCTTGGTCTTTTTTCCCCAAATTCAAAGGATCTCCATCCATTTCACATACACACATTAATCCAAGTTTAAGACGATCAATAAAACATTAAAACACTAAGATGCCCACGTTTCAAGGTCGTTTACGCGGTTCATGATGATTTCAATTGAAAGGGGGGTTTTGGAGTAAGTCTTGTAGTTTCTTGCGGAAATTGGGATCAAAACATATCCCACTACAACAGCTCACACCCACATACTGATCTTGGCCTTCTCAATTCACGAAGAGAGCATCCACTACGATTGGCTCACATTCGTTCCATAACTATTCCTACCCTCTCCTAGATCCACTTAATATCGAAATTCAAAGGTTTCTTAAGGTCGGAGTTAACAAGACTAAACTCTCACAATATCGGAGTTAAGTTCCTCTCGAAGAATGCGGAGGTTGTGGAGCGATCTGGCAATTGAATCTCACAAGAGGGTTTGAAGGAGAAGAAGAAAGCTTCCTCTCCTACTATCTCTCTATACTTCTTTCACAAAACAAATCCAAATGAAGTATCTTAGATATTTTATTTCACTTGACTTAAGGTTCCAACCTGGTGTTAAGCATACATATAGTGGTTCAGCGTATGAGTTTCTAATCAATGATCACACTGACCTTCGATTCAAATTCTCACACAAAACATATTCTTATAAGTTAATTATCCCCAAAATTTAACGTGTCATCATGTGATTTGTCGGACTCATACACGAAGTCGGGTACATTCGAGTTTCAGTAATTTTCAGGACGTTACATTAAGGTTGCCTAATTTTAATTAATTCAAAAATCTAATATAAAAGTTCTAAACTAAAAGAGGTGTGTTGGCCCATTATGCGCGGGAGGATTAAGCCCGTTCATGAGTTCCCACCTTAGTTTAAAGGCTATAATGTTTTGAAATATGTAAGAGTGATATGAACCTAATTGGATTTAGGTTTTAAAATTTTAGAAAGGATATCCTAAGGGAAAGACTCTAGGGTTAGCCTTATTTATCTTTGAAAAGTGCGATAAGCGAAGAAGAAGGGTCAACCCCAACTATAACATCTACTCAGTGAAATTTCTAGAAGAAGTTGAAGTTCTAAACTCAAATATTTAGAGTTTAACTTTTTACAATTCAAAATTTTAGAGCCAACCTCAAAAATTCCAAAGAGAATAAGTGAATGAATGTATTAAGAATGAGGGAGGTGCACCTATTTATAGTTCAATTATGCACTAGAATTCTAGTGTATAAGTGAAAGGTCGGCTAGGAACTCCGCTGCGCGAGCTAATCCTAGTCTGACTATAGTCGGCTTCTGATCGCTGATTATGTGTGTTCTAATTAAATCCAAGTCTTAACCTATTGCAAGCGCACAATAAAAATTGTAGAGCTAGTATAGGATCGTTCCCACGAGGAAGTTTGTTTATCTAGTTATTTCTTATTTATATCTTCTATTTAAATCCTTATTTTAAAAACTTCTATTTATCTTTAAGATCTACTCTACTGGAGAAATATGAATAAAATAATGATTTCTTAATCTAATTAAAGTGCATAAAGTAAATCTAAATCCTCCTTCTGATTGAGGTTGCCAATCTTAATCTTCAGCTATCGAATATTTATGAATTTAAATAGTACCGTTACACCATATCTCTAGTTTTCTAGCATTGGTTGTCAATCAAGTCTAAGATCTTATCAATACAGATTTAATCTAATCAACAACTTAAAAAAATATGGGCGTCAATCAAACTTTAGAAAACTGAAGATGAAAAAGTAAAAATCGTTACACTAATATGCAAATTCTAACCTGAGTTATCAATTCAAATTAAAACTTGGAGATGTTTACAAAGCAAATAAAATCTAAATTAAAAAGTAAAGTAAAATATATCCTTCATCCTTCAATTGCAGTCGTCAATTGTTCCTGAGAAATTACAGATATCTACACTAGTCTTCAACACTCAATTGCAGTCATTAATTGCTCTTGAGAAACCTCTGATATCTAATCTATTATAACTATTTTACACTACTTTGATCGGAAGAAAATTCAATCTTAGGCGTCAATTAATACTTAAATTATTCGATGTTTATTCCTATGCCGAGCCCTCTTATTTATAGATCATAAGGGGTCAGTTTACAAAGACTTCTAATTCTAATAAAAGAAACTACTAAAGATAAAAATATCCTAATATAACTCTAATTCCTAATTTTATTATTTCTTATTTTCTTTAGTTGATGCATTTTTAGAAGGTTCTTTAGTCTTCAGTAGCAAAGTCATTCGAAGTTTATCTTCATCAATCTTCTCAGATCCATGATTCACCAAACTTCTAATTTAAGAGATCTTTTAATTATGTACATGGCGATGGTAGCTCTCACGTGATCAACAACAATAAATATAGCAGTGGGAAAGCTTTACACAATCGTAAATTACGATTGTCTCTTCTTTTTCTGAAATATCGTAAATCATAATTTTCTCTTCTTTCATGGCTTTCATACTAGACGATTTTTCATTCACGATTCATCGCCTTTCTCTTCTATATCGTCTTTACCTTTCTTGTTGCTTTCTTTTTAAAGAATCATAAAATTATGATTTCTTATTTCTTTCTTTCTTACTTCAGCAGTAGCGCAAAATCGTCAAGTACGATTTTTGAGCTTCCTTGTATTGGCGAATCGTCTTTACATGCTTAATCGTCATTCTTACTGCTATTTGAGTTCATTTTGATGAATATTAACACTTTAGCTCTCTTTTACTGTTTATCTTTAATATCTGCATATCAGTAATTTATTAGTAGCAAACTAAAGCCTAGCGTCACTAAGTGAAGGGTAATAAAATGATAAATTATGTGATTTATCAGCTTCCCGAGGGACTCTGGCCACATATTTCAGTTACTTAAGATATTATATGTAAATAACAAATACTCCCCATTTGAATCCAATAAAAATAGTCTCGGACCAAAATTCTTAGAGAATAAAAATAAACTTTCCAATTAAAAAAAAAATCGATATTTTGTAATTTGGTCAAATTTCTAACTTTCAAATGACAAGTCTTTTTGCGAAACTTTAAAATCCATAAATTCTATCATATTAAAGCATTGCTAAAATATCAAAGTTCAGTGAAAAAAGTTTACATCTTGAATTTCAAATGGGGAATATATTGTCCCAGTTCTGGCTTGATCTTTGACTCTCGGTCAACAGGACTTGGGGCCCTAAAATATAATAGTTAGGACGTCACATATGATTTTGAAAAGTCGAAAATAGAGTGTCTACAACAAGTCCAGTCAATTATAATGCAGTGTCTTGGCGTATTCTCAAACCTTCCGCTCAGAATCTCTTTTTGTAGATTTTTCGATTAGTGTCATGATGTGTGTCCCGGACATTTCCTTTAGAAGCTCTTTCCGATGATATTTCGGTATCATGATGTGTAGCATCAACCTAATTAAAAATCTATTATAGACATTAAATACGTCCTTGGAATGTAGACATGCTTTGATGCCATTTCCTTAGGATCTGGCTAATTTAAGTTGGAAAAACTAACGTGGGGTGTCTACAACAAAAATATGGTGTCATCTATTCTTTAATTATTACAAAAAACAAGATTATTAGCGGCAGCTTTTTACAGTCAAAAAATATCATTATTAACAAAAAAACTATTAAAATTATTAGCGACAAGGGTATTAGCGACACTTTTTTTTGTTAATAGCAGCAATTTATGGCTGCCGCTAATAGTCTTTTATTTTATAGTGAATTTCATGAAAGAATTCATAAGTGTGTGTATTGCACTTCATATGCATAGTCCATGCTCATCCTTACCCAAGAGTCTTGTTGTCTTCTATGGATGTTGCCTTGGGTGCTTTGTTGCACCAGAAGTGTAGGGCCAATTGGAGTCAATATCCTTGATGACTTTGATGTTTTTGGTATTCGGTGTCACATTTCTAAAAGTTGTAGGATGTCAACCATAAAATATTGCAATCAATGATAAAATGTTAGTAAATTAAATGCAAAATCTTTTTATATTTTTTCGGTATTATGACATATGGTTTATGTAAGGGAGCCGGTTTCATCTTCCATGGGAGGAAGCTCAAGCAACCTCCAAGACGTTGTGGAGTTCCACATGGTACCTAAAACATTGTTTGGGTGTCACATAAAGAACATGGGGATGGGGTTTAAAAAAAAAGTAAAAAAATAATTTTAAGGTTTTCATCAAAGTTTGACTAATTTCAATGGTTCGGAGTTCAAGGCTCAAAAAATACGCAGTGTAGATAATTTTTCCATTTTTTAGACAAATATGATCTAAGGAATGCGCTGGTGCTCTACGTGTCATCAATTTGGTGCCACGCTGCCAATTGGGGTGTTTCCCTATTCTTGGAGGACACTTGAGCTTCCTCCAATTGAGGACGGAACCCTTTTCCTTTATATCGAATATTATATATTTTAAAATAATAGTAATGCCAAAATTATAAGATGATCTTGTGATAGACACGAAAAAGTGGAATAATAATGTTATATTGTGCATGATATGATTGTGATTTATATACTGATCACAGTGGCAAAATGCGCTATGTTATGAAGTATCATGGCCTTGGTGTTGGTGCGACTACAAACAATAAGACTATTAGTGGCAGTTTTTTGAAGTAAAAAACTGCTGCTCTTAATAAGAAAATTATTAAGACTATAACGGCAAGGGTATTAACGGCAGTTTTTGACTGCCGCAAATAGTCTTATTTTTTGTAGTGTGCATAGGCAATATATGGTGACTCTTACCTTAAAACCCAAAGCGTGCACACCAACTAATTTACCAACATCCAATTTGAGAGATAAGATACCAACTCAATTATAGAACCTTTAGTTTTAGGAAGAAAGAGATGTGAGTCATGCACTATGGTATCGATGTGATATAGGAATGAAGGAGGAGGAATATAAAGTTCAAGTTTTAAAAGAAGATTATGTCTAGATTCTTCAGTAATATGAGGTCTCCATTTTTTTTCCGGTCAAGTTATATTTTTCTCATAGGTTTCTAGCAAGGATAGGAAAGCTGAGTCAAAAGGATTGAGATTTGGGTTTTTTGATCCATTTGACAAAGAAGATAAGCATTGAGTACTTGAAGCAGTTAAATATATATAATTTGAAGTTGTGGGCAAAATTAGTAATGAATTTTTAAAAAAAACAACTAGTACTACTAATGATTTAGTTGTGATAAAGTTAGAAACAAGATGAGAAAAATAGTTTAGGCACCAACACTACTTATTAAAGAAAATTTGGATGCACTTTAGGCCATGCCTGGGGAAATACCTCTATTGAGGAGGCTCTTGCTCATATGGTGTCTACCAATCATCAACTATTGCGTAGATTAGATACAACAAAGAAGTCAACCATTTATCATGATTATAGTGTCTGACTCAGTGAGATTTGAATATGACTTTGAAAGGAAAATATATCATATTCCTTTTGACCAAGCTACTCAAAGCTAGGAAGGATGAGTTGAAGTCAATGGAACTAACTCTATCTAGGATCATCTCTGTGAGTTATCCGAAGGAGTCAAACCTATACACTGGTGATGTGAATTTTTAATTGTAATGTTTTACTCCCAAGAACACGAATCAGATTCTATATAGTGGGTGCAGAGTACGAGATCGTTTCCACGAGGACTATTTTTGAAAGATCTAAAAAGACACGAGAGTAATTCAAGAAATCTATCAAGATCTAACAGTATTCTAATAGTCTTATGATTTAAGTGGTTTGATGAGATGATAATTACTGACTACAAACTAAAATCTAATTGATTATTCAAAAATAAAGGTAAAGATGAAGATAAAGATGAAGATACTAAATCCTCTCATCTTTGGTTTGTTCTTCCCATAATACAAATATAAGGATTAAACTATGAGATATGCCATTGAGAGCAAATATCTTTTATGGAAGATAAATGGTCAAAATCCTAATAGGTTTCACGTTGCATCCCTGCAATCAGGACTTAACTTCAGAGATGATTTTCATATATAGCTCTGGGATCAAGGGCATGACTCGGCACACTTGATCTCAGGTTCAAATAAAAATCATCCCCAAAGTGGGTGAAAATTCTAACAAGAATACGACCCTAGACCTGAAATCAAGGGCATGGCTCGGCACACTTGATTTCAGATTAGAGAGTAATTAAGATAAACTTACCATTACAGATCCAGGATCCAGGGCATGGCTCGGCACACTCGATCCCGGATCATAATCGTAATTAGATCCACACGATGAAAGCAAAAAGATCATATAACAATGATTGAGGTAAAATTACCGTCACAGATCTGAGATCCCGGGCATGACTCGGCACACGCGATCCCAGTTAGTGGCGAGAATTTCATCCGTTCTTGATAGCATAACGACCATAAAATAAGATCTCATATTTTAATCCAAAATTTATATTATTAAAAGTACATCCCTCGGATGGGAATCATTAGATCCCCATCCTATGAATTTAGCCACACATATTATAATTAACTGACATAAATAAATAATGAAGAGAAAATAATATTAATTTAATGAACTAAAAATACCTCAAGCTTCAATAGAAATTATTTGATTCAAAAGTACGATGATCTTCAGAAACGAAATTAATGCAGAAATTAACTGAACAAAAATAATAAACTGAAGGAATGAATATTGAAAAATTAAAGGAACAAAGCTCTCAAAAAGAAGGAAAAATAAAAACTCTCTATCTCTACTTTTACTCTAAAAAATAAAAACTCTCTAAAATTAATCTTAATTCTCTAAATAATAATCTCTATCGAAGTGTTTGATTTGGCTTTAAATAGCATCTAAGTCACATAGGTTTCCCAGCCGCAGAAGTGTCCCAACTCAACAAGTCAGGGTCGATCGATCGACCCTCCAAAAATCTCTAAAAATCTGCTTTACGAAGTCCTCTTCGTCTCAAACACCATCATTTTGGTCGATTGATCGACCTTCCTAGATTTCTGTGAACTCCCGCCCAACTTTGCATCAGACACTTCCTCGGTATTTTGGCCATAACTTTCTATCCTGAACTCGGATTGAGGCGATTCTTATGGCGTTAGAAATCTGACAGAAAGATCTACAACTTTTATGTTTTGACAATTTTATGAATCCATCGCCTTGAAGGTCCAAATTAAGCTGCAAGTCACATCAAGTTCTCGATGACCCAAAGTTGCAGTGTTTTGATATTATTTTCGGGATTTTTGGGCTGTTTTACGCACTTGGATTATATTTAACTGAAACACTTCAAATCTAGTAATTCTCATCAAATAGCCTTCATCAGACGGTTGAATGTAGGTATTTAGGGGTGAAATATCATCATATTTCACTACTCATCACACCCCCAAACCTACACTTTGTTAGTCCTCGAGCAAAACAAACTTAAAGAAAAATAAAAGCCACTTTCGTAGGGAACACGATTGCATTTAGCCTGTACAACAAGCCTTTAAACCCCTAGGTGATCCCTAGTGGAGGAGTTGTGTCTCCTGAGAGTTTACAGTGAAGTTACCCACAAACTTTCAAAAATTTGAAACCATCGGCAAAATTGAGTTTTCAAAACATGATTTTTATAATATCTTTAACTTTAAAACTCAAAATCATTAATCAATTCAATATGCGAATTCTCAATTTTAAATAACAATGTTATACTAATCATACTAATATCCATTCACATTAGTCTAATGCTCAAATCGTTAGATAACTCATCCATTCATGCTTAAACGTGAAGTGTGTGTATACCCAAACCAAAATTCATTCATCTCAGAACTAGTTAAAACGGGAAACCGTCGGATATGTTATTTTGACTCAATCCTCACTTTAGAATCCTCACTTTAGGTATACTCTCAAAATATAAAAACACCGATGATGGATAAGTTTTCGCACACATGTGAGAGATCAATACAAAGCAAATAAAAAGGTCTCACATGATAAATGAAACACGATGCAATCAATGAACAAAAATAAATTTCATAAAAAGATACTTGTATATCCTAAGCATGTCATATCAAGTGTCATAAGTATCACATATTCACTCTCCACAAGATAGTTACCAATGTAAGATCGGATCATGAAGGTCTTTTGTAGGGTTGTAATGGGGCTCAGGTAAGGGTAAGAAAGAAAGGGAATTGGGATTCAAAATTTATGAGAAATTGGAAAAGGTACTAACCTTTGATTTTTCTATTGCTCTTCTTTTTCTTTTCTAATTTCTCACTATTTTTTTCAATATATTTCTTTTCTCACTTTCTCTTTTTTCTTCTTTTGAATTTCCTTTTCTTGAAGCACCTCATATTTTTCATTATTTTTCACAATTTTCTTTTTCTTTTTCTCCCCCCTTTTTCTTTTATATTTTTGCCATACACTCTCAGTAAACACCACAACTCAGTATCTCTCCACTTACTTTCTTTTCGTTCATTCTCATCCCTCGTTCCTAATTTCTCATAAATAAGAAGGGTAAAGCTGAATTTTCAGAAATGGTGAAGGGGTAAAGGTTAACGTGGCTTATCAAAGAATGTATAAAGGTAATTTTTTCAATAGGCTCAAAGGGATACTAAAAGGATAAATTTATATAAGGTGAGATATTTTAAGCACAAACGAGCCAAAGATGGCCTTCAATCATGTCCTTAAAAGATGGTAACTTTGCCTATTTGTCTTAAGTAGATATACAGTACGTTCTAACATAATGATATGAATTTGATTTCATGCAAAGTCACAAGTCAAAATAAAGTGTATGAGATCATGCAAAATAATTCGTATTCAAAGAAAAACTCCAAGTTTATGTATTCACTCATCAATGACGGGAAATTAGCTCTAAAGCTTACCGGGTTTCATCTCCACTAAGAACCTGAGATTCAATGTTCAAAACAGTTCATCGATTTCTAAGTCTTAGCTTGGTATGAGTGTAAAAATTCTAAGCATGAATATCAAAATTATTTACAAAATATCACATTAAGCTTCCTCATCTTAGATACAAGTAATCAAAATATGACATCAATATTCTCAAAATTTAATTCACATGCATCATCAACTAAAGTTTGAAAATACTCGCGAAATAATGTGCATGATGATTTCAAAATTAATTTTTTTTTTTTTTTTTTTCATAAAAAAAATTAAGTGACGTAAAATAGAGAACCATACCCCCAAACCTAAAGATGACAATGTCCTCATTGATTGAAATAGGTATTGCACCCCCAAACCTGTTGAAAATTACCTCAACACAAAGATTAGGTGCAGAGAATATGTGTAGCAAATAGGAACATGACCAAAAATTTAATGAAGGGAATATGGTTATACTATTTAGGGAATTAAAAATAACCTAATCTAAACAAAAAACTAATATTCTAGAACTAAATATACGAAATAAATAAATCCTAAATTCTACACAAAATTGGGTTGCCTCCCAATGAGCGCTAGTTTAATGTCGATAGCTCGACCATGTGAATTGCTCAGTCAGGGTGAGCCATTGGATCACTCAAGGAACGAGTGTCAGAGAATGCAATTGCATCCTCAAGGAACGGTTTTAATCTTTGACCGTTAACTCGAAAAACATTCCCGTGTCTCGGGTTGATAACATCAACTGCCCCATTGGGGAGTATTCGAGAGATTTTGAAAGGACTACTCCAACGTGTGTTTAGTTTCCCGGGAAATAGGCGAAGTCGGGAATTGTAGAGTAGAACTTGTTGACCAACGACAAAAGATTTACGTAGAATAGATTGATCATGAACCCGTTTCATACGGTCCTTGTACGATTTAGCACAGTCATATGCATCAGTATGAATTTCCTTTAATTCATTTATTTGGAAACCCCTTTGGGCACCAGATTTCAGGTGATCCAAATTCAATGACTTAATGGCCCAAAATACTCGATATTCTAGTTCGACCGGGAGGTGGCAACCTTTACCAAAAACTAACCGATACGGCGACATGCCAATTAGAGTTTTAAACGCAGTTTGATATGCCCATAGAGCGTCATTCAGTTTTAGCAACCAGTCTTTACGGTTTGGATGGATAGTCTTTTCTAAAATCCGCTTAAGTTCCCGATTAGAGACTTCGACTTGGCCACTTGTCTGAGGATGGTATGGTTTAGCAACTTTGTGTGTGACACCATATTTCTTCATTAATTGGTTGAACACTTTATTGCAAAAGTACTTTCCACCATCGCTGATTATCGCCTTTGGAATACCAAAACATGAAAACACTTGATCCTTCAAGAATTTGATCACCACTTTGTGATCATTCGTTTTACAGGCCACAACCTCTACCCATTTTGAGACATAATTAACACCGACAAGAATGAACGTATTTCCAAACGAATTAGGGAAAGGACCCATGAAATCGATCCCCCAAACATCAAACAATTCAACTTCTAAAATTAGATTGAGCGGCATCATGTTACGCTTTGAGATCCGGCCCAGCATTTGACAGTTGTGACCAGATTTGCAATGCTGATGACAATCTTTAAATATCGTCGGCCAGTAAAAACCACTTTTGAGGATTTTGGCTGCAGTCTTTTTGGAACTAAAGTGACCTCCACAAGCTAACTCATGACAAAACGAGATGATCCGTGGTTGCTCAGATTCAGGAATACATCTTCGTATGATTTGATCAAGACAGTATTTGAATAAATACGGATCTTCGAAAAAGTAGTGTTTCACCCGAGCTATGAAAATGGATTTCTCGTTCTTCGACCAATGGTGAGGTAATTTCCCGGTGACTAGATAATTGACAAGATCCGCATACCAAGGTGGGCAATCAATCCTGAACAACTGTTCATCTGGGAAGTGCTCTAAGATCGGAATAGGATCGTCGGATTTCTTAATAATTATTCGGGACAAGTGATCTGCCACCACATTTTCTGAGCCTTTCTTGTCTTTGATCTCCAAATCGAACTCTTGTAACAATAAAATCCATCTGATTAAGCGTGTTTTAGCATCTTTCTTAGCGAACAGATAACGTAGAGCAGCGTGATCTGTGAATACCACGACTTTAGATCCTAATAAATAGGATCGAAATTTATCCAACGCGAAAACTACTGCCAAAAGTTCCTTTTCGGTGGTCGAGTAGTTCAACTGGGCATCGTTGAGAGTGCGACTCACATAGTAGATTACATGCGATAATTTTTCTATTCGTTGTCCCAGAACAGCTCCGATTGCATAATCAGAGGCGTCGCCCATGATTTCAAACGGGAAGTCCCAGTTCGGAGATTGAATTATCAGGGCTTTTATCAATTCAGCCTTAATGGTTTCAAAGGCTTGCAAACATTTATCATCAAAGAGGAATGGGGCATCCTTTGAAAGTAAACTGCATAGCGGTCGTGCTATCTTGCTGAAATTTTTAATAAAATGCCGATAAAAACCGGCGTGTCCCAAAAAAGATCTGATTTCCTTCACTGTCCTCGGTGGTGGTAGATTGGCAATTAAATCAACTTTAGCCTTATCGACCTCGATACCCTGGGACGATATGATATGTCCCAAAACAATGCCATCTTTAACCATGAAGTGACATTTTTCCCAGTTAAGAACAAGGTTCTTCTCCTGGCATCGTGCAAGCACTAGCGACAAATGATTCAAACAGTCAGCAAAACTGTTTCCATGGATCGAGAAGTCGTCCATGAAGACTTCGAGGAATCGTTAGACCATATCCGAAAAAATACTCAGCATACATCTTTGGAATGTAGCTGGTGCATTACAAAGCCCAAACGGCATTCGTCGGTTGGAGAAAGTACCAAAAGGGCATGTGAATGTGGTTTTTTCTTGATCCTCAGGTGCAATGACTATTTGGTTATAACCGGAATATCCA
The DNA here is from genome assembly GCA_021018995.1 of Chloranthus sessilifolius. Classification (NCBI taxonomy): domain Eukaryota; kingdom Viridiplantae; phylum Streptophyta; class Magnoliopsida; order Chloranthales; family Chloranthaceae; genus Chloranthus; species Chloranthus sessilifolius. The sequence continues at coordinate 11,648,701 of CM037594.1, read as the reverse complement.
TCGAGGAAGTAATAGTAATCATGTTCGGCCAATCTTTCTAACATCTGATCAATAAACGGAAGTGGAAAGTGATCTTTCCTCGTCATCAAATTTAACTTTCGATTATCAATGCACACTCTCCACCCTGTTTGAATTTTTGTAGGAACTAGTACATTTTCCTCATTCTTCACCACTGTGACTCCCGATTTCTTAGGGATCACTTGCGTGGGGCTGACCCATTTACTGTCGGAGATGGGGTATATGATTTCAGCATCTAAAAGTTTTATTACCTCATTTCGGACCACGTTTTGCATTATAGGGTTCAGTCTCCTCTGTGGTTCCCTAGAAGGCTTAGCATTGTCTTCCAAATGGATTCGGTGCATACACACCGTCAGACTAATGCCTTTGATATCTTTTATCGACCATCCGAGGGCACTTTCGTGCTCTTTAAGTACATTCATGAGTTGGCTTTCCTGATTCGCATCCAATTTTGCTGATATTATGACAGGTTGAGTTTCATTCTCCCCCAGGTAGGCATACTTAAGATTTGCCGGAAGAGGTTTAAGTTCTAAGGACACTTTCTCCTCCTCTTTCAGCTTTTCCTTGATTAATTCAATTTGAGCTCCACAATCTATTTCCTTTTCTTCTCCCAGAAGTGGTGTGGAGTCCAACATGTGATTCACTTCTTGGATCAGTTGATCCACATCAAAATTCTCTCCAAAATGCGCAAGACAAGCTACTAAAGGATCTTCAATTTCAGATGCATGAAAATTTTCTTCTATGATTTCATCGAGTATGCATGCTTGTGCATGTTCATCATCCTCTATGGGCTGCTTGGCAATATTAAAAATGTTGAGTTCCACTGTCATATTTTCGAATGATAGATTCATGATCCCATTTCGACAATTGATCAGCGCATTGGAGGTTGCTAGGAATGGTCTTCCTAGAATCACTGGAATGTTATTCTTCACATTTGATGCCGGTTCAGTGTCTAGAACAATAAAATCTACAGGAAAGTAGAAAGAATCCACCTTGATGAGGACATCTTCCATAATTCCACGAGGGATCTTTACGGACCAATCAGCTAACTGAAGGGTCATCGCAGTGGTCTTAAGTTCTCCCAATTCGAGCTCCTTGTACACAGAATAAGGCAACAAGTTGACACTTGCTCCTAAATCTAAAAGAGCCTGATCAATACGGTTATCGCCGATGATGATTGTGATTGTAGGACAACTTGGGTCCTTGTATTTGATTGGGAGCTTTGCTTGCAACACTGAACTAACCTGCTCGGCTAAGAAAGTCTTCTTCAGAATATTGGTCTTTCTTTTAATTGTGACCAATTCCTTCAAAAATTTAGCATAAGCAGGTACTTAGCAGATGGCATCTATGAAGGAAATATTAATTTTTAATTGCTTGAAAATCTCATTTATTCCTTCCACATCGCGATTTTTTCGTGGTGCCATCAATCTTTGCGGATACGGTGCTTTAGGAAACTCTTCTTCTGTTCACTCTTTTCTTCTGATGCTTCTTTTGCTTATACTTTATCATCAATTTCTTCTTTCTCTTTAGATTTCTTCTCTCCATCAGACTTTTCCTCCTCCTCTAGCAACACCACTTTGTTATCGACCTGCTTTCTAGATCTCAACGTTGTGATTGCCCGAATTTGTTGTTGATCATCATCTTGTGTTGAAGTTGATGTTTGTTCAACAACCATTTGGCCCCTTAAGTTAGGAACTGGTTGGCTCGAAAACGATCCTTTTTCTCTTTCACAGAGAAAAGTTGCCAATTGCCCAATTTGGGTCTCTATTTTAGAGATTGAGGATGTGTGAGAATGGATAAGTTTCATCAGGTCCTCAGTAGAAGGAGTTTGTGTATGAGGACGTTGGGCAGTATTTCCCTGTGGATTATTAAATCCGAGTGGTGGGAACTTTGGCACAAAATTTTGTTGTGGTTGGTTTTGATAACCTCCCATTTGTTGTGCAAACTGAATATTCTGGTTCATTTGCCGTGGCTGCCCAACCTGATTTTGATTGTATTGAAATTGATTTGGGTTATTGAACCCTTGCTGCTGATATTGTCCTTGATCGTAGTTCTGCTGCGGTGCTTGGTTGAAATTTTGTTGGGGATAAAAGTTCGTCCCCTGTTTCCTGGGCTGTATTCTTTGACTATCTTGTTTCCATGAGAAATTTGGGTGGTTTCTCCAGCTATTTGGGTTATTCTCATTGAAAACGTTTCCTTGATTCCACCCATAATTATTCACAACATTTAGTTATTTAGATGTGTCTTCATGATAGTTCTGCATTGAAGGACAATCATCCGCCATATGTATTGGACTTGCACAAATTGAACATGGCTCAGGTTGTGTATTTACCATATGCACATTCTTCTTTAATTTCAATTCCTCCACTTGTTGAGTGAGGAAATCAATTTTAGCCATCAAATCTGGGGAATCCTTTACTACGTATAGTCCTCCCTTCTTGGTTGAACTCCCGACTTGATCACGGGCTTTGACTGATTGTTCCCGAGTCTTTGTGAAATCCCAGTGCTGAGAATCCTTGGCCAGCTTTTCTAGGAAAGCATAAGATTCAGTTTTCTTAAGGCTCAGGAATCCTCCGCCATTCATTGGCTCCACCAGATGTCTATTTGGTTGACTCAGTCCATTGTAGAAACACTGGACCAGTCTCCACTTTGAGTATCCATGGTGTGGACATTTGAGTAAGAGATCCATGAATCTATCCCAAGCTTCATATAATCTCTCATCTCCCTCTTCCGTGAAATCCGTGATTTCACATCTGAGGACATTCGTCTTCGCCATAGGGAAGAACTTTGACAGAAACTTTTTGACCATCTGATCCCAGGTGGTTATGGATCCCGATGGTAGAGAATTTAACCAGGCTTTTGCTTTATCCTTTATAGAGAAAGGAAACAAGCGTAGCCTAACAAATTCTTCACTGAAGTTTTGGTAAACAGATGAGCAGACTTCGACGAAGTCTTTAACGTGCTGGTATGGGTCTTCTCTCTCCATGCCATGAAAGATTGGAAGGATTTGGATGACATTTGTACGAATTTCAAACCGGCCGCCAGGTGTGGCGGGGTATACAATGCATGATGGGATATTTGTAATGATTGGAGAAAACAATTCTCTCAATGTTGGTTCTTCCTCTTGTTCAAGTTGCCCATTCATGTTGTCAGTCATACTGACTTCAGTGGATGATTCACTTGAAAATTTCTGCCTTGATCTAGCGTCCTTACGATTTGACCAGCAAACACGTTCGATCTCAGAATTTAAAGGCTCTAAAGTTCTTTCTTTAGAAGACCTAGTGTGTATGCAAATGACACACCGAGCGGAGGTTTCAGGCAAGAAAACTTCAAGAAATATATATATATATATATATATATATATTCTTTAAGATCGATTGATCGACTGCTTAGGTCGATCGATCGCTCAATAAACAGTTTTTGATTGATCGACAGTTCAGGTCGATCGATCGAGAATTTAAAATTTGAATTTTATTTTTTATTTTTAACTTTCAAAAATATAAAATTCAAAGATTACAGAAGATATTTTTTTTCGGATTTTTTTTTTGGAGTCGATTGATTGACAGTTCAGGTCGATCGATCGATCTCAATTTTTTTATTTTTTATTTTTTGATTTTTTTTTTTTAAGCAGGAATACTATTTTAATCCCTAGAAATTCCTAAAATTAACTGTCTATATCCTAAAAATTCAGATTTTCTTGATTTAATTCCCGGCAACGGCGCCAAAATCTTGATGTGAATTTTTAATTGTAATGTTTTACTCGCAAGCGCACGAATCAGAATGTATATAGTGGGTGCAGAGTACAAGATCGTTCCCACGAGGACTATTTTTGAAAGATCTAAAAAGACACGACAGTAATTCAAGAAATCTATCAAGATCTAATAGTATTCTACCAGTCTTATGATTTAGGTGGTTTGATGAGATGATAATTACTGACTACAAACTAAAATCTAATTGATGATTCAAAAATAAAGGTAAAGATGAAGATAAAGATGAAGATACTAAATCCTCCCATCTTTGGTCTGTTCTTCCCATAATACAAATCTAAGGATTAAACTATGAGATATGCCATTGAGAGCAAATATCTTTTATGGAAGATAAATGGTCAAAACCTTATAGGTTCCACGTTGCATCCCTGCAATCAGGACTTAACTTTAGAGATGATTTTCATATATAGATCTGGGATCAAGGGCATGACTCGGCACACTTGATCTCAGGTTCAAATAAAAATCATCCCCAAAGTAGGTGAAAATTCCAACAAGAATACGACCTTAGACCTGAAATCAAGGGCATGGCTCGGCACACTTGATTTCAGATTAGAGAGTAATTAAGATAAACTTATCATTACAGATCCAGGATCCAGGGCATGGCTCGGCACACTCGATCCCGAATCATAATCGTAATTAGATCCACACGATGAAAGAAAAAAGGCCATATAACAATGATTGGGGTAAAATTACCGTCACAGATCTGAGATCCCGGGCATGACTCGGCACACGCGATCCCAGTTAGTGGCGGGGATTTTATCCGTTCGTGATAGCACAACGACCATAAAATAAGATCTCATATTTTAATCTTAAATTTATATTATTAAAAGTACATCCCTCGGATGGGAATCATTAGATCCTCATCCCTATGAATTTAGCCACACATATTGTAATTAACTGACATAAATAAATAAGGAAGGAAAAATAACATCAATTTAATGAACTAAAAATACCTTAAGCTTCAATAGAAATTATTTGATCCAAAAGTACGATGATCTTCAGAAACAAAATTAATGCAGGAATTAACTGAACAAAAATAATAAACTGAAGGAATGAATACTGAAAAATTAAAGGAACAAAACTCTCAAAAAGAAGGAAAAATAAAAACTCTCTATCTCTACTTTTACTCTAAAAAATAAAAACTCTCTAAAACTAATCTTAATTCTTTAAATAATAATCTCCATTGAAGTGTTTGATTTGGCTTTAAATAGCATCTAAGTCGCATAGGTTTCCCAGCCGCAGAAGTGTCCCAACTCGACAAGTCAGGGTCGATTGATCGACCTTACAGGGTCGATCGATCGACCCTCCAAAAATCTCTAAAAATCTGCTTTACAAAGTCCTCTCCGTCTCAAACACCATCATTTTGGTCGATTGATCGACCTTCCCAGATTTCCGTGAACTCCCACCCAACTTTTCATCAGACACTGCCTCAGTATTTCGGCCATAACTTTCTATCCCAAACTCGGATTGAGGCAATTCTTATGGCGTTGGAAAGCTGGCAGAAAGATCTACAACTGTTATGTTTTGAGGATTTTATGAATCTATCGCCTTGAAGGTCTAAATTGAGCTACAAGTCGCACTAAGTTCTCGATGACCCAAAGTTACAGTGTTTTGATATTATTTTCGGGATTCTTGGGCTGTTTTACGCACTTGGATTATATTTACCTGAAACACTTCAAATCTAGTAATTCTCATCAGATGGCCTTCATCGGACGACTAAATATAGGTATTTAGGGGTGAAATATCATCATATTTCACTACTCATCAACTGCAAATGAGTATTTAAATTAAGCAGGACTCCAAGGGTAATGTGGAATGATATAAGGCATGGTTGATTGCAAAAAGATTTACTTAGAAAGAGATAATGAACTATAAAGACATATTTTCTTCTGCCTACATAAAAATAATAATTATGATAATTTAGAATTAATTGTTAACTTTGACTTTGTGACGACCCGCCTTTCCCGTTCCTAAAGTACTAGAAAGGCCAGCTCATCATGACACCAATACATCCATACGAATAACGAAATCAAAGCAGATACCCATAAATAAATTAATATCTAACATTTCAAAAAAAAGATCTTCAATTCTAGACCTAACCATGAACAAAAGGAACCAAGAAGAACCGCTGGTGATGGCCTATCATCTCCTAATCAATGGTTCCCAATAGTGGTTCCCCAAAATACATATACAAATACTCAATATATCGGGCCCAGGGCCCATAATCCAAACTGTATCTAACTCAAAATAAACAAAAAAAAACTATACCGAGTTCACAGTCGCACGTCTAAGGGAAGAACTCGTCAGGAGGGATGTCAGACTCTTCCTCCGGGTTGTAGTCTGGATCGCTTTCAAAACCTTGGTCCTGAGTGGAGTCTACACCCGTGACATATAGTCAGGGTGAGCTAACAATCTAAACTTAGTAGAAGAAGCTCAATTTCAATTACATCTTATCATAAAAAATATGGTTTCAAAGACTGAATTCGAAGCATATGATTTTTCAAAACTGATATTCAAAGCAGATTAATACAACTAAATTTCAAAGACTAATATCGGATGCAATTTCATGTACAAATATCACTTAAAGTGCTATAAACTAAATTCAAACATATAGAGATTTCAAAATATTTTCGAATTCTTATTCATGCAATGCTTCTCTTATTAATGACTTAAATCAATCTTCCAAGCATTTATAGCTTGGGAGCCAGAGATTTCCGATGGGAACCCCTATCTAACCATCGTCGTTCAATGAATACTTTTCAGAAGATGCTACAAGCCCTTGCGTTATGAGGGTAACTTGTGCCATTTGAATATACCGTCAGTACGGTTCAAAGAATTGAGGGGTTTGTTCGTGTGAACCTTAAATCAAATGCGGATTCTAACATATAATTCAGTGTATTTTAATACATACCTAGATTCGGAGTTCTAAATTCAGAGTTCAAATGTTAATCAAATTCAAGGCGGATTCAAATCAAATTCGGAGTACTTAATCATGTTCAAAAGTGAATTCGTATTATCACAGCATAGTATTCATATTAATTGAGACAAAAATATACTTAATATTGAGATTCCCCTACCTTAAGTTTGGAGTCGTTCAAACGATACAAAATCCTTATCTACGTCTCTCGCTCTCAACCTAGTTCATACAAAGACCACGTATTACGTGTCAATAGCGTCGAAAACGGATTGGTTCATAGTTTCTCAGAGCTTTCCCAAGAAAACTGAACCTATAAAAAATAAAGTAAATCGATCGATTTCCAAAGGCAGGGAAATTCGATCGATGGATTTCCCCAGACCATTTTACACCTCCCTGTTCTATACATTGTTCCATACAATCTGATCGATCGATTCCTCTAGAAACTCAAATTCGATCGATCAATTTTCAAATCGATCGATTAATTCCTTCAGAAATTCAAACTCGATCGATCGATTTAAAAAATCGATTCCTTCAAAAGTCCTGCCTCTCTCAGTCCTGTCAAAATCGATCGATCGATTTCCAAAATCGATCGTTCAATTTTGACAGATTCTGTAGCTCATTTGGGGTTCCTTTCCTTGGTTCATTTTTCCCAAAAATACATCCAATACAATACAAATTCCATCCACACATCTATCTAAGCTTAAAGTAGTCATCTACTACACAATTACACAATATTTCTCACCCTTTCTTGGCCGATTATGCGACTTTTGAGAAAGGTTGCCAAAGAGAGTTTCGATGTCGAATTCGTGGATTCTCCCGACAATCAAATCAGAATGAAGCTCAACGAAGCTCCTCACCTAGCACAAATGTTCCTCATCATCTCAATTTGCAAGTGATGTACCTACGATGAATGATTTATCCTTGTTCGAAATTACACTCCTTCACGTTCTTAGATCTAAGAGATGTCGGAGCTCAATGGCTTCTAATGGTTGGGATCTACTAAGCGGAATTCTTACAATGCTCGGCACGTTCTTTGCGACAAAACCCAAGCTTGCGGGGCAATCCTCTTAAAAAATTCTCACGAGTGATAAGAAGAGGGGTTTGCTCTTCTCCCTTCTCTCTTATAAAGCCAAACTATGAGGAATAAATATCTTGATATTTATTCAAGAAGTCTTATCCACTTGCTTTAAGGAAATATATTGGGTGTTTAGCAGGTACATTCTAATTCGGTGTACGGCATACTCCTAATCAGCCAAATAAGAGTTTATACCTACTTTGCAACTATTTTTATTCTCACTAACTACTTAGTCAAAAAGTTCAAAGTGCCATTGGTCATTGTGCCGGACACTCACATGTGGTTGGTCGCGTTTAGTTCCGAAATTTTTCGGGACATTACATACTTAGAATTGCATCAAATGAATGTATGCTTTTATAAAGGATGACTTCTATGAAGATATCTTTAAAACACAACTCGGAGGTTTTCAGGTTGAAGACCATAAACATTTAGTTTGCAGATTCAAGTCTATATACGTTTTGAAGCAAGCTTCTAGAAAATGCTACTTAAAATTTTATGAAATTATTTTAAATTTTAGAGTTAAAGAAAATAATATAGATTAATACATATATATATTAACACTAGTGGAAGCAAATTTATCATCCTTATGTTGTGCGATGATGATATATTGTCCAAAAATAGTTTACATGTTACATGAGATAAAAAATTCACTGTAAAAAATGTTGGCATGAAAGATCTTGTGAAGCTTCCTATGTGATAGAGGTTGAGATTCATCCCAATAGAGCCTATGGCCTATTGGGATTGTCTCAAAGATCCTATATTGATAAGGTTTTCAAAAGGTTCAACGTACGTAATTTCTCTGCTAGTCCTGGACCTTTGATTAAGGTGAAAAATTCAGTTTACTTCAAATTTCTTGAAACAGTTTGGAGAGATAACGGATGGAGACAATTCCCAACACATCAACAATTGAGAGTCTCGTGTATGCACAAGTCTATACTCGTTCACATAACGTATATAGTTAGCATGCTTGGTCGGCTCTAAAGCAATCCTGATTTAGTTCATTGGAAAACAACCATGAAGGTTTTTCGCTATGCTAAAGGGATAAAAGTGTACGTGCTCACATACAAAGGTTGGAAGATCTTTAGGTAATTGGTTATTCAGACTCCGACTATGTTGAGTGTCAAGATACATGTATGTCTACATCTAGTTAAGAGTAAGCCAAATGTGGCAACTTCTTCCACTATGGAAATAAAGTTTGTTGCATATTATGAACTTACTTGTCAAGCGATATGGTTAAGAAATTTTCTCTCAGAGCTTTGAGTTGTCGATAGCATTCCAAGGCCATGAGAATTTTTTATGACAATTTTGTTACGATATTTTTTTCCAAGGTCAACAACACTAGTGGAGGTTTCAAACATATTGATATCTTGTTGTAAAGGAAAAAATTAAAATCAAATTATATCTATTGAAAAAATTAGTGCGATACTCATGTTGGTTGACCATCTTATTAAAAGCCTGCCTTCCAAGCTCTTTGTAGAGAATGTTCCCCGTATGAGATTAAAGGACGTTTTTATTAACCTTTGAGTGTGAGTTTAAAAGAGTAAATGCATTTGTTTATTGATTATGAAATAGAGATAATTTATTTGCTCTCATTTTTACAAATAACAGAATGAAATATTTGATATCGTAGACGATAATAGGTAGGACTAATAATAGATTAAGTTTGCTAAACTTAGTCATTCAATTTGTAAACTTGTTACCTATGAAAGATCATGCTAGTTGGAATCTACTTTATGATGAATGTCGATACAATAACCAATAAACAGTCATGTTTTGATGAGATGATGCATTGACTACTTTGATTTTTTATTAGTAGTTTGGACAAGATTGATAACAAAAGGACTTGAATTAGGATTTGTTCGTTAAAATATTAAAACCTTGCAAGTTCACAAGTTTGTTGAACTAGGGCAAGTACTAAGGGTGTGAAACCTCAGGGTAAAAACTAACCTATTTATCTCGGATGAAAAGTTTGGTTTTTAAAACTAAAAATGAAACTATGAAATTGCAATTGAAATAAATTTTGAAAGCAAGGGAGAAAACAGTTTAGGGCCTCTCTTTATCTCAGATTCATATAATTCACAATCCTATTTCCATTCTAATTTGAATTCCGGGGTAATAACCTTCTCTTTGCTATAAGCTAAAAGTAAAGTAAAACATTAAGATTCTATTCATAGGCGTACATGGACTAGTCTAACTTGATACAAACCATCTACAAAGCATGAGATGTCTAGCCGATATAATCCATCTAATCCTAGCAATCTATACCGTAAGCACTATTACATGAAACCAATCAAACTAGACTACAAATATTAATTCGATGGTGAGTATTCTATGTATTCCAATCCTAATTCCTACAAGGTGATTACAATTATTATAAATAGAGATAAAAGAATTTAAAATCATTTACAACAAGTTACAAACAAGAGTGAATTTCATTCATGCAATCATTACTATAAACAAATTCAAATTAGAAAAGAAAATAAAATTTTGAATTAAATCTTACCTTTGATTTATAAGAGGTCCCAAACTTCGAAAACTAGCCGCACATCGTTGTTGGGATCTTCATCATCAGAGTACAACTCTCTTATTTGATCTTGGAACGATGGTTTACAATCTCTCAAATCTCAAAAACTCTCAATACCTAAAAAAATAAATCCTAGAAACTAAAAATATAAACTATCAACTATGCCATGCTAAACCCTAATTTTGGATCCTTATTTATATATTCAAAAGGCCATAAGACATTCTAAATTAGAGGGTAAGTAGGAAGGAAAGTTCTAAAAAAGTTATAAAAGGAATCGGAAAGAAAAAGAATTAGAGACTGTCCAAAACAGCCCTACAGTTCTTGACCCGTCATTGGTTTTCCTGATCTCGATTGGTCGAGATTGACTTCTTCTGCAATTCTCTCTACTTATTTTTCTTATAACTTTTGATGTACAACTCCGATTTAGGAGTTTCTTAGCTCGTTGGAAAGCTTGAATCCTCTACTTTTCATTATTCTAAAATCTTATTCTCATAAATATTCATTTAAATATGTAAAATACTAAAACAACTAGAAACACAAAATTAGATTTACTAAAAGCATAACAAAGTATAGTTTTGGAGATTGTTCATGTGTAATTCTAAGACTCATCAGGATTAAATAAAGTTTGCATTAAAAAAGAAGTTAGCTAACATTTTGACATTCGAAATTAAGTGGGAGACTATTAAACGTTCTCTTCAATAGAGTCCCACTATGGTCAATATATCTGATCGATTAATGGCTTTATATCTATCTTAACATACTTATTGCTAATTTCGTTGACTTTAAGAAAAGAAACGGAACTAGCAATATTTGAGTCTTTTATTTTAAGAAAGATTGTGATTCCTAATCACTACGGAATTGATGAGGAGGGTCCTTATTATAAGATGGGTGCTTGGTCCCAACCATCACTAGTGAGAATCCATCCTTCATCACACAAAGAAAGGGCATCCCCATTGTACTTGAAGGACTTTGGAGAAGTGGAAATTGCTGGAGATTAAGCACCATCAATCTTACTATGGTAAGTCCCATATCTTCAGTTATCATATTGATGTGACACACTATTTCTTGACAGAATCAATGGCTGAGATCAAGGCTGCGATTGACCGCTCAAAGCCTTGATTTGTTTAAACATTACTAGTTTAACCATGCGATTTTTGTACTCTAATATCAACCAAAATTCTAATTTTTTAATGGCTTATATTAAAGGTTGATGATCGAATGCATCAATCTATGTATAGACATAATTCTTTCATTCAGACATGTTCTAATGATGGATTGCCCACTCTTAAATAAAAAAGGCCATGCTCTATTTTTTAATTAAAATTAATGGAAATAAGTGAATTATCTATAAATAAAGTAATGAAATATGAATAAACTCAATTTTCTCAACGTGAGCCTCAATTACAATTGTAGAAAACATTACCTATCATATAGGATCCATGTCTTTGCTAAAAATACATAGAGACAGTGTATAAATCTTAAAATTAATTGTTCAATACAAATTTTTGATCAATTGATAACCTCATTTCAGGTCACTTTTTTTTAGATACATACACATGTGTGGTCAGTGGCGGAGCCATGTTATCTAATGAGGGATCCCGGGATCCCCATCGTAAAAAAATAATCTTAAAGGACCCAGATTTTGGACATAAAAATCTATGGTTACAGACAATGGTGACTACCATTAAATAAATTTTGATCGCATACTTTTTTACTACTTGTTTATGTTAGCTTTAAACTTTTAGATATTTTCCTGACCAGTGTATTTTTTGCCTAATTTTTTTTGGCTTTAAGTGTAAGGGAGTTGATGGATAATTGTTTTTTTTTTCATTTGATTAACCATAATTTTCTCCTTCGTTGTTCAATAACTTGGTTGCTAGCATAGTCACCAAATTCTCCTGACTTTAGGAAATTTGCAAATAATTCACAAATTTAAGGTTCTTCAAATTAATCAAGAATTATTCAAGAATTTTTAAAAACTCATGGGTATCACAGTCTTCAAATATTATTGTAAAAGTAATGGTTGGTGCTAATCTTTTGTACGAAAGATCTTTAGATAATTGTCTTCAAATCAGAAGGCTTTGATGGTATTTTCATATGACACATATCCCCAAAGTAATAATTGTTTTAAACTATGTGCAACCCATTACTTGAATTGTTGCACATGAGAAATTGGCCCCTTTCACATAGTTTAATAGTCATGTGATAATTCCTCTCAAAAAAAAAAAAAGTCATGTGATAATTGCTTTTATCTTTTTTAGATTTTTAAAAATATTTTGTGAGTAATGTGACAAAAAGATTAATATATGAAGCATAGTGACAAATTTCGCCGAAATTTACCGAAAAGGAGGTCAAACGAAAATTTCGGTATTTTTCGGCGAAAATTCGGTATTTTTTTATTATGTTTAATTTTTATTTATTTTAAATACATTAGTAATTTAGTATATATTGTAGTAATTTTTTTTAAAAATATTAAATATATTTTTAATCCCCAAAACTTTCCTGAATTTTTTTCGAAAGGTATCGAAACTAATCCGAAATGTACCGAAAGAAACTCTACCGAAAAATTACCAAAAACGAAAGTTGTCACTATGATATGAAGACTATTACAGATCCCATCAGAAAAATTCTGACTCCACTCTCTGTGGTGTTTGATATGCTTGAGATAATTTAAAAATATTTGGTACAAAAGAGTAGGATGAAATATAATCCTCATCATATGTAGGTTTGAGATTAGTTAAAAATTATTAGTGTTGAGATTATTTAAAGATAATTAGTACAAATAGGTAGGATGATTGTGGATCTCCATAATTTCAATCATAGTAGCTGAAATCGATCGAATCTAAAATTCACATCATATAAATCTAGCATCTTTACTATTATAAAGCGTGAAGGGGGAATAGAGTTGGCCAACAAAAGTATTAAGAGGTATCAGTATTTGCAATCGAATATTATCCATCCGCAACTAGATAAAATAGTTAATTGCCTTGAATTAGACGATGGAAATCACCTTTCGGCTCAATCTTCCAGAGAACTAGTCATTAGATTATAGCTCACCTATCAGACAGTCGAGTGTTGATTCCACGTGGCTCACATCTCCGCCCATTTTTTTTCTCGGATTTGTATGCAATAGAAGCTGTAAATTTGTTTTACCTATTGTAGGTTGGCACCAAAATAAGTGCATTATTTCAGGGTTGTTCCTTCTCAACTCGGAGTTTTACGTGCTAAAACTTTTGAGTCAAACAATGGAGATCATTTTTTGTCACAGGCTTGGACACAAAAGGTCCTGCGATCATGGGCATTACCATCAAACTGTTAGATTTTGATTTCATATGACACACATCCCTAAAATGAACATGATGATGAAAGTACATCAAACATGGTTCTCAAATCACATTTTGGGATGTGCGCAATCTAAAATCAAAATTTGACCGTCTAATGGTAGAACCATGATCTCAAGATCTATTTGTGATGAAGGTTTGGATGAAAAATAATATCCGTTGTCTTATTCAAAATAGTCAATAATTAAGCATGTGAAATTAAGGTTGACAAGGAAGAATCTTTGGTTGAAAATAAGGGTACCCGTTTAAATTTGGGTCCATATTCCTTAAAAAGTTTCTTTATTTACAATCCCAGATTCTTCTTCTCACCCTGGACTCATTACACTCAAACTGTTGACTACTTCGAATGTGAGAATGGAGATATGTTTTCATCCCAATCTTCAACAAAATAGTTATGGAGAAATGTTTTCATCCCATGGTCAGTTTTTAATTCCACATGCTACACATAAATTTTTGGGCAAATTGCAAAAATGTGTGGTGCGCCTATTTTATTTACCAAAATAATGGGATTTATTTTTTATAACTAAAAAGTAGCAACACAAGTAAAATACAAGTTACTTCAGACCAAAATAAATAAATAAACCTTGTTATTTTGGTGATTAAAATACGGGCACGAGACGTTTTGGAAATAAACCTTAAATTTTTCTTTGCTTCTCTCTCAAATTCTCATCACGTGCATAGCATGTGCATCCCTCACATGCCTACCTATACGTATCGGTTTTCGGCCAAACCGATACGTATCCGTATCCGTATCTCGTATCAGTATCGCCGATATGTATTGGGTATCGGCCAATACGTCTCGGTTTCGACCGAGAGGTATTATTATTTTTTTTTTTTCACAAAATCGATCGATACGTATCGGTATCGGCCAATTCGTATCGGCCCTAGACAAACCGATACCCGAGACTGATTTTAATACCTTGCTGAGTATCACTAATTTTGGCTGGTGTTACTATCACACCACTTTATATTATAGCAACCTGACTTAAGCAAGGTAAATATTGTCAACTGCTTTAGATCATATTATGGAGATTGTTTTCATCCCAATCCTCCACACACTAGATCTTGAGATCATGATTCTATCATCAAATTGTCAGTTGTTGATTTTACATGGCACTCATCGAAAAAGTGAATGTGAGCACAACGTGCCATCAAATGTTGGAGAGGTGTGCCATAAGAAACCAACATCTAACCATCGGATGGTAAGCTCATAATCTCAAGATCTATTATGTTGCACCAAAATGATTATTATGTTGTAACATAAAGTCAGGGTCAACCCTAAGGCAAGGCCCATCAAGCGGCCACCTCGGGCCTCCAAAATTTTGGGGCCCCCTATTCTTGTAAGTCTTCATAGGCGATTGGTTAATATAATTTTCAATGTATTAAGATAGTAAATCTGGTTAATTGGTTAGTTAGTTAAGCTATTTGTGTTATTTTATTTTCTACCCAATAGGTTATGGGTTCAACTCTTCCCACGCCCTATGTTTGCATTTTTTATGGGTCAGATTGGGTCTCTGTCGGGTTGGTGCTGGTAATTTACCTTACTAGGCTAGACCCGCCTTATGTATTAACCCAGTGGATTCTTTGGCCCCGTTTTGATCAATCCGGATTTGTTTGATCGGATCCTTTATATATATATATATATATATATATATATATATACAAAATTTTCTTATTAAATGACCAAACTTAAAACAATGATCTCATGCTCTTTACAACTCAATTTTTTGCAAATGACCTATCAATGTGGATCTACTTGACGAGAGCTATCTAATGAACCTATTGATGGAACACTTTTGAGGCAGTTATATGGCAGGAAAGATTCAATGACAATTCAAGTGCTAAAAAATGCCACAGTGTTATTAGTTGTGTTACTCAGTCGGTGGGGTACGTTCTATTATTTAGGTTTTCTCTTTTTACATTTTATTTTCCTTTAATATATATTTTCGTTAATTTATTAGTTGCCTTTTCAAATAATAAACAATAGAATGAAATATCTGCAATCATGGTGACAAATTTCAATTTTGGCAATATTTTGGGAAAATTTTAAAAATTTTTGGGAAGTACCGAAGTACAAAAAATGCTATATATAAATTATACTTAATATTTCTGAAAATTCATTTATTATGCAAAAACGACTAAAATAAAAGAAAATTCGTTAATTTCGCTGAAATTAATAAAATTTGACGATTTCGCCATAATCATCGAAATTTTGCTGAAAGTTACGTCTAACTTCTGTTTTGGTAAATTTCAGCGAATTTTTGAAACATATCAGAGAAATTTGTCACTATGGAAGAAATGAATATTATTTTCTTTGTTAAAAGAAATAAATTGTGGCGAATTTTTTTTTTGGATTAATATGAAGGAGGGCCACATTTTAGGAACTCGCCTTGGGCTCCCAAAATCTTAGGGCCGGCCCTGCATAAAGTGGTGTGGTAGTAACACAAACCTTAATTTTAGGTAGTCATTTAATGGAAAATTATAAACGGAGGACACATTTGATGCATACAAAGTGCAAGCGGCTAATGTGGCACGACGTGGTTGGCTGCATCGACCTGTATTAATTGAGCCCCACTACCCATGTAGCCAATTGCATTGTGCCACATCAACTGCCTGCACTGTATTTGCATAAAATTTGTCCTTCCTTTATCACTATCTGCCATTTAACTCCTTTGAATCATATCATGATGTCATCTTTTGAACCAATCTTTTTCACCATAGATCTTAAGATCATGGCGACCGAATCACACACAATACATGATTAATGGTTGTAAGTTTTAGGGTTTATTACCAAAACATTGCGTACACGAAATTTAAATACGAAAAAACATCACAATTTCTAGACCACTAAAACGTCTCACAATACAGGTCTACATGACCCATGCTGTGAACTAAAATCCAGCTTCGGTGGGGCGGCCCCGAAATATCGACGCAATCCCAGTGAAGTAGTCCTCACGCTTCAGCGGGCTTGGCCCAAAGTGGATTTAATTCGGAAGGAACGAATTTAGGCTAACCCTAAAGTAACTCTTATTCAACCCGTGTTGCAACCTTTTGGTCATCTAAAAATACCCTATATTTTTTTGTAATTAAAATCGACACAAGCACCCTTTTAATAAAAAGTCTTAACTTTTAAGAGCGGCACAAGGCCCACGTACCTAATTCAAACATGGACAATGTTACATGGAGGACAAATTTTATGCAGAACAAGTGCATGAGGCTGATATGGCGCAAAGTAATTGGTTGCAAGTGCGGTGGAGCTCAATTAATGCAAGTCGGCGCAGGTAGTCATGTGACACCAAGTCAGCCACCTGCACTTTGTCCTCAATAAATCTGTCCTACGCGTACAATTTTCCTTCAAACCTTGGAAATAAAATAAAATAAATGCTCTCAACCCACATTTACATCACCAGCTGCTCCTCTCACTCCAAGGTGTTCAACCAAAATTTCAGTCGAAACGATCGAAATTTCGATTGAAGTTATCGGTTTTGGTCCCCACTGAAACGATAATTTGGACCAAAATTTCGGTCCAAATTTGTATGGGACTCAAAATTTCGGCCAAATTTTTGGTTTTCGGCTGAAATTTCAGTTTTGGTCAAGCCCGAAATCAAAATTTTATCCGAAATTTTGATCCTTGTGCTCAACAAAACCCACCAGTGGCCTCCAATGGCTTCAACCAATTATGCTAATATTGTAGGAAATTCTTCCAATTATAGCTATTGCCAATGCAGCCCTTGCTTTTGTGTTTCCCTCACATATATCCTACTGCCAATCCTCAATAACCAACGCTAGCGTTGGCTTGAGTTAAAGTCAAGGTTAAAGATAAACCCAAGGGGCATGTTTGATTGCTCACACGTTTCACAATCATAATCGGCAACGTGACGACGTGTAGTGATATGAGTGTGGTTCTTCGTAAGCTAAAAAGTGTCGAAATGCGTCGTCTGTTTGGTCTATCAAACGATAGATTCTGACCAACCTGCCTTGTTACAAGCATGGTGAAAATTTTCTCCGAAATTTCTTCGAAATTTACCCAAATAAGGGTTAGGTGAAACTTTCAGCGAAATTTTGAAGATTTATGTGAAATCGCTGAAATTTCATTAATTTCGCCGATTAATTTTTTTATGAAATTTAAATATAATTTATATTTAATATTTTTAGTATTCTCTAAAATTTTTCTTCAAAATTTATCTTAAATGAACCGAAATGACTCCTACGAAATATTGTCGAAAATGAAATTTGTCGTTACGGCTATAGGCGTGCGTTTCATTTTGCAATCAAACATTCACAAGGTTTAAATTTCGAAAAACCGAAAATACCCCAATCTACCCCCCACCATCGCAAACCAAAACTCAAATCCACCGTTTTAGAAATTGGATTTGGATTTGAGTTGCTGGATTTCAAATCCACCGTTTGGAAACCTTTTATTCTTTTTGTATGATTGGATGGATTTGGATTTGTAAAAATCCACCGTCATTTGAAATAACACCTTTTTTTTAGAAAAAGGGGGCATTTAGAATGACTCCTCCCACGTGTTATTTGAAATCCCATAAAGTTGGATTTTAGAGTCGGGGCTGAGACTTCTGGTCTTCACTTCTCCTTTTAGTCGGGGCTGAGACTTCTGGTCTTCTCTTCTTGTTCGATCAACAAAAGGTACGCTCCATTTTCAAAATGGGATGGTTAGTGATAGTTTTCTATGCGTTTTCGATGATTAGGGTTTGGTGATTCAATTCGTTGATGAGGCTTTGTTTGGTGATTCGAATTCTCAGGTCTATGGTTTAGTTTCCATTGTTTCTTTCCTTTTTTCCTTAATTTAAGCCTTTCTAGATCTTTTGATCCTTATTTATACTTTTTTAGACCATTCGATTGCTTTTGTGCGTTTACAATTTATTTTTTTGAAGAAGTTAACATGGAGAACGGATGAAGCCTATTTTTTGCAATTTTATATGAGATTTGTTAGAGAAGAAAGAATTTTATCTTTTTTAAGGTTGTTTTCTTCTTCAAACAATGAATCTCTGATTATATTAGGCAATACATTTGGTCATTTTTTAAATATCGATTTATTTTATGAGCTTGTTAAAATTTAATTATAATTTGTTTTAGAATCAACGGTTTGATAAAATGCCCAAAAGAGGTGCTCTCATTTTTGGACTATCAAACAAGACTGCATTTTTGGACTATCAAACTTCCATGCCTTGCTGAAGGGACAGACGAAACATTGTGGCAGTGATCAATCACAACTCACAAGTGTCTTACTGTTGAAACTATCCATCAGGCAATGGTTAGGGTTTGTTGACAAAACTATTTTCGGTGAATTACCCCATAATATGATAAATTTTGATTTTGTTGGGGTGAAATACTAGGTTTCCTTTCTAATTCCCTTGTCTAAAACATGTTTCACATGATTTTTTCGGATTAAATTTGACCTCTCGTTGGGCTTGATATGTAGATGACTGACTGGTATTTAAAGGTGGTGACCAGGTCATCTTGCATGGGCATGGTAGTTGGTACCATTTTGGTGGCTGGTGGTACCATGCATGCATGTGGTGCATGGGTCCATCTTCTAGATTAGATTCATCCCCAAGATTGCATCAGAATATTATCTCTGTCCCACTTAGGCCACATGGCATATCTTTTGAGCAATTCAAGTTAAAAATGTGGTAGCTCATGTTGGACCAAAAGCTACGCTCATTTGGATATTTGAACTCACCAATCTATGCACAGTAATATAAACAGCTTTGCATAGTTTTTTAGTTGTCGATATTAAAGTGTGCCACTGGGATGGCTTTAATTCTCTCAAAGGCATGGTTCTTGGGGTGAGACACATGCTAATGATGGGCTGCTAGTTAGACTACTTGGATTGATCATAGATGTGTGTTGTGTAGCATAAAATTTTGCTATCATGACCTTATTTGTGTACAACTGGTCTGTGGAGTTCATCTAATACTTAAAAGCCGGATAGACCCTTACCCTTTGAAAATCTATTGATTTATGGACTCGACTCCCAACTATCATTTATACACCATATGGTGTTTAGTTTATAACACACTATTAAAGGTCTAAGATGAGCATAATTTAAGTTGTCAAAGTGATAGCTTATACATTCAATGGCACCGGTCTCGAAAATTATACTTTTTGGGGCAATTTGAAGCATCTGATTTGTGCATTTCAATATTAACCTTCAATCTCCTCATATTCATTTTGGTCCTTGTCCATATAGCTTTGGATCATTCTCTTTAACCTTAAAAACTTCAATATTAACCTTAAAAACTTCATTTTTCATTTTTCATTATCTTAAAAACTTAAAAACTTCATTTTTCGTTGTGCATTTCAATATTAACCTTAAAAAATTAAAAACTTCATTTTTCATTGTGCATTTCCTTGTGCATTTCAATATTAACCTTAAAAACTTCATTTTTCATTATATTTCTATATAAATATTGGGTAAGGTTGATTCAACTCAACCTGACACGCGACCTGACCTAATCTCCGTCAACCCAACCCAACCCATCCCGCTTTTCGCCCGACTCGACATAACCTCTTACTCGACTTGACCCGATCCATCTCGACAAGTCAAATTTATGTGACTGGCACGGTAGAAAATTCGGCTCGGGTGGGTTGGATATTGGGTTGACTACCAATCTACAATCCTAATTATGATTCATGTATATTAAAATTTGGGTTACTAGAATCTCAATCTATTTTTATTTTTGAACTTGCTTAATGCAATATTTATAAATCTTATAAATGCTAAGGATAAATCCAAATACACTCCTTAAGAATCCAAACAAGAGATTTTCAAATTCTGTATTTAAAATGCTTAGATTTGAAATGCTTGAATTTGAAATACTCAAATGCAAATTCCTCTATCCAAACGCAGCCTAATAGTTTTGTCTTCACTTCCAACAAACCCAAGATTGTTAAAAAAACCCAAGGTAGAACCCTCAGAGCTAGCTCTGCAACCCTCAAGCACCGAAGCGTCTTGAGGAATGTGAAGATGAACCACTCCGAAACATCTCGACGCATCTCTGCAACCCTCAAGCTTTGGACGTGTGAAGCACCTCAACGACCTTATCGCTCTCAAAATTTCTTCAAGTACAATCGATTTTTTTTTTTTTTAGATCTATATATTTGTAGATTTTTTTTTTTTCAAATCTTTTTTTGGGTTATTTTTTAGGGTTTATTAGTATTTTCTGGGTTATTATGGGTTGTTTTCCAGTTATTTTCTATTCCAGTTAGGGATTTTCAGATTTTTTTTTGTATTCTGCAGTCATTTTCTAATCCAATTAGGGTTATTTGTAAATCTATTTTTTTTATACCATAGTTTTCTATTTTTCTCATTGCTTGAGGTACAATCGACCTCTTCTCTTGTTGGGCCAATCAACCTTTTCTTATTTTTTAAAATCGTATTTTCAAATCTAAGATGTATAGGGGAAAGATTGGGCCAAAAAACATCTCTAGAATCTGATTCTAATTTGTAAAACTATTTTTTTTTCCTATTCTTTTTCACCCTATTTTTCTGGTTTATTTGTACCTTTGTTTTAAAAAAAAAAAAAAATTTCAATTCTTAAACCCTGAAAATGCCCACAGATGGGCACAACTGTTGATATTAGAGTGCACAGATTGCATGATTTGAATATCCCAAAATCATTACATTATAATCTTATAATCTTGCTAATTGGGGTATTTTTTTATATTATTGATTAGTTTAGAAAAATGTTTGCCGATTTTGATGACTATCTGAAGTTTAAAGTACGTTGGGGTGGTAAATTCATTAGTAGAAACGGACATAGTATATATATATATATATGGGTGGGAACGTGTGAAGAGGTGGCATGGGATCAAGAGCGCATATCATACTTAGTCATGCTCATCAATGCCATACAAATTATCAATTACTGTAAGGAATATATCCCGTGTAAGGATCCGATTTGAAACTAGGTTAGATATTTTATTTTTCTGTATTTATTTAATGCGTTTAGGATTTTGTGTTTGTCTCATCGATGGGTGTCTGGGCCATGTAAGTGGTTAAAAAGGGGATATCTGGTAATTTTTTAAATCAAAGGGCATACTATGAATTTATGAATTTAGATAGAGGAGGTTCGGTATTGGTGAAATTTAAAAGGGCAATTTAGTTAGGTTGCTATGAGGTACTTTCAGATTAGGTGTAGTTTGGTTACAAAGATTAGGGGCGTTTATTTTGGTTACAAAGATTAGGGGCGTTTTGGACCTTGGGTGAATAGCTACATCTAATATAATATAATATAATAAGATAATAAGATAGTAATATAATAATATAATAATATATCTTCTATGATTGTATAGAACGTTTTAGAGGGGTTGAGATAAGAAGGGGCGTGGGTCTTTTGGGTAGTAAATGACAAAATGAAAGAAAGAGATAGAGAAAAAGGAAGAGAGAGAGAGAGAGCTAGAGAAAAAAAAAAAAAAAAGGAGAGAAAGGAGAAAGAGAGAGTAAGCATGAGAACAAAAAAAGAGGGAAAGAAAGAGAACAAGGAGAACGAGAGAGGACGTGTGCGAGAGAGAGAAATTGCTAGAAACAAAAAGAGATCTAGAGAGAAAGAGTTAGAAGAAGAAGAAGAGGAATTTGAAGAGGGGTTTTGTTAGGGATTGACACCCTAAATCTGAAAATTTGAGGCAAGTATCTTTACCTAATACATGTTGATTAACCCGAATATGCATATGGTATTTTATTTTGTGAAATCGATCATAGCCTATCTTTGAAATTAGTTTATGTATGTTGAAATCTAAACCCTGTTTCTGAATTCAGTTATGCATGAACCTGAGATTTATTGTTTTGCATGAATATGAAATTTGGCTTTTTGTACGGGCGAAGTTAAAATTTGTAATCAGTTTCTTTGTTCGAAACCTCTTAAATTTGGATTTTTGTACGGGGAAAATTTAAAATTTGTAATTCTGTGTATCTGTTTCGAACCTATGAAATTTGGATTTTTGTAGGGACACTTTTAAAATTTGTAATTGGTCTATCAGATTTTAACGCTTGACCTAGAACTACATCAGGATCAAAATTTGACATAAATGGGTACCTTGTATTATACAAATCTGATTTTTGAATAATTATTTTGTTGATTTTGGATATTTATGGCTTTCATTAGAATGACAAATGACCTGCAAAAGCATGGAAGGAATGCTTATGAGATTTTATGGCGCAAAACTGACACCTTGGCCAGTGGTAATTTTGATATTTGATCTGATATGAATCTGTTATCTGTTTTCTGTTCTCGACTCAATAAGTGGTTGAGAAAAGCACTCAGTAGTGGTGCTGTTAGCTATAAATTAACCTCACAGTTATATATCTGTTCAGTTATTTTAAAAATAATGAATTTGTATCGGTATGTTAATTTATTTGTGTAAAAGATTTGTTTTCAACCTCATACAGTCATGATTGCAAATGGCATATTTGATTTGTACAAAAACAACAAAGAAACGTTAAACAAGCATGTTGATAAATTTGAAACTATCAGCCTGATTGTGGTTTAGTCGGTAGTTGTTAGATTTGGATACTTGGGAAACATGTGGATTAGCTCTTACGGTGGTTTTAACCACCTTGTAGGTAAAGGGAAGAGACTGGAGGAAGAACTGTAGACTAAGTTCGGGACAGTGTTATCTGGTGAAGACTTTTGTATCTGGTAAGAGTATCTGTGTATAAAGTATGTTTATAGAGAGTGGCTTATAGTAGTGCCAAACTTTATATATATAGTCGTTTGGGCCTTGTTGTACAGGGGAGTTGTGCTATTTAATATAGTGAGTTGTTCTTACCAGTTCTATAGAATGAAAAGAAAAGTTTTTGTTGTCTTTTTGAAACCTGCTTGTTTGGATATCTGTACTATATCCCTTGTTAGAAAATTTTTATTTCAGATTTTTTCTGATCTGTTTGGGTCACGACTCGAGATCTTAGTGCGTGGATTTCGGGTCGTGACATCCTAACAATTAAGTACATTGACAAGGGTGCAACACCCGATGAGGAGTTGGCCACTGTTTTGAGGGATAAGGATGTGATGTACATTTGTCTGAGACATGCTTTGAAAGAAACCATCAACATGGATATCAAATTTGAAGGACTTCCAGATCCACTTAACACATACGGATTTGACATACATATATTTGATCTAGAATATGAGGAAGAAGAGTACCAAGGATAGTGACTCTGACGAAGAGTCTCCAGATGATGATGCTATTTCTATGGATAGACATCCTAAAAAAAATACGGAGCGAGACGACGAGTTGTCGGATTAAGAGGATCTCGAGGGTTATGTCTCCTTCTCCAGTTTAGAAAGCGACGGTGAGATAGACAATGATGGCAAAGATATCGGGCTCGAGAAGGATTTTAAAGAGGAGAAGACAAAACCGATTCTACGAGTCGGTATAATGTATGATTCAGTTTATGCATTTCGAGATTCGTTATCCATTTTGTAGTGGCACATGGATTTGAGGTAGAGTACATAAAGAATGAAAAGAAGAGTCACAACGCTAGATGTGTGGATCCAAATTGTCCCTGGAGGATCCACGCATCTGTATATGAAGATAATATGACTTTCTGAGTTAAGACGTTTCAAGAAGAACATATGTGTTCAAGGTGCAATCGTGATGGGAACCGAATGGCAAGTGCCAGATGGATATGCCAACGAATTGAGGAACTAGTTCGTGATGATCGTGAGGCGAAGATAACGAAGATTGTGAGACGTTTGTTAAGAGAATATGGAGTTGAGATCCCATATCATCGAGTATGGTGCGGTAAGGAAATGGTGTTAGGACGAGTATATGGGTCGTTTGAAGATTCATATAAATTGATCTCGTCCTTTTGCAATGCAATAATCCAAACCAATCCGGCGAGTATTGCAAAACATAAATTAGAAGAAGATGGGGCTTTTCATAGGGTCTTTGTTTGTCTCAATGCTAGTCGTGTTGGATTCTTAAGTGCATGTCGATCCTTTATAGGATTGGATGGTTGTCACTTAAAATGGAAGTACAAGTGTTCCCTTTTAGCCGTGACATGTCTGGATGGAAATCGAGGATTATTTCCTCTAGTGTATGCAGTGGTTGAGATAGAGAATGAAGAGTGTCGGGGATGGTTTTTTGAGCATATCCTCAATTTTGATAGCATATCCTCGTACAGGTACATGCATTTTGGTAATATAGAGGTAGCCTGTCTGATGGGTCTTGAATCTATGGATTTGTTTGCGTATTTTCCAAAAAGGGAAATTATAAGGAAGCATTTTCGAATCTTCGGCTGATTCTATCTTCTTCTATGGTTCCTACTAGAGCTACTTTTTTTAATTTGGTGGGTGCAATTGATGGATATGAGATGTTAAGACAAGGTGTATTAGTTCATGGTCTGATAATTAAATTTGGGTTTGAAAGTGACGGTGTTATAGAGAATTCTCTTGTTGGGATGTATGCTGATTGCCAAGCCATGCATGAGGCTTTTGATTTGTTGATTGATTTGGGTAGCAAGAATGTGATTGCTTGGCAGACTTTGATTACAGGGTATGCCAATGATGGATGCTTTGAAGATGCTATGGATTTGTTTTCTTGGATTTACCATGACACCATTGTAATAGATATTGTCTTTTTAGCTTGCATTCTTAGCATCTCTGTTGCTTCGGGTTCCTTGCATCTAGGTAATCAAATCCATTCCATTGCTCTTAAAAATGGGTTTGAATCAGACTCTTGTGTTTGGGATGCTCTTATGTGAGGGCCAGTAAGATTTACCCATAGAGATGCTTTAATGGGGGAATCACCCATCTGATGGGTCTTGAATCATATAGCAAATTGGCCAGTGAAAGCCAGTAAATCATACCCATAGAGATGCTTTAATGGGGGAATCACAGGCATCATCTCTCCTGAAGCACTGCTACCTTTTAGCCACCAAATTCCATCACAAGCTGACTTCATTGCTTTCAAGAGCCTTGAAACCTGTGAAAAATCCAGCATTTGACAGGCTTCAGCTGCTAAAATGGCCTTATGGATGCCTCTGAGGAGACCTTTAATAAACTGTGGAAGATTGGGGTGATCATAGCCGCGAGTGATGCATTGCTACCTAGCAGGAGCCCAACCGTTGGTATGACTTGTAAACTTTAATGGCATGACTTGTAAATATAGGTGAATGAAGGGCCTTTTAGAATGGTGGTATTTTTAGAATATTGGTTTCATTAAGGGAAATATAGTCCTTCCGTCGACAAACACACAGCTACTTAACTGTGAGGTTAACGGGGTCTTGAATCATATAGCAAATTGGCCAGTGAAAGCCAGTAAATCATAGAGATGCTTTAATGGGGGAATCACCCATCTGATGGGTCTTGAATCATATAGCAAATTGGCCAGTGAAAGCCAGTAAATCATACCCATAGAGATGCTTTAATGGGGGAATCACAGGCATCATCTCTCCTGACGCACTGCTACCTTTTACCCACCAAATTCCATTACAAGCTGACTTCATTGCTTTCAAGAGCCTTGAAACCTGTGAAAAATCCAGCATTTGACAGGCTTCAGCAGCTAAAATGGCCTTATGGATGCCTCTGAGGAGACCTTTAATAAACTGTGGAAGATCGGGGTGATCGTAGCCGCAAGTGATGCATTGCTACCTAGCAGGAGCCCAACCGTTGGCATGACTTGTAAACTTTAATGGCATGACTTGTAAATATAGGTGAATGAAGGGCCTTTTAGAATGGTGGTATTTTTAGAATATTGGTTTCATTAAGGGAAAAATAGTCCTTCCGTCGATAAACACACAGCTACTTAACTGTGAGGTTAACGGGGTTACGACAGGGGGTGGGGTGGTATATGTGAGGGAAACACAAAAGTAATGGGCTGCAGTGGCAATAGCTATAACTGAGGGGGTTTCTTATAATATTAGCATAATTCGGGGGGGGGGGGTGCAATAAACCCATATCTAAACCCTATTGTATTTGATTTCTTTGATTTTTTTATTTTCTGATTTCTAGACCCTATTTTCTAAACTAGCAAACCCTATTTTGATTCTTGATGATCAATGGGTGGAACGTGGAATCTACAGAAGTGGATTGGTAAATTGGTAATGATATTATTTTGAGAAGTGAACTAGTAAACCCCTTCTTTGGGCATTTTTTGATGATGACGATGATTATGACAATGCTGATGACGATGGCAATCTTAGGTGATGATGTTCCACCCGTAACATAACCCATGAATTGGTCTAATCACTAACCCGATCACCAACCCAGTTACCCACAGGTTGCGTGCAGTTTGCTGCTGCACGGGCTTGGAGATGAGCACGAATCTCCATGCTCTGTCGATTGCCGATTATCGCATTGAGCATATACCAGCTCAGTATGCAATAAAAAAGGGATGAAGTTCCAATTTATTGAGCCAGTTGAAGTTTCATTTTATTGAAGTTTAATCATATTGGTTGTTTGGGTCACAGTGACAAAATACGGGTACGTGTTAAATATGGTCAGTGAGAAAGTTGGGGAAAAAGGGTAAAGTACGGGAAAAAATGGAAAAAAATGAAAAGGGAAAAAAACTGTAAAATATGGAAGACAAAAAAAATGGAAAAATCGGAAAAAATTGGGGAAATAGCGAGATAATATTAATTTTGTTTTTAAAAAGTTTTAAAACAGTTTTTTATAAATATGATAAAATACGAAAAAAAATGTTTGATACGCGAAAAAGTTTAATACGTGAAATATGCATATTATTAAAAAATATGGGTATTATACATGTTTAGTATGTTGTGGCGACAAAGCTTATTATACACGTATTTTAAAAAAAAATGCTTTATTCTATCACAATGGTTTGGGTTGCCACCACTATTATAGATTTGATATATTTATCTCAAGATGTGTTTCTTGATTGTCATTAGAGCTGGGATTGAAATTCCAATTATTGAGGTCTGATTTGAACATTATTGAATATTGATGCAGAGGCATATGTGGGTAGCAGGATTCTGCCTACAATACTCTTTGCCCTGTCAATCCACTAGAGGTACTACATTCATATTTATGGCCCAATAACCACCTTGGCACTTCTGCTTTTGGGATTTTGCCGTGCCGACACTTGGTGGCACTTGGTCACTCCTCATCATAGCACGATACTTCTAGACATGTATGGAAATACCACATAATGCCGTCAAAAGGTTCCTCGTTTTGACACGATAAAATAGCCGTTGTTTTATAAGAAAAAAATTGTGGGTCTTTAGTAACTTATAGAATAAAAAATTTGGGGTCTTTGAAAACGTAGTATATAATATAGTACACTTTTAGTTAGGTTTATGACGTACATTATGTAATATTATATATCTCAATTGGTTCTCTAAGATTTCCCTTCAATTTTTTTTTTCTATATACATTCCTTTTTTTATTTTTTTATAATTTTATTTTTCTTGAGGTCATGCTGCCGTATAGGAATCTTTAGGAATTGGTGTGCCAAACATCTGCGACAACTTGACACTTGGCACCCGTGCCACGTGTTTAGGTAACATTGACATTAACTCAAAATAAAATGTGGATTGAAAATGCTTGCAATTATACTCACATTCTCGGTGACTCCTTATGCTACTGTGATGATTGTGGCAATTTTACTCTATTTTTTAACAGGTTTTTTTGAACCATCTCCATATAATCCCAACAAGAAGGGACTAGTATCTATCCTTTCCAACGTTAGTGGAGTTAGCAATCCTTGTAGTCATGGATCAAAATCTCGGTTTCGGTTTCGTTCACCACCCGAACCTTAAATTGGTCAAAATTTCGGTAAATTTTGGTAATTTTCAGAATTTTTTGAAAATATGCTTCAAACTTTGTTGAACTTTAATTTTTTAACTCTTTTCACATTATTAGAAGACGTATTTGAACTATTGAGACTAAATTCGGCAATATTTAATGAAATTCGGCGAGATACGACTAGATACGGTGAAACCCGCCGATATTCGGTAAGTTACGGTAACTTTAACAGAGAATCAATCAAAGTCCGGTGAGAATCCGTCAAAATCCGGCAACTTTTGGTGAAATTCGATGAGATTCGATAAGTTACGGTAAGATATGACGAGATTTCGTCAAGATCCGAGTATCCGACAATATCCAACAAAATTTTGTCAAACTATGGAAGGAGAGAGGAGAGGAGAAAAATAAAAAATAAACGAAGTGTAAATGAATGGGAACAAAAAAAATTTTCGAAGCAAAAGACCAAAAAAAAAATTGAAATTCCAAAATCTCGGCTGATAATTTCAAATTATCAGTCAAGAAATAGAAAGTTCAAATTATCAGCCGATAATTTGAAATTAGGCCCGATATTTTGGCCCCCTACCCTAAAATTTTAAATTTTTGTTTCGGTGGGGGCCGAAACCGAGTCATCTTGGCCGAAATTTTGATCCATGCTTGCAGGTGATAGAAGAAGGGTACTTAGCAATATTGCGCAATGGGTCATAGTCAAGTCGGGTTTTCTTTTCTTTGAGTAGATCCTTCATATGTATAACATTTTTGAGTTTAATAAAGTGATACAAACTCACTTTGCTTTGAGCTAGCCCAATAAGACCTCTTTATTGCTAGCTTTGGCAGGAAAGCTTAATTCAGAACTGAAGGTCAAAATGCTCAGCAATTTAAATAGAAATCACTGAGCAATTTCTGTCAATTTTTAAAAAAAAAGTTTGTTTGACAAAATAGATATTATTGAGTAATTTATGTCAAATACAAGTATTAACATCTGTCGACCATCGGGGCCTTGACTCCCCTTCAAGGAAATCCTGCATTTACTACTTGTAGTTTGAGACTCTTAACTGATAATTTGAGGCAAGTGTTCTTCTTCTACCCTTTTCTTTCCCTTTTCTTTGAAAGTCATATAAATTATGCGTGGTTTTTTTTTATAATTAGTTTTTTATCTTTTAATAATTGGGTTTTTAAGGTCTTGTGATTTAAAGGATTAGGAAGGTGTAGGGTAAGAGATCCATCTCCGGGGAGATGGGCCATCTGCCATCTTTGGGTCTCTTATTGGGCGTGATGGAAGATGAATCTACTCACCTGAAGAGGAAATTACACACAATTTGTAGAAGATGGGTCTTCCTCTATGTTTTTCTTTTTTTCATAGGTAAGATGGGCTGAACCTGCGACCTAGAGGTTGCAATATTGTCAACCTTCCATGGGGCTACAAGCCTAATCCTGATGGGTTTTCCACTAACTATTTTACTCATCACCTATTATTTTTTATATTCAATACATATAATTTTCAGTTTTTTATTTTTTATTTTTTAGGAGCCATACGGCATAGACAACCCAAATATAGTGCCTAAGCAAACTTGCATGCAGAGAGGATCCACTTTTGACGCAACACACTGGGAGGGGACCCGCATAGAGGGAGGGAGCAGGCGTGGGGATTAGAACCCACGACCATGGATCAAAATCTCGGCTGAGAATTCAAATTCTCGGTCGAGATGACTCGGTTTTGGCTCCCTCCAAAACGAAAATTTGAAATATTCAGGTAGGGGGCCGAAAAATTCAAATTATCGGCCGACAGTATTACTGTAGCCATTCAAATTTTTTTGGGTTTTGTTTTGGGTCTTTAAAGCCGAGATTTTGTTATTTTTTCCCTCCTCTCTTCCTTTTACAGATTTAGCCAGTTTCTTGCCGGATTTCACCGAATTTTGACGGAATCTCGCCCAAATTTATCGTAAGTTACTGAATCTTGTCTGGTTTTCCCGTATCCACTCGGTTCTTACCAATTCTTGCCGGATTTCAGTGAATCTAGTTGGATTCTCGTTGGATCTCACTGGATTTTTGACGAAATCTCACCCAAATTTATCGTAAGTTATCGAATCTTGTTGGGTTTCGTCGTATCCATTCGGTTCTCGCCAAATTTTGCCGGAGTTCGCTGCATCTAGCCGGATTCTCACCGGATTTAGACAAAATCTCGCCCAAATTTACTGTAAGTTACCAAATCTTGCCGGGTTTTGCCTTGTCCACTCTATTCTCGCCGAATCTAGTTGGTTTGGGCGAGTTTCCGTCTAAATCCAAATTATCGCCGGATTTAGACGGAATCTCGCCCAAATTTACTGTAAGTTACCGAATCTTGTCGGGTTTCGTTGTATCCACTTGGTTCTCGCCGAATCTTAGCGAAGTTCGCCGAATCTAGCCGGATTTCATCAGATTTTGACGGAATCTCGCCCAAATTTATCGTGAGTGAATTTTGTCGGGTTTCACCGTATCTACTCGGTTCTCGCTGAATCTTGCCGGAGTTCACCATATCTAGTCAGTTTCTCTCAGGATTTTGACTTAATCTCGCCTAAATTTACTGTAAGTTATCGAATCCTTATTTTATTTTTTTATTTCTTTAAAATCCGAATTACTCATTAATTTTTTATAATATTGGAGTAATTATTAGTTATATAATATTTATTATATATATTATTGGATATGTTTGTTATTGGATGTGTGGTATTTATATATGAAATAATCGTTATTCTTTATGGGATGTATTTAACTTATTTTGTATGGGATATATTTGTTATGGGATAGATTTTCAATGGGACATATTTGTTATGGGATATATATGCTATGAGATATGTATATCCGATTAATCATAATATTTAATGGGAGATATTTAAATGATTTTTTTATGGGAATAATTTTTCTCTTATACAAATTCAAGAATTTTAGATGTGGAGATGGTTCGTGATCTCGATCCTGCATGGGAGTATGACACTTCTTTGGGGTTCAAAATATCACTTTCGTCATAAAGAGTTAAAGGGTGGCAGTGTTAGCAGACTAGCAGATTTAAGGAACACTTAGTTGGCAAGCAGGGTGACGTACAACCATACACTACCATGTCCAAGGAAATTAAGGAGAAAGTAAAAAAATAAATGAAGACTGCAAAAGGGAAGAGAGTAGAGATTGAGAGAAGGAATAAAAAATTTATGGAAACCATATCACAGCCTTATCGTGGTTCAATTTCATTTGACTTGGATGATGATGATGAAGGTGATGAAGAGAGTCTGCTTAGGAGGGTAATGAGACAGTTTGAATGAAATGAGAAGACAGGAGGATGAAGAGAATGAATTTCGGGGATTTTGATCTGGTTTGCATGGACAATCTACGACAGCAGTTGGGGGAGGGTCAGGTCATACCCAAACCCATGGAGACCATAGGTTTACGCAGGTCATCCACTTTACGGGAGGGTGGTTCTGAATCTGGTAGTGGTAGACGTCTAGTGGGACCTTTGGATCTCTTTTTATACAAACCAAAGAGCTCTAAACAGTCGAAGCTAAGCATAATGTTGTTGAAGACCTAGGGTAAAAAACTAGGTAAAACAATTACAAAATTTATTGTGTACAATCATATTCCAACTCAAGTGGTTGAATCACCGTACTTTAAGACCATGTTGGACACTAGTGTCGAGGCAGGGCCCTGGTGTAAAAATCCCAACCGCTTATGTGATAGCTAACCCGTATTTAGACGAAGTGTCTGAGGTAAGGGAGTACGTAAAAAACTTCGAGAAAGTGTGGGATGAGAAAGGCTGCACAATCAATTTCTTAGTGTTTAGTGACCAGGGGACAATTTTCATAAAGTCGTTTGATGCCTCAAATGTGACGAAGGATGCCAACTATCTGTTTCAATTGATGGATGAGGTTGTTCTGTCGGTTGAGCCGCAATGAGTAGTACAAATCATCACCGATAACGCAACAAACTATAAGGCAGTTTGCCCACAAATTGATGATGAAATACAAACACATCTATTGGATCCTGTGTGTAACCCATTGTATTGATTTGATTCTCACCGACCTAGGGAAGATGGAAAGTGTGCATGCAATTATACAGAACTGTAAGATGATAACTTGTTTCATCTATTAAAGTGTTAGCCTAGTTAACTTGATGAGAGCATTCACGGACCAAAGGGATATTATGAGGCCTGTAATCACTCGGTTTGCCACCCACTTCGTTGCCCTTCAAAACTTATATAAGTACAAGTCAGACTTGAAGAGCTTGGTTGCATCTCAACAATGGGCAAGTTATGAAGCGATTCTTTCTGAGGCAAAACGACCATTGGCCAACAAATTGGCTGATACTGTTTTCAACTCCGCACTTTGGGACAATATCTAGTATGCTGTGAATGTCGTTAAGCTGCTAGTGCATGCATTGAGATTAGTAGATGGGGATGACAAACCCACTATAGGGTACGTCTATGAGGCCATGGAAAAAGCAAAGTTGGTCATTAGAAATAAGTACTCCAAGAGTTGCAAGAAATTTTGGAAGGTGATCGATAAAAGGTGGAACGAGCAGTTCCACCAAAATCTACATGCAATAGGTTATTCATTATTTTAATTAATTGAGAATCATACTTTGGTTAGATTTATCTTTATTGTTCTAATTAATTGAGGCATTTTAACGTGACATTTCTTAAACCCGATCTACCAATATAGTCGAAATCTTAGTATAGATGATAAGGTCTATACCAGTTTGCTAAGCGTTATTCAAAAGATGGAGCCATACATCACCATTCAAGGGAGGGTAATAAGAGAGGTAACAAATAATTAATTTTCTCGTAAACTTATTAAGATTATTGTTATAGTGGTCTGTGAATATTAGTCTTCCCTGTTTGCCAATGTTGTGCAAATTGAATTCTTTCGGAATAAAATTGGCTCTTTTGAAACTCCCCTAGCATTATCCGAGATCTATAACGAAAAGCCGGGTAAATTGGATTTTATTTTACTTATGAGAGTTTATAGTTCGTTAAATTTGATGTATCTACATTATTCAATGCAGCCGAATGGTGGATTAACTTCGGTGATGTGAAGAAGACCCCATTTAAGGAGGATAGCAATTTGAGTGCTAAGTCAAACTACATCCTCCTCTAATTGCTAGCGAAATTGGAGCACATTCTCTATTTTCCATATAAAGATGAGGAATAGACTAACCATGGAGAGATTAGAACATTTAGTCTACGTCCACTATAATATGAGGTTGAGGGTCAGAAATCAAAAGAGCGAGCTGTAGTAAGAATATCTAATAAAATCAAATTTACTTTCAAAGTGATCCATGAATTTCAATTATAATGTTTAATAAAACGTATTAATTAATTTTGCGTTCGTTTATCTAGAGGAGGAATATTTTAATTTGATCGAATTGGATTACATTTTCTTGGAAGATGATCTTTTGAGAGAGTGGATTGAAGAGAGAGAAGCTCTAATTTTGGATAGTGAGGGCACTAAATGGTTAGATCAAGCTGAGAGAGCTGCCGAAGATCAACCTTCACGAT
Organism: Chloranthus sessilifolius; assembly: GCA_021018995.1. NCBI lineage: Eukaryota > Viridiplantae > Streptophyta > Magnoliopsida > Chloranthales > Chloranthaceae > Chloranthus > Chloranthus sessilifolius. The sequence goes on along the minus strand of CM037594.1, from coordinate 11,614,809 downwards.
CTCGTAAAAAGCGAAGGCTTCGTTGCCTAGGATCACCTCCTAGAGATGGCGATGAGGGAGGTGGTAGTGGTGATGACGATGGGGGAGGTGGTGGTGATGATGATGGTATTGGGGGTGATGATGGTGGCGGTGGAGAGGGCACACAGTGGAGTCGGGCTGAGCCTGAGCTCCAGTGTTACTTGGACACGTGGCATGGGTGCCAAGTGTCAAGGTGCCAATAGATGTTTGGCACACAAATCTCTAAAAATTCAAATACGGCGGCACGACTATAAGAAAAATAAAATAAATAAATAAAACATATATATAGAGAAAAATTGTAGGGATATCTTAGAGAACTAATTTAGATATGTAATGAAAAGATTCATAATATATGTCGTGAACCTAATAAACACATATTATATTATAAAATCGTTTTTAACGACCCAAACCTTTGTTTCAATAGTTACTAAACTTTACACATTTTTCTTTTGAAACAAAGTTCATTTTATCGTTGTCAAATTGATAATCATTTTAATAGTAATATGAGGTTTTTCATATATGTCTAGAAGTTTCGTGTTGTTTGAGGAGTGTCCAAGTGTCGGCACGGGTGCCAAGTGCCACCAAGTGTCGGCACGGCTATAAGAAAAATAAAATAAATAAATAAAACATATATAGAGAAAAATTGTGGAGATATCTTAGAGAACTAATTTAGATATGTAATGAAAAGATTCATAATATATGTCGTGAACCTAATAAACATATATTATATTATAAAATCGTTTTTAACGACCCTAACCTTTGTTTCAGTAGTTACTAAACTTTTCACATTTTTCTTTTGAAATAAAGTTCATTTTATCGTTGTCAAATTGATAATAATTTTAATAGTAATATGAGGTTTTTCATATATGTCTAGAAGTTTCGTGTTGTTTGAGGAGTGTCCAAGTGTCGACACGGGTGCCAAGTGCCACCAAGTGTCGGCACGGCAAAAGTCCCAAAAGTCGAAGTGCCATGGTGACACTGCTGAGCTCGGGTCAGCTCTACCTTATATGAGCCGAGCTGGGTCGGCTCTAGGCTCTTCGAGCTCGAAAATCCCAAGCTCTAGCTCGGCTCTCCGAGCTCGAGCTGTGCTCGGGCCAAGCTTCGAGCCAAGTATGTTTTATTATAAAAAATTTCCTCATAGTACTTTTTAAAACTTCTACTCAATTAAATATCCATTCTATAAAAGATTTAAATGAATGATAAACACAAATACGCAACATATGAAATAAATAAACGAAATATATGTGAAGTTGAACTCAAAATAAAAATTGCGTACCTTTTTAGTAGATATCCTTTTGAATTGCACTTATCATTTGATTTGTATCTCCTTGTTGGTTAATTTGATGGCCAAGCAATGGGTTTGAGATTTTTCTTAAACTCATGTAGCATGATGAACATTGATGAAATTAGATTGATTGAGTTAAGCCAGTTGAGTGCATAACTTTTTAAAATTTTTACGAAAAATAATATATTTTTATAATAATTTGAACTCTTGAAATATGCTTGATAACTATTGTATTCCCTTGGTAAAATATATAAGTCAAGATGAAAAATATGGTAGATGAAAATACTAATATTTTTGAAAAATATAAAATGATAAAAATGGCTTCACTAGTTTGATCTGCTTCACTAGTCATCTCAGTTTGCTCTCAAAACCGAGCCATAGAGCTGAGCCAGCCTTAGCTCGAGCTCGGCTCTGTTCATTCGAGCTACAAACTGCCCAGCTCGACTTGGCTCGAGAGCCGAGCTCTAAAGAGAAAAGCTCTTTTTTTTCGAGCCGATCCGAGTTGTCAAGCTGGCTCGGCTCTGTTGCAGCCCTAGTGGGGCGGGTGATACTTACAGTGGTGATGGAGGTACTTTCTACTGGCAATCTTCAGGCAGAGTTGCATAGTGGACTGATGATGACATGACTATGTATGACACTCCCACATTTAGACAGGGAGGGTTGGAAGGAAGAGCATCATCAGAGTCCTACCAAACTCCACATGATCAAGACGCCATTAACTCTTCAATTAGTAGCTTTGGTGGGTTTAAGTTTCAACCTACCGACCAATCTTACATCAACCCACAGTTTCCTCAACCATGCAACCTAGAAAATGAGAGTTTCGTTTCACAAATATTTGATGGATCGTATGCATATTACTATCCCCAACATGATCAACCACAAGAAGTATCTCAGCATGGGGCATATGGCTATGAATACAGACAATATTATAGGCCACGACAACACAATGATGCTCGGGATGCTGATGAAGAACCAACCAGAAGCTCTATGTGGCTTGGAGTAGTTGGCTTTTCGAGTTCAGGTAATGAAGTTCTTTTTTGCCTACTTTATGTTCCAAATTTTATGATAATAGACATATGTAACTTTAAACGCCGAAAGTTAGCCTCACTAGTGCAAATATGTCTTCTAATAATGTGAAAGAGTTTAAACAAAGTAAAAAAATAAAGTTACGGCAAAGTTCGGAGCATATTTCAAAAAATTTCGAAAATTCCGAAAATTTGACCAATTTACGGTTCGGGTGTGCGAAACCGAAACTGAGATTTTGATCCATGCCCACGACCTATGCCTCCATAAGGGAAGAGGATACCAGTTGAGCACTTGAGCTATTGCTCAACCAGTCATATAATTTGCAGTTTAGTGTTGGGCAAGAAGCACTTGCTTCATGTCATGGTAATTTAAATCATGGTATTGAAACTCGAGGAGTTGACTTGGAACTCGGGTGAGTTGACTTGGCTCAACCAAGTTTCGAGTTGACTTGAAAACTTGATCGAGTTTGTCGACTCAACGAGTTGACTCATAATTTTTTGTGGGGGAAAGGCAGGGTTTTCTTTTGTTTAAAGTGTATTTTAGTGAAGGGTACCTTTGTTTGCGCCCATCCAGTCTTTGAAAGCGCCCACGTCCTGAAAACCATTGATTGCTTCATATCAGATGATGAGGTTGTATTTCACCCTGATCTTCCACACAATAGATCTTGAGATCATGGCGCACCTATCAAACAATCAGTTTTTGATTTCATGTGTCACAGATCCCCAAAAATTGCCCCAAATTCATGTTTGAGCGTGATGTGTGCCATTCGATTCAAGGGCCATTTTTTGGGGATCTGCATGAAATAAAAAATTGACCGTCTGATAGGTTTTCTATGATCTCAAGATCTATTGTGTGGAAGATCGGGTGAAAAACGATCTCCATCATCTGATTTGAAGCAATCAATAGTTTTAAAGGGGTTTGGGAGGTGGGCGCTTTCCGAGAATGTGTGGGCGCAAACAGAGGTAACCATTGATTTGAAACAATCAATGGTTTTAAAGGAGTTTGGGATGTGGGCGCTTTCAGAGAATGTGTGGGCGCAAACAGAGGTACCATTTCCTTTGGTGAAAGTTTTTTTATAAGACCCAAACCTCTCGAGACCTAATTTCTATTGACCCTAATCTATCAACCTCCTTGTGAGAAAAACCAGGCGGGAAAAAAACTAACCCTTCGAAGAAGAAGAATCATCACAAGGAGGCTTCTTTTTTTAGGTAAGTTATTTTTTTTTGGGGTCAAAAGTATATCTACAAGGAGGCTATTATTTTAGTATTCGCAGTGATTCTCGTGAATCACTCGGATTTTTTTTTTTGTTGGAACTCAAGCCTTCTAATGAATGAAGCAATTGAGAAGGGGATCCAATTGCGGGGATTCAAAATAATGCAAATAATCTCTTCTTATTTTTTAAGCTGATTTTTTAGGGTTTGCTGATTTCCCTTCTCAATTGCTTTTTGTTTTTTTAATTCACTTCACAATGAATCATGGTGAAACACTGTAATTGTTAGACCCGACCCAATCTGCAACCTGACCAACCGGGACCCAACCCATTTGGACCCAACTCCACAACCACCTCACTAACTGCCTTCTCCACTATAAATTGAGAGGGGTGGGACATTCACGTCCCCACACCACAACTCTCTTTCAATTATCTTTCTCTTCTCTTGTAACTTATTCTCTTTCTCTTTTAATTTCTCTTCCTCTTTTAATTTATGTACTCTCTCTCTCTTGCTTTCTCTCTCTTAGTTTCTCTCTCTTAATCCCTCTTTTCGACAAAATAATGTCTCTTTTTCTCTCTACCTTCTCTTTTAAGGAGACTACTGAGCCCCAGCCTGACCCTAACCCGGTAGGAAAGAATCAGGTATATAGCCATTTAAAATTTCCTTTTAAACACTATTTTTATGTTACTAGCATTTCCTTCTTTTTCTTTATGGATGGCCCTGCCTCCTAAGTTGATGGTAGGCTCCACCTCTTAAATTGATTTGTTACCGACTTTATAGTAGGCTCTGCCTGCCAAGTCGATAATAGGCTCCGCCTCCTAAACCAAATTGTTGCCCGACTTTATGGTAGGCTTTGCCTCCTTCTATGGTTGGTCCTACCACCTAAAATTGTTATCCTTTATTTTCTTATCATAATTAGTAAATGAAATTTTCACCACTTGGAGCCACGTGGCAAATAGTGGTGACCCAACCGTTTGATTGGTGTGACTCAACCAACCTGATCAGATGGTTGGAACATTCTTATAAATATAAATTGTTAAGCTCAAGTGACCACTGTAGATATCATTCTTAACAATTATTATTGACTTATTGATAAGATCTACCGACGCCTTGAACCTTCGCGGAAAAATCATCCAAGGCAAGTAACTGATACCTGATTACTTGAATAAGAATATTTGCCAAAAGAATGTATGCATGTTATTTATTTGATCCTTTAGAAACAAAAATGTTGTTCATGATTCTTTATAGGAAGATAAAGTGGTATATATCTAGACTATACGTGGAAATAAGGATCCTCATGGGGTTGCGTGGATTGAGGACAAAGGTCCTTGGAGTACTTCCTTCATCGGAAGTAAGCAGACAAATCCTCCTGGCCTAGGATTGGTATAAATTGGAATAGAATGTGGGACCTGACGAAGTCCAAGATGGTATGACTAGAAAATTTGGAAGTAGTCCTAATAAATGGACGGTGTCCATGGGTGAAAATCCTATGATTTCACCTTGGATCCGGCGTCATGCCAAAAAATATATTTGGTTGCCATAGACTTGTGAATGGTATAAATCAAAGTATTTACACTTAGTAACTTTAATTAACCTTGTGTGTTCCTTTATTTCAGTAACTGTTGGTTGATATCATAATCTGAAATTTCATTGTGAATTGTCAAACTGCTGAATTATTTCTTTATTAAACACTATAGTGGTACCTGTTGGGTGGCTTGTCAATCAATCTATTATCAAATTATTGCAGGTATAGAACCGAGAAACTTTGAAGTTGCATGAGGGAAGGAAACTATGGAAGATTTCCTAGGATAGACCAGTCTAGGAAATTAGAAACTTTCTTTTGTTATTTTGTGCGTAGCAAGAACAATGTATATTCTAGTAGTTAGCAACATAATCACAAATTTCACCGAAATTTGGCGAAATTTTGCGAAATTCACCGAAAAGGGGGTCAAACAAAAATTTCGGGAAAATTTCGGTATTTTTGGTGAAATTTTGGAAATTTCGGTAATTTTTTTTAAATTTAATAATTTTATTTTATTTATTTTAAATATGCTAGTAATTTAGTATATATTTTAGTAATTTCTTTAAAAAACATTAAATATATTTTTAATCTCCGAAAATTTCCTGAATTTTTTCCGAAAGGTATCGAAATTATTCCGAAATGTACCGATAGGACCCCCCACCAAAAAATTACCGAAACAGCTCGGAATATCAAGAACTAGACAAAAGAATACTTTTGTGTTATGGTGGAATGTCAGAGGGTTGTTTGACATTGTAAACAACAAATTTGCGTAGAATATAAATCTAACACAAATCAATCATAACAAATTTCCCCTCGCTAGGAGAGGGTTTTATTAAAATGGCGGACCTTACACTTCCGGGTATCGCAGTCAATTCCCCGTTAATTACATCAAAATTGAATACCTCTGATTAAAAGCTACTAAATAAAAAATAATATAATTACATCTCTAAAATAAACAAAACTAAGATTCTAATTGACATCTTCAATCCGTCATGAGATAGATGGATAGCAGACTATCTTCATCGGAGATTTGAGAAATATGAAATAGGGGACGACGAATGGGAGAACCCCTCCTCCAAAAGCCGGGTCCATTTGATCGAAAAGCACGAGTCATTATTGGAGCAAGAAACTCGTAGACGAGTCTTAAAACGAATTCTTGTTCTCTGGTCTCAAAGATGAGTTCGAATACCAAATCCATTTTTCGGGCAACTGATTATCAGAAGAGTTATCACTTTCAGTGATAGAGTGTCTAATCATGAGTTAAATATCGTCAAATTCCTTAAAATTTAATGATCATAGATGATTTATAATGATTTTACCGTTGGATTTGATCAATATCTTAAGATTTGGTCAATGCATAGTAAATTCACCGTTGGATCTTATTACGATCTCACATTATGATCATCTGACTAAAAGTCAATGAATCCACCAATGGATTTGATCAAAATCACAAGATCTGGTCAATATGTAATAAATCCACCGTTGGATCTCATTATGATCGTTTGACTAAAAGTCAATGATTCCACTGTTGGATTTGACCACAATCACAAGATCTGGTCAATATACAATAAATCCATCGTTGAATCTCATTACGATCTCACATTATGATCGTTTGACTAAAAGTCAATGATTCCACTGTTGGATTTGACCACACAAGATCTGGTCAATATACAATAAATCTACCGTTGGATCTCATAATGATCTCTCATTATGTTCGTTTGACTAAAAGTCAATAATTCCATCGTTGGATTTGACCAAAATCATAAGATCTAGTCAAAATGCAATAAATCCACCGTTGGATCTCATTACAATCTCACATTATGATCGTTTGACTAAAAGTCAACGAGTTCACTGTGAAAGAATTTCCGATCTCGAGGTTAAGGTCCAAACCCTCATTTGAGGGAGTGATGATCCGAACCGCAAGAGAAACTCTAATGATCATAGGTGAATATTTTGGGCATTATAGTCCGAAATCATTCTTCGGGTTCATGATTGCAACCCGTATGAGCATCGAATTTGTGGTTGCAATCCGAGTGTACTAGGAGTTATGCCCAGGGTCGTACCCACGTGGCTTAACTATTTCTAAGTATGTAAGAGATTGGGTACGAGTCGTAATGCGTAATCCCAAATTGCAACCATAAATTCTACTTAGGAGGAGCCGTAACTCTTATCCTAAGCGTATCTCCTTTAGGTAAGGGCCGTAGCCCTTATCCTAAAAGTCTTAATCCTAACTTATTCCTCCCGTCCACTTTTTAAAAAAAGAAAATAAAAAAAAGAAGAAAAGAATAGTCAGAATCTTGGAGATACCCTAGTCTTTTTTAAAAGAGTCGGAGATATTTTCGGCAGAGCTCTCGTGTTAGAATATTCGGATCCCTTGCAATAAGGACGGGTTTGCTATTTATAGATTTATGGTAGCGGTTATAGAAGTTACGATCCTACGGTTCCCGTAAGGCTTTCATGAAATGAACGGTTGAGAGAGCTGCGTAAGTTTTCGTCTTCACGCGGATTGAGAAAGATTCTTCTCACATACGTCATTCTTTTCTCATAACCGCCTAGGTGGCTAAGCATGTTTCTAGCCACCTAGGTGGATAAGTGTTTTTCTATCCACCTTGGTGGATAAATATTTTTCTATCCACCTATGTGGATAAATATTTTTCTAGCCAGCTAGGTGGCTAGGTATATTTTCTATCCACCTAGGTGGATAAATATTTTTCTAGCCACCTAGGTGGATAAGAATTTTTCTAGCCAACTAGGTGGCTAGGTATATTTTCTATCCACCTAAGTGGATAAGTATTTTTCTTAGTCAGCTAGGTGGCTAAGTATATTTTCTAGCCACCTAGGTGGATAAGTATTTTTCTATCCACTTAGGTGGATAAGTATTTTTCTAGCCACCTAGGTGGATAAGTATTTTTTTCTATCCACCTAAGTGACTACGTATATTTTCTAGCTACTTAGGTGGATAAGTATTTTTTTATCCACCTAGGTGAATAAGTATTTTTCTAGCCAACTAGGTGGCTGGTTATATTTTCTATCCACCTAGGTGGATAAGTATTTTTTTAGCCAGCCACCTAGGTGGCTACGTGTATTTTTCTAATCACCTAGGTGGCTAAATATATTTTTTAGTCACCTAGGTGGCTACGTATATTTTTCTAGCTACCTAAGTGGCTAAGCATATTTTTCTAGCCACCTAGGTATCTGACATAGCTTAGGACTTTAAATCCTATTTAGAGTAGGATTTGTTAAAAAAAAAAACTATAAATAGTCTCTTTTCCTAATTCCTTCTATTAATTTATTCTATCTGATTTTAAGGCTAAGTGGAAAAAGAAAGAGTTCCAAATTTCAAAATTTTCGAGTCAACAGACATAAATAAAAGGGCAATGGTGAAACAGGTGATTAAAAGAAAATCATTGGTACTCTTCAGGAGACAGAATAGGGTGATTCGAATGTCAGGATAGTGAGCTTGTTGCATGATCAAAGTAGATGGGGTGGGTTCTTAGATTCGGTTGGAGCCTTAGGAGGCATTTTGGTGTTCTGGAATGAGGGTGTTATTGTAGGTTAGAAACTGAGGTTGGGGATTTTTCAGTCTCAGTTTTGCTTGAACAGATTCGGTGGTTCTTTTCAAGTTCGTTTGGCCCGGTAGAGAAAGGGCGAAAGGAAGACTTTTTGTTTGAATTTGCAGGTATACCATCAAGAGGGGATGCTCCTCGGTGTATAGGGGAGGATTTCAATGCTCTTAGATTTGCCCACGAAAGACTAGAGAAGAGAAGAGATAAAGAGGATATGGGGCAGTTCGGTAATTTTGTTAATGCTTGTGGGTTGATGGAATTTACTATGCAAGGGGGCTTGTATACCTGGTCTAGCCTGCAGGATGTTCCTTCTTTAAGTAAATTAGTTGGGTTTCTCTGTAGCAGTGATTGGATGGAGATTTCCCTGGATGCGATATTGGATGGTCTTCCTAGACCTACTTCCGTTCATATCCCGATTTTGCTTCAATGTCCAGTGAGAGATGGTGGCCTGACCCCTTTTAGAATTGAAAATGCTTGGCTGTTGGATGATGAATTCAAGGAGAGGATCAGACTGTGGTGGAAAGATCTACAAGTTCAGGGTGGTGCTGCTGGTAAGCTATCTTATAATCTTAGGCAGGTTAAGGAAAGAATTAAAGTCTGGAACAGGGAGAAATTTGGAAAGGTTGAAGTTATTAAGGATCATATCCTTAAAGATGTAAAGGTTCTGGATGAATTGGAAGAATTGTGAGCTTTGACGGGTGAGGAACTCGATGTTAGAACAACTTTAAAGATGCGTTTTAATAAAAAATGACTGGAGGGGGAGGTGATCTGGAGATAGAAGTTAAATTACATTGGCTTTAGGAGGGGGATAGCAGTACAAAAATTTTCCACTTTGTGGCTAATGCTAGAAACAAAAAAAAATATATTTCTAGTCTCAAAGTGGAGGGGAGGAGAAACAGATACTCAAGAAATTGTCACAAAGATTATTAATTTCTATAAGGAGTTATATAAAGAAGATATTGCAGAGGCCAGTGTTGGATGGCCTTAACTTCAAGATGCTAGCTGAGGGTCAGGTGAAAGGATTAGAAGAAATGTTTACAAAAGAAGAGGTGAGAAATGCAATCATAAATAATGGTAAAAATAAATTTCCAGGGCCAGATGGGTTCACGATGGAATTTTTCCAATGTATGTGGGAAGATATTAAGGGAGAAATAATGGAAATGTTTAAGGAGTTCCACGAGCAGAGTAGTGTTGACAGATCTATGAATTCTATGTTTGTAACCTTAATTCCGAAGGTGGAGTATGCTGAAGAAGTCGGGGACTTTAAGCTTATAAGCCTATTGGGAAGTTTGTATAAGATTATTACTAAGGTGCTTGCCAATATGCCCCGTAAGGTTATGAATATCATTATCTCCTTTAATCAAGGGGCTTTCATTGAAGGGATGCAGCTTCTTGATGTGGTTATTGCAACCCATGAAGTTGTAGACTCGGTCAAGAAAAGGATTAATTCTGGTATTGTTTGGAAAATTGATATTGAAAAGGCTTCTGATAGGGTGAATTAGGACTTCCTCAGTTATATGATGACAAGAATGGGGTTTGTGGAAAAATGGAGAAACTGGATAGTGTTTCTTCTGCATGGTTCTCTATGCTCGTGAATGGGCCGCTGAAAGGGTATTATAAAAGTTCAAGGGGCTAAGGCAGGGGGATCCTTAATCTCCCATGCTCTTTAACGTTGTGGCTGAAGCTGTTAATACCTTATTTTTGAAAGCTGTGGCGTTAAATCGTCTTAAGGGATTCATGATTACAAGGAATGGTCCGATGATTGCTCACTTACCATATGCAGATGATACGATAGAGTTTTGTTAATGCTAGTAATGCAGATCTGCAAGAGGTTAAGGATGTGCTTACTATTTATGAGGTGGTTTTGGTCAAAAGGTTAATCTCCATCTGTCCAAGATTTCGGGTATTAAAGTTGATGACACAGATTTGCTGACAGTGTAGGGGAAGGTTTGCCAATAAATTATCTTGGGCTCCCTCTGAGAATTGGTAGAGTGAAGATGAATCAGTAGGATCCAATCATTAGTAGGTTTGAGAAGTGCCTCACAATCTGGTTCAGTAGAATGCTTAGTTATTGGGTGGGGGGGGGGGGTCACTCTTATCAAATCCACTCTCTTCGTGGCCTCTGTTTTATATGTCACTATTTAGAGCTCCGGTTGCAATTGTGAAGAAAATGATGAAGATCATTAGAGATTTTTTGTGGGAAGGAGGAAAAGTGGAGAAGAAATTTCATCTGAGCAAATGGGATACCTATTGCCCGGATAATAAATGTGGAGGATTTGGTATTAGAAGATTGGGGGATACTATTAGAGCTTGACTTGGAAAGTGGTTGTTGAGGCTTGAGGACTCTCCAGAAGTACACCATCTCTGGTAGCCGGTGGTTCGTGCGTAGTATGAGATCCAAACATTCAAAATTTGGAGAGATCTGTAACTAGAGGGTCGGGTTGGTGGAAAAGTATATGTTCTGTGTTTGAGGTGTTTTCTAAAGGCTTGAAGTTTAGCTAGGGGAGAGGAGACAAAATAAATTATTGGAAGATGTTTTGTGCTTGAAATAAAAATACCGTGATATTTTCCGAATTGCTGTGAACCAATCGGCTTTTGTTGATGAAATGTGAATAATGTCTGAAGATGTGAATAATGTCTGGGATGTTAGATTACGAAGAAACTTGAAAGAAGAGGAGGCTTCGGTGATCGCTTTGTTAATTGTTATCGATCCTCAATGCTACGAGCAAAAGTTCTGCTCATAGAGATTTACACTTGTGGTCTCCCAGTTCTAAAGGACTGTTTTCGGTGAGAAGCTTTTATTCTTTTATCAACCACTCTCATTCTCCTACTCTTAGTTGGAGTAAAATTTGGAAAGTTTGTGTTCCCTCCAAGATTAAAATTTTCAAATGGTCAGAGAGATGGGGCCGAATCCAAACGGTGGATCAGTTAAATAGAAGAGGAATGAGATTGAGAAATAGGCGTGCTATGTGTCTCAACGTGGAAGAATCTGTGGACCACTTGGTATTAAAACTCGATGAGTCGACTTGGAACTTGGGCACGTTGACTCGGCTCGACCAAGTTTCAAGCCGACTTGTCAATAGACTCGAAAGCCTTTAAAATTCGGTCAACTCACTGAGTCGAATCAGAAAATCGACGGAGTTTGTCGGCTTGGCAAGTTGACTCAAGCCACTTGAACCTTCTGGAGAGGCAGGGTTTTTTATGATTTTAAAAGGGCTTTTTGGTAATTGGTTGATATAAAGCCCCACAGCTCCTTGCGAGAAACACTTGCGAAGAGAAATCCTTGCCCAGCCCTATTGCAAAAAAAACCCTAAGCCCAGACAAAAACCCTTGCGAAAAAACCCCGCGAAGAAGAAGAAGAGGAAGAAACCCAAAGCTCATCTTCACAGCTCTTGCAAAATAAATCCTTGTGAAGAAGGATTTCGAAGAAGAAGAAACCCAGGTATGTCTTTTTTCCCTCCACTAGCTACAGATTCTACCTATTGCTGAATTTTAGGCTTTGATTCCGGCTGACCATGAGTGGGTACTAGGTACTCATGTTAAATTTACAGTGTACTCTCTATTCATGTTAAATTCTTTTTAAATACAATGCCCACTCTATTTATATTGAAATGTGCTATATCTTATTTCTCCATAAGAATTTCAGCATCCGATCTGTTCATGTTAAATTTACACGACATTCTTTCTACACACTATGTACATAGAATGTTAAGGTGTACAAATCAGTGGCATATTCATTTTAAATTTACATTAATTCCTGTGTGCACTCAATCATTAACTGTTTAAATCTGTATTCAGTACACTATTTTTTCTTCAATATGCTTCCTTGAAAGCTATTGATTTGTGCACTCTAGTTTCTTGCACTTAATATTAGAGTGTACAGATATATGATGTTTGATGAATTTCTAATTCTTAGATGGATATATATTTAGATGAATAAGAATCTATTAAATATTTAAAATTTATTTCTACTTTTTTATTTTTAAATATAGATATTTAAATATTTATGAAATAACCTGAGTCGGAGCGAGTCGAGTCGGACCGAATTTCCGAGTTGACTCTATTCCGATGACATCCGAGTCGAGTCGAGTTTTCATGTTTTAAAACCATGGTGAACCATCTTCTTATTCATTGGGTGGCGAAAGAGGTGTGGTATATTGTCCTTAGGCTATTTGAAATGTCTTTGGTTTTTCCAAAGAATGTGGAGATTTGTTAGCAGCTTGGGAGAAAAGTGCATTTGCAAGGGGAGAAAGGAGATCTTTGGAAAATTGTGGTTTTAGCTGTGATGCTGGCTATATGGACGGAAAAAAATCGGATGATTTTCAATGGGACTAGAAGGCCTGTAGCGCTTATTGTGGATCAGATTGTCTCATAATAGTCTACAAAATTGGATCAGATTGTCTCATAATAGTCTGCAGAAGAAGAATAGGGAGGTTGTTGAAGTTGAATGAGATAGCCTGCTTCACTACCCTCTTTTACCTTCCGCGAGGGGAAGCTAACCTGGAGATTGGTATTCTTTGGCTCGGGGATGAGGTTTCAGTTTTGAGTGTTTGGGTAGTTTGTTAATAAATTTTTATCAATAAAAAAAAAAAAGTATATTTGAATAAGCTTTCCGTATGCTTAGCCCATATGCAAGTACTTGCCCATGTGGATAATGATTTTATTTATATTATAAAATTTTCATTCCCCGCTTCTTTCAATTATCCTGCACATTCGTATGCTGTCCAACAATGGGTTTGCTCTACTTGGAGTAGTAAGAACCAATTCAGGAAACTTAATGCGGAGAAATGGTATCATAGATTATAAATTAGAGCCTAAAGCCTTTCAACAAGCTGCTTGATATGCCAGTTTTCTTATGTTTGCTTGTTATTGTAGTGCTTGGGAAATGGCTTGCATAGAATCTGTTCTGGAAAAAGAGCCAATACAAGATATCACAGAGAGCAGAAAGCCACGGATTCTCTTGGCAGCGAGTGGAAGTGTAGCTGCTATAAAATTTGGAAGTCTATGCCATAGTTTTTCTGAATGGGCAGAAGTTAGAGCTGTAGCCACGAGATCTTCATTACACTTCATCGATAGGGCATCACTTCCCAAGGATTTAATTCTTTACACGGATGAAGACGAGTGGTCAAGTTGGAAGAAAATAGGCGATGGTGTTCTTCACATTGAGCTTCGCAGGTGGGCAGATGCCATGGTAATCGCACCACTATCGGCAAATACACTTGGCAAGGTAAAATCCTTCTTTATTATTTGAGATCCTATGAAAAATGAATTGGGTAATTTTACAGTTTTACTCGTGTATAGTGGAGAGAGAGAGAGAGAGAGAGAGAGAGAGAGAGAGAGAGGATGGAAGATGATTAATGGGGGCATCACTGACAACAATAGATAGTAGTGCTTAGAAACGCCTTTTGGCAACAGAATTCAAAATATTTGAAGGTCAACTTTTCACAGGATTTTGTCTCCTTGTCTCTAAAAGTTATTTCTAAATTCAAATATCTATTGATTACGGTGACTCGGTGAGCAGAGTAAGTCCCTATTTTTATCATGGACACCATGAAATATGAAAAGTCGGCAAATTCTTGCATAACTATTTTGAGAAAGAAATCACTGTAGGTATATTTTCAGTTATTTGCATCATCAGTCTCCTGTTGGCAAGCTTTAATGTGAGTTAGTCTACAATGGGTGTCAACCCATAATGGGCGGTAAAGCACATACCTGTGTGACTGCATGACATGCACAGACTTCCATGCATTGGAAGTCCGTGCACATCATGCAGTCACACAGAAGTGTGAACTGCCATGTCCACCCATGATGGGTGGACACCCATTGTAGACTAACCGTATGAGTATCAGCTGATATGTTACTTATCAACCAATAATATTGGTTATGATCCCCCCAAGCAAGGATAAAGGTTTCCTAGTCCAATGCTAGTTGGTTGCCACGTGACACTCAATTACATGATCAGATGTCAGCGAGTAAATTACCAGGATCATTAAAAAAGAAATTCCTAAGAGAAGTATATATATCTACGCGGTCAACAGTGTCAACCGCCTGGAGAGTGAATGGTGAAGCTATATTATTTGGTTTCACCGTTCATTTTTTACGGGGTTCGACTCCATTGTCCTCGTAATTTTTATTTTTTATTGTTTTGATTTTTTTTTCTAATGTTCTTTGATCATTGGGCCACTACATCATGTGGCACCTATATCATGTACTTGGGTGCCACGTGGCAGCCAACCAACGAAGGACTGAGTAACTTACCTAGTCCATAGGACGACGGTTCCTTTGCCCCTCCTGGCATACCCTGAATTGCTTTAGTATGCTAGATGCCAATTTAAAACAATAGAGAAGAAAGAAAAGGAGTGTAGAATGCCTGGTATACATAATTATGGTTCTATACTGTTTTATTGGCAAGTGTTGGCCGAGATTAACAGATGATATCGTGGTCACTGATAAACGCTTAATAATATCTCAATATTATCATTATTTCCTTATTTCATGATCTATTTGAGATCAGCATTGTGAGACTTATTTCTCCATTCATTTCTGTTCACGGCTGAACTTGCACAATCCTTTATGACGCCTGCTAATACCCATATATTTATGTTCTTTGTTCCTTTCCTTTTATATTGTTATTTATTTATTTATTTAAACAGTATATTATTATTGTGACAAATAACAAAGATAAACTTTAGCAACCTATAAACATGCCATGTGCCCATCAACAGGATTGGAATCACTTTCTCTTGGATTACATCAAAGGTTATAGTCAACTACTGTTCAGTTCACTAATCGGATGACACTAAGTTCTTTTAAACCATCGCGAACCACAAATTAATTTAGCAGACTTATTTGGTCAAGTTTACTTATTTTTCTCTTTACTTCTCTGCGAAAACAGCAAACCATAAACCATATAGATTGAGTTAACTTCCGACTAGGTAACCATGGAAAGGCTGCTATTTTTCGGGTTCTGATCAATACAAACTGTCATTTTTTTTTTATTTGGACAGTTCAGTTTTTGTTATCTATTTATGGGAGCTACAACTTGCACACAGGATTTGTGCCGTTTCACATAAACATGGAAACACCATCCAAGCCGTCTGATTGGAATGCCACGATGTAAAGATCTTTGGTGCCAAAGATTGGCACGAAACATGATCTCTATCATCTAATTCAACACTGTCACTATTGAATCATTTGATGGGCGTACCAATAAAAACAAATCAGATGGGCTATGACTGTGTTGAATAAGATGGTAGAGATTATGTTTCGTGCCAATCTTTGGCATCAAAGATCTAGATCACGGCCTTCAAATCAGACGGTTTAAAAGGTGTTCCACGCGGAACAAGTCCCAAAAATACCAAGTCTTTCATTTAAACTATGTTCAACGGCACAAATCTCGTGTTCAAGTTTTAGCCCGTTATTGATTGATTTATTTATTTTTTGAATCATGCATGCTCATGGTTCTGTATATGTTACTCTCACAGATTGCTGGAGGATTGTGCGATAACCTACTGACATGCATTGTTCGAGCATGGGACTACGATAAGCCACTCTTTGTCGCTCCGGCCATGAACACCTTCATGTGGAACAACCCTTTCACAGGACGCCACCTCGAAGCCCTCAACCAACTCGGTATCTCTCTGATCCCTCCCATCACGAAGAGGTTGGCATGCGGGGACGTTGGTAATGGCGCAATGGCAGAGCCTTCTCTGGTTTTCACGACGGTGAGGTTATCGTTTGGGTCTCAGACACAACTAACCGGAGACAAATGATAGAACACTGTTCGATGCTTTCTAAATGGGATCTTTGTGTTTTCACGGCGAGAATTCTTTGCAAATGAGATCTCATTGGCTTATTATGTTAAACTGTATACCGATCAGCATTTTTGCGTTAGTGGTTAGTGTCGCTAATTGATATCACGGAGGGATTAATAGAAAAGAAAAATTCTCTTAAAAATTCTCTCTTAATGATCGAGACTTAAATGCATCGGGCAGGGCATAGCAGGAAATATATATATTTGTTTTTTGAGATTTGAACTTAGTTGGATTTCGAGTTCAACCACATCTGCAGCCCTTGAAAATAGGAGAATCTTGGACTCCACATCATCCTATAAACAGTGAAGGCCATGAAAGTCTTGATTCTCTCATATCCAAGGGCCGCAGATGTGGTTGAACTCGAAATCCGATTCAAACTGGTTAGATCTGACCATTGCCTGAAGTCTACTTTAGGCCCTGTTTAGCGTGGCTGCAGGAGACCAGCTCCCTCGCTTCTTACGCCCAAAGCAGCACAACTGGTCTTAGACATTGTTTGGTTAATACAGAGCTTTTAACCAAGAAGCTACAAAGCATTTCAAAACAGCAATATTAATAATATTATTATTTTTATTATGATTTTTTCATTTAAAACATTTTAAAATCTCATTTAAAATCATTTTATGTGTAGCAAATTGTGAATTATGAAGCTGAATTCAAACAGAGCGAACCAACGAATTAGGTAATTGACCCCACATAGATGTTTCCAAGTGGCAATCCATTGTTGTACCATATGTTAGCCCAGAAAAGCACGCCTTTTAAGTCAATATGAGCCATCTGATTTATGAACCTTGATATCTGTCATTCAAACGAAAAACAATGGTTGGTATTATAGTCAATAGATCGGATGATCTGAATAGCTCAAAAAGCATGAATTTTGATTTCATTGCCCGTTGATGTATGATCTATCACTTTGGTGGTGTGGATTACCCGCATGCATGAGTTGGAGCACATGGATAAACTCATCCACTCAAATCTTAGATCACATGCCACATGGCAAGTAATTCCAAAACAACACTCCTCTTTAGATCATGTGTCACATGGCATGCAATTTATTAACATATGTTTTAAAATTTAATTTCTTTTTTGTGGTCAAAATTTATGTACTGCTTCACACATTTTGGTGCATTGAATTTATTCTCATTTAATCACATTTTGGATGGTAGATATATTTCAGATCATATCCAAAATTTTTTGGGAGACCTGTGATTATCCTCAGACAAGTTGTTATGGTATTTGATCTATTATATGAGTGCCACGTGGACCCCCACCTGCTTCAAATGCATGGATCAACTATGCATTCCAATCAATATATGCTTAGTAGGGCATTATGGGTTGTCATGGATAAACCATAAACGCCTTATTTGATTGATCCAAGGGTAGAGCTTCTGAGTTTACAACACTTATTTTATTTAACTAATATTGTATGGTTACTAGGCAAACCTCCAAATGCCCTTAATGAGGGTATATATATATATATATATATATATATATATATGAAAGAGTCCCTTTAAATTCACCCACTGAATTTTTGAGTTTACCGATGCTGAAACACATTCACTACATTGAATCAGACGATGGAGATTTTTATCCTCCCAATCTTTCACACGATGGATCTTGAGATTATGGGTGTACCATCAGATGATCAGTATTTTATTTCACGTGGCACACATTTTAAAAAAGTCACAGATCCCTAAAAAATGGCCCTTGAATCGTATGACACACATCACGCTCAAACGTGATTTTAGGGTCATGTTTTTTAGTTTTGTGACACGTGGAATTAAATTGACTGTCTGATAGGTGCCCCATGATCTCAAGATCTTTTGTGTGAAAGATCGGGGTGAAAAACAATCTCCATCCTTTTATTTGGAGGAATCAATGATTTTCATGGAGTCTGGGATGTAGGGGCTTTCAAAGAATGCGCCGGCACGATTAGAGGATTCCCTAATAATAATAAGTTTTTCATTTACTTTGACGATTAATAGTATTTAGCAAAATGTGTGCTGAAAGCAGTTTTCGCTCATAAACTTCTTTTAATTTTGCTTTTATTTTGGTTAAATAAAATAATTTTCTTCCAAGCGTACACTAACTACTAACTTTTTTTATCCGCACACCACTTAATTTAGCTTTATTAGTGTGCGAATAAAAAAAGTGTGGTGCACATAGCAGCACTAAAAAAAATACGTACCTATGTCCGCGCCTAGAGGATTACTGTCATGACTCATAATCCTAGCCAATCTCAAGGGTCTAAAATTTCGTATTATGAGACCGCACGCTTATTAAAGCGATAAACAGACATATATACCTTACTAGATTTTACATAACACTGGGCTCTCAAAAATCGTGAACGAAAATTTCTTCTCACATTAAAATTCCCTTAATTAAGCTTACATTGAATTTTTAGTCCATTATACTGAATGACCAGAAATAAAGGTACAGTCAACTTCTGAAAAATCTTTTTAAATATTTAATACATATTTGACATCGTTTAACTAGTCATCTACGTTGTCATTGTAACGACCCGAAATTTCTAAGCCGGAAGATATAAAAATACCGGGTCGCTATATTATAATTCACAATCTAAACACATAATTTCTTTGGTATCAATAAAATCAAGCTACTATAAACTGAAACATATACTTCAATGTTTGTAAATGAAATACTAAATCAAACTATACCACCGGTGATGGCCATCCATCACACAAACAATGGTATTTACATCAAATACGTGAAACATAATATTCAAAGGTTCTAAAGTAAATTCCCAAGTCTGTACCCAATCTAAATCCGCAAAGTTCTACTAAGGGTAGTAATCTTCTGGTGGAAGACCTTCCTCATCTTCCGACACAAAGTCAGGATCCTCGTTAGCTTCAGTACCCGTGACACATAGTGTCGGGGTGAGCTAAAAATCCATAGGCTCAGTAGGAATAACCTCAATACTAATTGTACCTTATCCATCCGGAACATAGTTTCAACGATTATACTCACATTTCATATTCGAATTTCATAAACGAAGTTAGTCTTGATTTCATATTTTCAAGGTTCAATCGTTCACGTGAATGCTAATTTTACATATTATTTAGTTCATTTTATATGCAAGTTAGGTTTATACAAGACTTAACTCCATAACTTAAATAATCTCTAACACATATAGCGTTAGAGCCAATGGTAGTTGATGAGAATCTTAACCTCATCGTCCAAAGAATAATTTTTAATGTGCCCAAGCTCCTGCATTGTGAGGAATGCTTATGCGATTCAATGACCGTCGTCACGATTCAATGTGTGCCAAAACACGGTTCACATACGGATATACCGTCATAACGGTTCAATATATGTCATCGCACATGATTCATTCACTTTAACCTCAAATCATATGCAACGTTCTAAATATCATATCTTATTCATTCTTATACATAATTCATAATTCAGTTCGGATTCCAATATTCAATGTTTGATGTTCAATGGATTTCAATGTTTCAATGAGTCTATCATGTTCAATGACCTTCAAATGCTCAATGGCTATATTTCAATTTTAATGAGTTCAATGTTTGGCAAATACTAAACCTTCACTGAGTTTCACATATTTAACAAGACTTCAGTGTTCAATGAGTTTTTAAGGGTTCAATGAGTTTTTAAGGGTTCGACAATGTCAATATTTCATTTCTAATAACTAAGACAATTTCTATTGATCAATGAATCATTGATAACTATGAATCGAAGTATAAAATACAATTTATGCATCAAAATCCCCCTACCTCGGGTTCTAGCGTCGCAAGAAGGAAGTGAGATGATACCTATAATGGTAATCGATTCCTCCTTCTACATTACACACAATAGTGATCTATCAATGGTCGATTCAAAATAAATAATTGGGTCAGTCGACTCTGCTCGAAATCGATCGGTCGAAGGAGGAAGTTATCCTTTTCCTTTTATATTAACAGCTCACTGTCATTAGGTGGCAGCGAGCTGTGGTTGTGTTCATGGCTCGCTGCTGTATAGTGACATCAAGTTGTGGTTATAACCATTCGCAAAGAAAGTTCTTTGTTTTTGGTTCTCACAGCTCGTTACGGTATTGTGACAACGAGCTGTGTATATTTATTCATTTTTCTATTTGCTTCCACAACAGTGTTGGTTTTCTCTCAGTGACAGCGAGCTGTGGGTATTTCCACAGCGAGCTGTCATTGATGGCAGCGAGCTGTAGTGTTATCACAGTGAGCTGTCATTGTCGTCTTCAGAATCGAGTTCTTTGTACGTTTTTGATTTCGAAAGTATGGTCCGACAACAGCCACGACAATTCTAAGATTCCATTTAAGGTTCAAATTAGATCTAAGTGATTTTATGACTCGAATTTATGATTTGAAAGCAACATGGACGATGGGTGTTTACTTCTTGAAGCGCGGTCGGTGATTTTACGGTGATCTAAGCTTGAGGAGGTTGATGATTGACGCTATCGTCCGTTCGATGTTCTTATCTTCTCCTTCCTTGATCTCGATGGTGGAAAAGGCCGGGATGACTCTCGTGGGGAAACACTCAAAAGTTCTTGGGTGAAGCGAGAAAGAAGATTGAGGACGAAGAGTGGTGTCGGCTTTTCTTTTGAGAAGAATAAGAAAAGAATGGAGAGGCTAGGGTTTTCTCACGACCCTATTCTTAAGAAGAATTCTAAAGATATTATAATTTAAGGTTCTCCGTAAGACCCCTTTTTATAACTTATTCGGGATCATCCTGTGTAAAGTTAACACATCGAGGATAGGTATATAGGCTTTTACCTCAAAGCCCAAAATAAAAGTTTTAAAATCTGCCTACTAAGATTTGATCCTTAGACCTCTTGTCTAGAACTTAACCCTTTGGCCAACATGCTATCACATAGCTTGTGTAATTAGTAGCAAAATTAAATATAAGTGTCATTTTAAATTCGATGTGTATCTTTAGTTTAAAATGTTTTCAAAAGTTGAAGCATGCGGTGTATCTCTCATTAATCACATATACCTAATTCCGGTATATCAAGTACGCAAAAATGCGAATCGTTACGGTCACCCTCATAAACGATATCATCTATAGGTACATCAAGTCCACCGGGGCAATGTAGTCATATCTTTACCTGCAACTGTTAGTTTTTCGTGGGATGAATTTACTCAGTCACGTAAACTCAGTGGGTTACACAACCGATCCACCTCAATCTACCCAGGTGATCTCATGAGTGGAAGTGAATCATTTATAATTCTAGATAAATAATATAGTAAAAATTCTGATAAATATATCATAACTAAAAAGCTGAAAAGACATGACAGATTTCAGTGTATATGATGCTTCTAATGTTTATCACTTTTCTTACTTATCTCGTCAACTTAACTTACGTGACATATATTAAGTCTTATCATAGATCTGTACGCTTATAAAATGTACTTCGCATCATACATATCTTAGGTATACGACCTGTGACAGGGCTGCTGCTCAAGCCTACTACACGAGGTTAACGTGTAGATAATCACCTAACATCCGTATCATATTGTCAACCACCATCCAGCCCGATGAGGTTGCGTGTATCAATACATAAGTTTCTTTAAGTCAAAATCTTCAAGTCTCCTTAGTTCGAGATAAAGCTGAACATATTGTCCTTAAGACTCGTCTTGGCTGCAGATGTTGTACCCTTACAGTGGATCGTAAGGTTTAACATGTGTAAAAATTAATTCGTGTTTAGCTAATCTTCACAACATGTCTTATCATATCATTGTTCGGTTCTGGGCTTAGGTCCCCACTCCAAATTTATTATTGACGTAGGCTTAAGTCCCCACTTTCTTATCGTAAGTAACGTTCATATAGCTTATTAGATTTTTAAATTATAACGAGCCATAGTGAGATAGGCTTCACAAATCACGCCTCTCGAGGGATAACTTTCGTAGTAACTCGAGCATGCTTCGTGTGGCAACTCATACTCCCATAGAGGTGTGCGTTCATACATGAACGCCTACATTCTAAGTTTCACGTGACTATGAAAAGAACACCATCATAGCGAAGACATATGTCATGTGTCATATCTTATTCCTTTTTAACCTACCATATATATGCCTTAACTGTAGACACCCCATTTCCGCCCTCTCGGAATACACAAACCAGTTAGGTCAACCCTTGACCTTGCCCATAACTTCCGGAAAGGGACTAACTCTCTCTGAAAGTCTTAAAACTCTAAAAACCCTATAATTCGGGGACTACATACTATTCACATAGTATATAGTCGAATCCTGGGCTGAAATCTCAACCCACGGATTCGGACCCGACCTGGCCTGGGAGGTTCCCGAATTATGCGCATGAATACATGCGCGTAACTCGATTGAACGCAAGCCTCTCTACGCACAATTAGTCCAAGTGGACTGGGGCACACCTTCTGTGCACCGTCTAAAATCAAGGATTATGCGCATTAACCTATGCACATAATTAGATTATGCACTGTCCTGACCATGACCTCATGCGTATAATTAGATCCAAGCAAATTGGAACTATGACACCCCGCTGAGCCAGTCAGTCGGTCATTCTTGAGTGGGTGATCGACTTTTAGAGGATTATGCGCATGAGACCATGCGCATAATTCAATTACATGTGGGATTTGATATGCATAATTCTCGGATTGTGCATATGTCCTCATGCGCGTAATTCCTCGAATACCTATAAATAGACCCCCTACCCCACAACTAGAACACACAATTCTCATTCTCAAGCTTCTTCCTTCTGAAAATTTTGAGGTTCTCTATGAGGTTTTCAAAGAAAGGGGTTGAGCTGCACTCTAGGTTCCTAGAATTGCAGACTCTTTTCTAGAAATCTCAGGGTAGTCAAGCTAGTGGTATTGGCCCACTAGCCTTGGCTCTCGAAGGAGTACTGAGGGAATAATAGTATAGCCTTAGATTCACCCCTTAGGAAACTCCTGCCGAAATTCTCTCCCTAGAGCCAATTAGGTCCCCAATCTTTCCTAATATTTCCAAAATAGCCTTAGTCTCACCGATTTGCCCAAGGGAGCTTACAGACGGTACTCGAGATGGGGTCGATCATCCCTAGTATAGTGGGCCACCACCCCCTTTTCTAGATAGGTCACAGTAGAAATAGGAAACCAAACTAGTTAGATCTTAGACAACCCACAGATGCTGAAGTTGGCAGGCTGACGTTCAGTAAAGGAGTTCGACCCATACCCCCGCTCATCTGTGCGCATAATCAATGATGTTCTACAACGTTGATAAATCTGTAGATGGCGATCGCATCAACCCAGGTACTCTCTGTTGGTACGCACTTTTTCTAGGTCCCTTTTAATCTCTGAAAGAAGTGGCCCAATTCGGTTCATGTGGACTCTGGCGGAAAGCAGCAGAATAAACTAAGAAATATTAAATACTAAAAGGGAAAAAGTTAATTTTAAATAAAGAATAACTAGGTTGATGCGATCGCCAGCTGCAGATATTTATCAACACTACAACACGTCATTGATCACACGTGCGGAGATGCGGGCAAACTCCTTTATTGAGCATCGGCCGGCCGACTTCAGTAACTATGGATTGCCTATGGTCTATCTTGTTTAGTTTTCCTAATCTATCTAAAATGGGGGTTGTGGCCCTCTATGCTAAGAAGGATCGACCCCGTTCCCGGGTACCTTCCGTAAGCTCCATTGGAAAAATCGGGTGGCTAAAGTTAAGAAAACGGGAAAGGCTTAGGACCTAATAGGGTTTAGGTTGAGAATCTGGGCAGGAATTTCATAAAGATCTAGGGCTAAGGGCTTCTTCCCCTAATACTACTTCGAGAGTCAAGGATAGCTAGCTAGTGTCGCTAGCCTGACTACCTGGGGCTCCTAGAGAAGAATTTGCAGTTTTAGAAGCCTAGAAAGGCAACTCAACCCCTTTCTTTAAGACCCCAAGAGAAAACCTCAAAATTTCTAAGAAGGGCTAAGCTTAAGAGAGGAGAGATTGCTATAAAAATTGTGTGAAATTGGTGAGGTAGGAGAGTCTTTTTATAGGTAACGAGTTAATTACGCGCTCGGGGACAAGTGCACAATTGGTGAATTGCGCGTAAGATCATTAGCACAGATTTGAATTGCGTGCCCTATCCAAGGCGCGTAATACACGGGAAGTCGATCACCGACTGGCTAATATCGGCTGACTGGCGCATAATACGCGGGTGTCCTAGTTCCAATATGCCATGGAACCAATTGTGTGCCCTATGGGGAGCACGTAATCCAATTGTGCACATGGGTCAATGTGCATAATTGGGGAGTTAGGGCGGTCTTGGGTTCCAAAGGTCTGGTCCAACTAGGGACCAATTGCGCACCGGTGGTGGGGCGTGCAATCAAATTGTGTGCCCTTTTACAAGCGCATAATCGGGTCTTAGGTTGGTCCACAAGAGGAATAAACCTAGTCTAAATCGGACCAATTGCGTGCTTGTGGGGAAGCGTGCAATTTGCACGCTTTGGACCAGGCGCGCAATCTGGTCCTAAAGCAGTCCTCGAGAAGGAGGAACCTGGTCCAAGTTGGGCCAATTGCGTGCATGTATCCATGCGTGCAATCGAATTACGCGCCTATGTGTTGGCGCGTAATTTGGGATCTTCTCGGCTTGGGTTGGGTTCGAGCTTGTGATCTAAGGTTTCAGTCCAAGTCTCAACCATATACTATTATTTTAATATATGCTCCCCGCGTTTAGGGTTTTAAGGCTCCCGGAGAGGGCCGATCCCTTTCCGAGAGTCGTGGGCAAGGTTTAAGGTTGATCGAACGTATTTGTATACTCCGCGAGAGCGAAAATGTGGTGTCTATAGATGGCCCTCTTCGGCGCGTTCTTGTGGAATAAGAATGCTTCGAAAAAGTAAGCACCCCCCTGCCTTCTCGTTTCTTTGAGAGATCACAAGTGTGAACCATGGAGCTGACATGAAGTGGTTGACTTTCTTATCTATCAGCGCAAGCTAAATGGAGCATTTGCTAGCCATATTGTAGTTGTCGAGAGGTGTATCCACAACCACGAGTGCATATCGCATCCCGTCACGTATCGTGACCTGCTATATATCGCAGTCAAATGAAGGAAAATTGACACAAACGAGGTACGAGTGACATCGTACGAATGTTCAGAAACAAGGTCAAGTGACCAAATGATA
Source organism: Chloranthus sessilifolius (assembly GCA_021018995.1). Taxonomy (NCBI): domain Eukaryota; kingdom Viridiplantae; phylum Streptophyta; class Magnoliopsida; order Chloranthales; family Chloranthaceae; genus Chloranthus; species Chloranthus sessilifolius. The sequence goes on along the minus strand of CM037594.1, from coordinate 11,589,255 downwards.
TGATGGCAAAGGCTTTCGCAAGTCATGTCAGACCGGGTGAGTCATTGCTCACATGAATGACGCGTCAGGAGTCCCTTTCCAGTGGACATTTGTGGTTTCTCAAAGTTGAGTATACTCGACGTTCGGTTTCCTAGGGGAAAGAATGAATTAGGGTGATGAGAGGTGAAAATTTTTATAGGGTTTTTTGAAAATTTGGGGTTTTTAACTTAAGATCAATTCGGTGATAAAAATATCAGAAAACGTGGCTTCCGAAAAATCGCTGAGCAGATCCATTGGTATGGGATTTGTGGACTCGGCCTTTGTTTAGTTGTCAGGACGACGCTCGATATGCCGGATACTCCGTCTAACCTTCTCATGAATACTAATGATTGTCTCTTATGGGAGGACTACAGTAGTTCGCATATAAGAAGAGTCGGGTTTTGAAAACGTTTGATTTAATATTAGTTAACTATATTTACATGAAATATAGAGTAGAGGGGGTGATACTTACCTGGTTTGTGTTTTGGGTATTCTTGGGCAGAGTCATCATGCGATGGGACATCAGAGAGTTTCCTCTCTTCTTTCAATTCTACCGTGGCGGGGCCCGATGATTATTGGCGCGATGGGACATTTAGGAAGTCCGGGTTTGCTCTTCGCGATGGGACATTGGTTGAGCTTCCCTCTGGTTGTGCGTTGTGGTGGGTGCGATGGGACCTGGTGATTACGTGATGGGATAGTGTCGAGATGGGACAATGGTGATTTATTTCTCCTTTGGAGAACCTTGGGTTATATGATGAGATAAGTTGTGTGATTGCGTTGCGACGGGGCTATGGAGACTGGTTTGATTGTGGTGGGTTATTTTCATTGTGTGATTCGTTTCTTCAGAAGTTGTTATGATTTTTGTGTCTTCATTGCTATGAGACTTTTGCTATTTATTTGTTTATTTTATTTTATTATTGCTTTTCGAGGTTCTAGTGGGTTGATTATTCTTTTGATTCTTGGAATACCCTGAATTTTGGGTTGTGTTATCACGATGGGACTAAGGGTTTGATTTATTGGGGTTCAGGAGCCGGGGTGGTGGTGATTATGTATGAATTTTGTCGCGATGGGACATGCTATGTGTGCTTATGGGTGTGCGATGTGACGTTAGCAGTTCTTTATCTGGTCGGTGTGTGGGGTCACACAATGGGTCAATGGGGAGATAGTTCGTTTTCTGATCGCGGTGGGACATTATGTATGATTTGTCCTTATTGTCTTTTTTGCGTCTTTATCATGATGGGACTTTTGTTATTTTGGTATGTTACCAATTTTTCTATTTTTCCTGTTTATTTTAATTCCCGGGGCTCTGATAGGCCCATTTTGTTATTTTATTTGTTAGAGACTTGAACTTTTGAGTCGCGATGGGACATGTTGTCGTGTATACTTGTGGGTACATGATGGATACATTGGCATACAAGTCTACGCGATGGGACAAGGGTGTCTGGAGGAGGAGAATTGTCAAGAGGACTTTGCTCATTGTTTTGGACGTATGTGCATGTCTTGAGGTTGATGTGTATGTGTGTGTATGGGTAATCACTTTCGGCGTGAGTGTGTGTGTGTGGGAAAAAGCTTTTGCTTTTCGGGATGCATAGAGGTGTATGGGTTCCGCGCTGTACGTTATATTTCGTAACTCCATAGTTTTGTCATTGCTTGCCGTTGGTTCGAGTATATTTTTTTTTGGGCAATTATGCACATCCAGGCCAATGTGTAATTCAATTACGCGCAGGTGTAAGGGAGAGTGATTGAAGGGTCAGTGGGTTAATTGCACGTATAGAGTATGGCATATAAACCAATTACGCGCAAACTTAGAATCGCGTGATTGAAGAGTCAAAGGGTCGTCAGGTTAGGGTGCCCGGGTGTCGTTTCCAAATCCGCGCTACACATGAAGCGTGGGATCGGTTTGGCGCTTCTTCGATTTGACGGAATACCGAATTACGCGCATGGGATTGTGCGCTCAATTAAGAATACGTGCTTCAGCGAAGGTGTGTAATCCAATTACGCTCCAGCTCCTTGGCACGCAATCGGCTGAGTGTTTATATATTCATGGGGCCTTCTGGTTTTCTTCATTCCTTTCTCATATTTGGTGATCCAGAGGTCAATTTTGATGCCTTTTCTCCCGTTCTTCGTTGTTTCACGCATTCTTTGTCCAAAGATGATTCCCGAAGATGATGTGATTGGAGGTGTCGTTGTGGCTTGGGGGGTGTTGGGATTGAGGTGCAGTATACATCCGCCATTATTGTTAGGAGGTGAAGATGGCGGGAGGGAAGTCCTACAAATGGATAGAAAGGGTGGTACCCAATCATTTCTCCCGCTTTTCTGTTGCTTTTGATTGGATCTCTTCCTCATTGTGTTTTGGGATTTATGTTCGTTTTGAGTTCTATATTTTCGTTTTGGGTTGTAGGTTAGGTTTCGTGTTTTCATTTTGGGTTGTATGTTCAGGGAGTATGACCCCGGTGACATATGTACAAATTTTTAGTTATGAATAAAATTGTGTTTGTTTTCTCTTTTTTTTTTGGTTTGTTTTCATTTGTTTATGTCGAATTTGTCTTTATTGTCTTGTTTTGAGTATTTGATATATATTTTTTGTTTAGGTTTGTTTAAGTTTTATGACAGTATATCGAAAAAAGTAAGAAATAATAAAAAAATGCCCCCAGTTTGAGGTATCGGTTTCGTGACCCGATCGTAATTGCTAAAATGTTAGTGCTAAAAGAAATGCCCCAGTGTCAAGTGATGGTGAGAATTTTCTCGGCCTTGCAGATATCCTGGAGTGTGCTTGTAATGATCTCATGTTGGCAAGTAGTTTGATTATTTCGGCCATGTGCTAGACTTGATTTTGTAGGTACTAAATGGTCCTTATGTATTGTAACTTTTAATAAGGATGATGTGCATGGTAGGTAATGAGTGATTGCATCACATGTTATTCGAAAATTTTCAATTTTATTCTGAAGGAGATTTTGAAAGTCATTTGACTCATTGTCGGAAAAGAAAAATTAAGGGTGAAGAGAAGGCAAGGTTTATTGATATGAGGGTAGATTCTTATTCAACAACTTTTTGAAATAGCAGTCAATTACTTTCTTTTCGGTGGATAATACGGTGTCATAATTGAGCTCTTCGTCATGATCTAACACTATCAAATCATAAAATTCTATGGTTAGCAGGAGTTTGTCTTCTTCCCGCCACCGTACGATAACATCTAGTAGTGTGAAGATTTCAGGGATGCCCTCGCGATTTTGCTTATGCCTCCCTGGTGGGAAATACTAGAGGTGCCCTCACAGTTCCGCTTATGCTTCCCTTAATTCATTGACTGTTCATTCATCGCATGCTCTCACTTGATTGTGCTTCTTTTTTATATATATTTGATATAACCTTCTAACCCAAGAATTAAGAGGTTTGATGGAACCTTACATTTTCATTTTTTCTGCTCTAACATCAACTCCAATAGCGGAAAATTGTGTATTAAGAATCCAGAGTTTTCTATATTTCAAAAGAGGGTTTCATGATCCACTAGACCTTTTGATCAATTTGCCTTAATTAGAAGGTGGTCAATGAGTCTGATGATACTAAAAAAGATTTCAAAAATAATGATCTATGACCGATGCATGACTTGTGAGATTGCGCGGATGATAAACATATAAGTGCGCCTGTTTAGGCTACGAGACATGATGATCATTAAGTTATGAATGTCGCTACAAGGTTTAGGAAGCCCTTCCGATGTAGCTATTTCCTTGGCATGTTTCCGAGATAATGAAAGTACTTTCCTTATGGGTTTTGATTTCCCCCAGGCGAGGCGGTTGTGTAAGCATAATTTCTTAGCACTAACTCCTCAACTTCGATTTTTCTGTCAACTATAAGTATATGTTGGGAGCAAAATATGGGGGTCAGAGACACTGCTGGGTAAAAATGTATTTTTTATGTTTTTAAATATATAAAAATATATATATGTATTTTTTATTTTTAGGTGTTTGATTTTTCAATTTTGAGTATATTGTTTTTGTTTTGCATATATATATTATTTATTTTATTTTATTTTTAGTTTTTTTTTGTTTTTAGGGTACAACGTCAGTTCCTTAAGTAAGGATTGACTCAGGAAGTTTGCTTAGTGGGACATGTTGAATGGTCAGAGTGACTGTTTGATTAGATGCTCTTGTTTTGGGTCCTCGATCACACTCGATTTAATTGACTTGAGATGAGAGGGAGGTTACATTCGGGCTTGTGGTTTGGGTGTTGAAGGGTTCATCGAACAAAGTGTGACGTCGTTTTACTTCTTTTTTTGATAAATATTTTATGGCCGGTGGCTTCTTGTCGGGAGGAACCTTCTTTAGTCTCTCAGTAGAGTAAGGCATGTTGTAAAGTTGGGGCGTGAGACAGGGTCCTTCCCATGAGGTTTTATGCGTTATCATTTTCAGTCTGTGGTTAGTAACTAAAACACCATGCAATAATAGGAATAACTACAATCAACCACCCCCGTCACTAGAACACCTCTCACAACCCCAAAACAAAACAAAACAAAAACAAAATACAAAAAAATAAATAAAAATAAAATAAAATAAATAAATTAAAACACAAAAAATGGGTGAGAGACTAATTCAGAGTATCTCCCATAACGATAACACAATCCAAAATTCAGAGTATCTCCCGATACCTTGCCACAATTTTCAGGAACCGAAGAAATAATTACCACGAAAATCAGCCCACTAGAACCCTGAAAAAAAAAAGAAAAAAATAATAATAATAAACAATAAAAGTCCCATCACGATATAAAAGCGAAAAATAACCATAACAACACCCGAACGATGACAAAGCAGCCACAAGATAAACCGTTCCTTACTACCCCATAGACCATGTCACATCGTTATCGGAATCATCCTCCCTTGTCCTATCGCATAACCTCGCACATCGACTAGAGAAAAGACTAACACGTCCTATCGCGACAAAAACATAAACCACCATCCCAACCCCTAAACTAAACGCAACCAAACCCATCGTCCCATCGTGACATTGAAACCCCGCCACATCATTAGTGTTGAAGACAAGTCCCACCGCAATCTCATCTCACCACTCAAACCGACCCAACCCATTATCTAATCCAAGATCTGCCAAAGAAAGAAAGAAGAGATAAACCGCCATTGTCCCATCACGATACCAAACCGACCATCCCATCACTAACACCATAAATGAAACAAGCCGTCATCACACACAACCAGAGAGGAGGACTATTAATGCCCCATCGCAAATCACACCTCACCAGACATCCCATCGCATGACCCAAGATTTGCCAAAGAAAGAAACAAACCATCATTGTCTCGTCGAGACGTCGAAATAGTCAAGAAGCCATCGACACAAAATACCCCATTGCATAACCACCAAGTCTCAATGCCATTCACCACGACACGCAACCAGGAGAAAAGCTCAATCAACATCCCATCGTGAAGAGTAGGTTCAGATCTCCCAAACGCCTCATCATGCTGACACTCATCGCGACCTGCCACGATAGAAATAGAAGAGGGGAGGGATATCTCTGATGTACCATTGCACCCATCAATCATCAAGCCCCATCGTAGCATAAACATACACCCCCAATAGAAGAAGGAAGGGAACTCCCCAAAGTCCCATCACAAAATAACACGTCCCATCACGGTAAGCCTCTCAAAATATCATATCCCACACCCATCACATTCCACCATGAGCAATACAAGTGCCTTCTAACAATAAACTAGGTAAGTATTATCTTCCCCCTATCCCTCTCGATATTTTCTGTAAATATAGTTAGCTAATATTAAGTCAAAAGCTTTCAAAAACTCGTCTCCTAATTCGCGAATCACTGTAGTCCTCCCATAAGAAATAATCATCAGCATCAACGAGAGAGGTTAGACTGAGTATCCGGCATACAAGCATCGTCTTGATAACCAAACAAAGGTCGAGTCCACAAATCCCGAATTGATGGATCTGCTTAGCGACGCCTTGGAAGCTACATTTTTCGAAGTTTTACCACCAAATTGATCTTAAGTTAAAAATTTTTGAAATTTCAAAACCCCCTATCTATCAAACCTTCACTTCTCATCACCCAAATCCATTCTTCCCCCTGGGAAATCGAACACCGAGTATACTCAACTCTAAGAAATAAAAAATGTCCACTGGAAAGGGACTCTTGACGCATCGTTGGTGTGAGCAATGACGCTCTCGGCCTGACATGACTTGCGAAAGCCTTTGCCATCATATTACATCATATTATCTTATCACTTGACTTTGTTTTCGAACATTCATATGACGCCCCTCGGTACCTCGATTGTGTCAATTCCCTCCTGTTTGACTGCTACTTGCAGCAGGTCGCGACATGCGACAGAATGTCACTTGCACTCGCGGATGAGGATATACCTCTCGACAGCTACCACTGAGCCCCCGAATACTCCCTTTTCGCTTGTGCTGATAGATAAGAAAGACAAACATTTCATGTCAGCTCCATAGTTTACACTTGAAAAAGAAACAAGAAGGCACCCTCGAAAAATGGGGTGTCTATTACTTCGACGCATCCTTATCCCACAATAACGCGTTGAAGAGGGGCATTTGTAGAACCCCATTTTCGTCCTCTCGGAGTATACAAACCTGTTTGATCAACCTTTGACCTTGTCCACGACTCTCAAAAAGAGATCGACCTTTTCCAGAAACCTTAAAACCCTAAAATACAGGGACCATATACTGAAACAATAGTATATGACTGAGTCCCGGGTTGAAACAATAGCTCTGTGGCTCGAACCCAGCCCGACCCGGAAAGATCCTGAATTTCACGCCCTGATAAAGGCTCGCAATTAGAATGCACGCATGGATACATGCGTGCAATTGGTCCCACTGGGACCAGGTTCGCTCTTCCCTTGGACCGCCTTAGGACCTGATTACACGTCCTGGAAAGGCCGCACAATCAGATTGCACGCCCAATCACTGGCGCGCAATGGGTCCCACTTGGACCCGACTTCCACCTTCTATAGACCGCTTGAAGACCCGATTACACGCTCTGTCCAACACGCGTAATCGATTGCATGTCCCACCACCCACGCACAATTGGTCCTCGGTTGGTCTCTAATTCCTATGACTGCCTGAACTCAACGATCGCACGCTCCCCACAGGGCACGTAATCAGTTCCAAGTTAGTTGGAACTAGAACTCTCCAGCTAAACCAGTCAGCCGGTCACTCACTGAGTCCGCGACCGACTCAAATTGGATTAAGCGCCCCGGACATGGCGCACAATCCAATTACAGGCTCAGGACAGGGCGCACAATTGGAACCAATTAACCAATTGCACACCTACCCAGGGCTAGTAATTACCCGTACCTTTATAAAAAGCCTCTACCTCAGCCATTCAACGCACAATTTTCATAGAGATCTCTCCTCTCTGAAGCCTAGGCCTTTTAGGGATTCCGAGGTTCATTCTCTGTGACGTTAGAAGAAGGAGAATCAGGGAGGAAGGAGTACTTAGCTTCAGGTAATCGCTCTCCTAGTTCTTAATTCTCAGTCCTTAGTTCTTAATTCTCAGTTTTTAGTTCTTAATTCTTAGTTTTAAGTTATTAATTCTCAGTTCTTAATTTTTTAGTTCTTAACTTTTCCCTTAGTTCTTAGTCCCTAATTCTTAATTCAATTCAAGTTAAATCTTTAGTTCTCAATATTTAAAGTCACCCTTAGCCGGGAATGAGACCGATCCTCCTCAAATTAGCGCGCTACAACCCATTTTTTAAATAAGAGTGGCAGTAGGAAACTAAATTAATTAAAGTTAGAGTAGTATTAGGAGACTCTTGGCCAGTTAGATTCAGAGTAGGATCAGAAGACAAAATCAATTAGACTTAGAGCAGGATTAGGAAGTTAGACTAGATAGACCTTAGGCTCTTCTTAACTGCTGGAGTCGACGGACCGACATTCAGTAAAGGAGTCAACTCGTATCTCCTTGCACATGATCAGTGACGTGTTGCAGCATTGATAAACATCTGCAGCTAGTGATTGCATCACCCATATGTTCTCCATTTAATATTTGCCTTTGTAATTTCAGCAATTTAATATTTCCTAATTTATTATTCTATCTCCCTTAGTCAGAGTCCACTCGGATCGAATTAGGCCACTTCTTTCGAGGACCGAAAGGAACCCAAAAAAAGCGCGTACTAATAATGAGTTCGATCATAGGGTTAACCATTTGACCATAATAGTTTTGTAAATCCACACAAAAACATAGAACGAGAAATTATAGTTTTCTTTGAAATTTTGCTAGTTTCGATAAAGTCAATATAAATAATTGCATTATAAGTGTAAATGTGTAGATTTAGATAGATATGAGAGCACCCACTTGTTGAAGCATGAATGATTGTTTTTACGGCGGTTCGGGTTGGCGTAGTTCAGATTTTTGACGCACCGCGATGACTCGGATTCTTTGATCGGATCAAATTGCCTCCGTGTATGCCACAACACTTAGTTGTTGAAGCTTGTTTAAACCCCGCGAGAGAGGTGCTTGTAGTTGGTGTCGCGGTGGTAGGGCTTCCGCCGAGGAGACAAAGTGGTCGTTTGGTGGCTGTTATAATGGCACCACTGCTCATTTGGGCTGCGATCCAATGATGAAAGATCGATGGTGAAAGATGAGCGTACACAACTGGCTCAATGTTTGTACTAAGAAGATGATGGTTGAGGAAAAGCGAGAAGTTTTTACGGTTTAGTGTTATACAAGAAACAAAGTGGAGCAACGGTCCGATGATTTTATATTAATGGTGAGAGATACAAGTGGTGATGGCGATCCGATGTTGGCGGACCCCTTATTGGCGATATTTCGGAGTGGAGATAAGTGAGAAGAAGAACGTGATTGTGATTGGGCGAGAGATAATACCCAGAGAGAGAAATTTGTAGTTCGGCTTTGTTGATGTTGTTTTTAATGATTTTTTTTTGGTTGGGAGTTGAGGTTGGTTGTTGCGGGTAGCAGCAGATAGCAGGCTGCGTTGGTCTCGGAGAGAGAGAGACACCTAGCAGAAACGTTGGCTGTTTGGTTCTCGGAGAGAGAGAGAGAGAGAGATACCCAATAGAAACATTGGCTGCTTGGGTCTTGGTGAGAGACTGATAGATCATGTGAAATCAAGATTGGGCTTAGTTGCTTAAATCAAATCCTAATAGATTTTGGTACCAACATAGTGCAAATTTTTTTATTTTGAAGACTTTCTTGTTTTATTATTGTGTAGGTGGTTATAGGGCGTGAGTGAGTATATGCAGTGAAGTATGGTGCTCCACCCATCTATTACCTTAGAAAGGGCTCAAAAGGACCCGAGTCATAACAATTAAGGAGGGCGTCTATGTCTGAAATGCATCGACTGATTAGCATCACAAGATGGAGATTATTTTTCACTCAAATCTTGCACACAATGGACCTTGAGATTATGTGCGTACTATTAGATGATTAGTTTTTTATTTGATGTGATAGAAATCCCAAAAGGTGACCCTAAAAAATCATTAATTTCAGCAAAAATTTGTTAAATTTGGTAAAAGTAATGAAATTTCGTTATTTTGGAGAAATCACTGAAATTTTACCAAAAGTTTCATCTGACTCTTGTTTCAGTGAATTTTAGAGAAATTTGTCACTATGTCGCATAGGGGTGGACAAAAAAAATCAAAAACCGACACAACCAAATCAATAAAAATCAAACCGATACCGAACCCAACTGAAACTGATTTGGTTCGGTTTGGTATCAGTTTTGGGGGCCGAAAATCGAAAACCGATATAGAAGAAGAGAAAACCGATAAAAAGCGAAAATCCCTTTAAAAAAAAAATAAAAAAAAAATGAAAGCCATACCGACCGAAACCGATATAGATCGTTTCGATACGGTATCGGTTTTCACTTTTTGGTTATTGGTTTACCGAAACCGAAACCTATAAGTTTTGGGTCGGTTTCGGTTCTGGTCAAACGGATACCCAAACCGGAATTTCGGTTCGGTCTACCGAATTACCACCCCAATCACGTAGGAAGAGTTGAAAAAAGGAAAAAGAAAAAAGCTCTTACGCATATTCTGCCAGTGGTATGAAGAAGCCGGTTTCGGAATCGGGTAAACTATTCTATTTCGTTGGCAATTAGGGTTTGTAATCTCCTTTATTTTTTTTTCCTTTTCATTTGAGACAATCTCGTAGTTTTCTATCGTTTCTGCCCTTATTAGGCCATTTTTATAAAGAAGATTTGCTCAAATTTAACTTTGAATGCATCAATTATGAGCTTAGTGTTTTAAAGATTTTAGTATTTGAGACAATTAGGGCTCTTTAATGCATTGCAGCCTCTCAAATCCCTCATATATATATATATATATTATATTGTAACTGTTCTCTCAAATCCTATTTGACTCTTTGACCTGTGCTTACTTCTCTTCAATAGCTCATCAAACTGCCCTTTTTGATATGTTGACCATTAGTTGATATATGAGCTGAATTCATGGGTCTAAATTCAGTACGAAATTGATAAGTATCGTCCCAAATGTATCAGTTTTGGAGCAGATCAGGTCGGTACATTAAATGTATCGGCCAATACATACCAATATATCGTCCAAAACTAATACATATCAATACATACCAATGTATCGTCCAAAACTGATACATATCAGAAAAACAAGATTTTGATCCTTTGCTGTATCGGGGGCAGTCAATGGATTGTGTCAGCTTGCCTGCCCTTTCTAGTTTAAAATTTTGGTTGGGTACATAAACTTGACCCGGCACCCAGGATCAAAATTTCGGCCGAAATGACCGAAATTTGGGTTTCGGTCCCCACTGAAACAAAATTTTGGACCGAAATTTCAGCCAAATTTTCGGATTTCCGTCATGCCGGGAGCCGAAATTTCGGCTGAAATTTTGATCCTTGCTCGGCACATCAGCCCGTCCTTCTGGTTGGGGACTGCCTGGTCCAATCCAACTTATAAAAATGTTTAAAATAGTGTTTCAGGCATAAAGGTACATGAGGCGTCATTGAGGTGTACTAAGTTGTAATGAGGCGTGACGTGTAGGAAGGCGCATGTCAGACATAGTGAGGTTTAAGCCTCGCGTAAATTTTTACTTTTTTACTACTCTATCCTATTTTTCTTACAAGTTTACCTCTTTTTTCACAAATTTACCTTTTTTTTCACAAATTTGCCTTTTTAAAGGATTATTAGGGGATTAAATAGAGGACAATGATCTTTACTAATATCTAATGACTTAAAGCTGCAAATTTTACGTATGTTTTGATTTTGAAGACTTTTGTAATGGTAAATGGTTTCACATTTATACCTCCCATTGTCCTTTGTACTTTGAATATTCATTGTTTTATGATTAGAAAATTATCTATTATTTTTCTTATATGTTTTTAAATGTATTTTATTATTATTTTTTTTATAACTTTAAATTTATTATATATTTAAAATAAATTATTTTAAAACTCGGGAAACTTACGTCTTACGTCTTACGTCTTTCGTCTTGAGGCTTACGCCTCGCCTTGTGAGAGGGCTGAGCGCTACGCCTTGTACTTTATATGATATAAAGGGCTTAAGTGGCTTTAGGGACTTTTGAACCTGGTCAGCCTTAATTGGGTTTAGCTGGGCATACCTGTGGCCTCCCATTGGGTCGGGCATATATCATAGACCTATTGGGCAGCCAAAATTTTGGCCTGACATGACCATTGACAGCCATAAGTATCAAGTAAATTCTAGTTCTAGGAAAAAATCTGAACTTGGAAAAATGCCAAACACCAACAAATATTTTCGAGATAACTAACGGGCGAAATTTGATGAGTCTTTATCTATGTTATTTAATCCGCTCACTCACCCATCGAATCGCTAATTGAATATAGTGAATCGACCTTGGATAACAAGCGAATTGTCGATTTATTCCCTGCAAATTGGATTCATATAAAGTTTTAAAAGCATAACGAGATGATTTGAACTTAATTAAGATTTTATGTAATTAATAAATAATTTTAAAACTCATCCTACCTTACCATTTTAGATTCATTTAAAAATAACGAATTGCGAACTGAATTTGAATCCAACGAATCAACGAACCAAGTAACTATGGTCCTTGTGGTCATAAATTTGAAAGAACAGATCATATGGTAATATTTTAACAGCACATGAAACTTGGCAGAGCGCTAATTTGAAAGGAACATTCCTCATTTTGAGGTTGCGAGAGAAATATATTATGCATAAATCTATTGTAGAAGAATGAGAATTCCAATAAATGTATTGTATGATCTGATGCATTGAGTTTAAGTTTCGATTTGATGATTTGATAATTTGATAATTTGAATTGATCCCAACTATGGAAAACACATAGTTGCTCTAACCATGTTTCAGCTTGTGAGCACCAGAAGCTGATACACGTACTTGAGAGGCGATTAGGTAACATCCTTTTTCGATTGGGCATGGTTTTGAAAAGGATCAGGAAGTGATAGAAGCACAATAATCAAGATAAGGTTCAATATGAGAGATAGTTCAAAACCTAGGTTATGCAATTACTTGATACGTGTTTAGATAACATACTTTTTCGATTAGGCATGACTTCGAAATGATCATGAAGTGATAGAAGTACAATAATGAAGATGAGCTCCAATATGAGAGAGAGTTCAAAACCTAGGTTATATAGGCAGACTGTGATACAATATCAATGAGCATCAGTATGTTTAAGAAAATGATTTGGAGATTCAATGCTTGAAGGCGATAACAGATTCAATCTTTGCTAGAAGGTCTGATAGGAGTCATAGGACAACAGTCCACATATCATTCTTCTACCTTATGTAAGTGGTTACTTTTATTCATAGTGGATATGTTCCTTGGACCGAGGACTGGTCCCATGGTTTTTTCCCTGCTTAGGTTTTCCATGTAAAAGATATCGTGTGCATGCGTGTGATTATTTGTGATTGCCTTTTATTATCTACATATATTCACTTTGCTAGGCAAATTTAGGACACTATTGATGGGAGAGAATCATCTTCTTGCCAAATGGCCGATCATTGAATTCTTGGTGATTCAATGATTATCATATCTCATATTCATTCTCAGCTCACTAGTGCCATCTTGAGGTCGTTTTCCAAGGATAATTTCAACTTCTAATCTGAGAAGCCTCGTGCACCTTGTTTCTTGATTTACGTTACACCATCAACCCCCATCAGCTATTATTCGATGCTTTTTTACTTTCAGATTTGATGTAACCCCAGATTCGGGGAATTAAGGTGAGTCATAAACTCCATTGTGACATCTTTTTCTGATCTTAATAAAGGGGAGGGTGTTGTAGACAATATGTTGAGTATGGTATGTAGTGTGCCAGCGTTAATGAGAGTCTAGTTGAGTTAGTGGATTTTGTTCCCCGTTGATTGGAAATGAGTTTTATATTGTGGCTGGCCTCTGTATATAGAGGCTATCTCATGTAACTCAATTCCTTACAATTAGTCACAGTCAAGGTATCGATATTGGTATCAGGTATCGGTCCCTCGTGGACTGATACGTATCGGCCGATATAGATACATTATCGAATTGGTATTTTTTTCTTTCGAATAAAAGTAAAACAACAAATAACATAAAAAATCTGTACCGGGCATTATCGGTTCATACCGAGACAGTATCGGCTTATACTAACCCGTATCGGGCCAACACTAATACTGATACCGATACCACCCCAATACCTATATCAGGGTGGTATCAGTATCAGTTCTCAACGAAACCGATACGTAATGCTGATACGTATCGATGTCAACCGAGTTTTGATACCATGGTCACAATGTAGTCCATTTAGTGTCCATGCTCTCTATCTCCCTCCTTCATCTCTCCCATCTCTCTTTCTCTCTTATAAACCTGATTAGGGTATTCTTCTCTTTAGTTATCTCCATTGTTGTATTAATTAATTATTAGGTATAACAGAGGGGACCCATCAACCATGCTTAATAGTCACAATGTACTCCATTTGGTGTCCATGCTCTCTCTCCCTCTCTCTCTCATAAACCCTAATTAGGGTATTCTTCTCTTTAGTTATTTTAATTATTATATTAATTGATTAGTCGTTTTAACAGTGGGGACCCATCAACCCTGCTTAATAGAAAAAAAATGTACGAAGAAAGGGCCACCCTCATGGCCTGTATAGCTACTAATGTGCCGGACAGCCGGAGTCAACGGAAAATGAAAAAAATTATACAGACAATTGATTCACAATATCCCGATGTGTCTTTTTGTGTTTGAAAAGTTCCAAATAAGATGAAAATTAAACCTATTGTGGATCTAAAGTACATTTTTGGCACCGCACCCTGACTTGTGCCTAGAACTAAGAATGATGTCCTTACAGAAATTTGGGATGCCAATATCTAGGCTAGCATAAAAGTGCATATTATCGGGGTGATGAATTTATTTATCTCGCAGATGGGAGAACACACTTGGTTGATAAGTCAAGACTTTGATCATCAAGAGGGTTGGATGGAAGCCGAATGTGTAAGGATCTCATTGTAGAAGAACCTGAAGTCATTTCAAATGCGCTCCTGCTTTCTTTCTCGATTTTGATTGCTTCTTGAATGGCCAATACGATCTCTGGCATCTTTGGCCTCGAAACTCCATGAGGCTCAACACTTAGGATTGCAACTTCAGCAATTCTCCAAACCGACTCGACTTTGACGCTGTCTGTTAGTGACGGATCTAAGATACTTGACACGTCTCCTTTACGAATCAAGGACCTCGCCTACAAGAAAAAAAAATTGATTGAGCTTTCCACATTTGAAGTATGGTTAGAGAGATATGATGTATGTATCAACATAAAAGCATCATAACAGATTATCTGTTAGTTCATCATTTTGAATCTTGATTAGATGAAGTGGTAGCTGTTCTATATATTTCACCGTTGAAGACCAAACTTTCTGAAGTTTGGTTAACAGATATGATGTATGTATGACCATAAAAGCATCATAACAGATTAGCTGTAAGTTCACCATTTGAATCTTGATTAGATGAAGTGGTAGCTGTTCGATATATTTCACCCTTGAAGCCAAACTTTCTGAAGTTTGGTTAAAGATATGATGTATGTATGAACATAAAATCATCATAACAGATTGGCTGTTAGCTCATCATTTTGAATCTTGATTAGATGAAGTGGTAGCTGTTGGTATGTGGAGGGGCTGCTTGTTTGATTCTTTTATCAAGTAAACGCGTATATTTGCGCATGTATAATTAACATTTTCTATGGCATTTCTTGCTCAATGTGTTAAAACAAAATTATCCATAAATCATAATATTGACAAAAGTATGTAATATGAATATATGCAATCAGGAAATGATTATGTGTTGGCTTTGTGTTGCTGTTCTGAAATTTGTCCCTATGAGTTAGCTATCTTTTGGGATATCTGGAAGGAAAAGAATAGGAGGATATCTAAAGGCAAAACAATCCCATGTCATCAGTGATCGAGTCAGTTATCGGGGATATTGATTTGGGAGAGGACGGGTTCTTGTACCAGAGACGCCTGGGATGCTTTGAAGGGGTTGGAGAATTTTGGCATTCAACTATGAGTGACACTCTCCTACCTAACTGGTTCGCAGTGGTTTCTTCTCTTCTTTTTGTTTTTGTTTTGTTCTTTCCTGAGCTTCTCACTCAGGCTTTGATCTTGGTTTTTTTTTATAAAAAATAAATTTAAATGAAAATGTGGCTTTAAAAAAAAAAAGAAGTTTAGTACAAACAAAGGGGTACAATTTTACATTGAAGTTCTATCTTTTCCTAGATTTTCGGAATCTCTAAGTCTGACATCCAAAAAGGATGGCCTCAAATTTGGAAGCTCCAAAAAAGCTTAAACGCCATTACTCTTGGGGATCTAAAACTTGCACACGAGATTTGTACCGTGGCACATGATTAAAAAGAAAGACTTTGTTATTTTTGGGATATGTGCCTTGTGGAATACCATCTAAGCCGTCTGATTTGAAGACCAGGATGGAAAGATTGTTGAGGCCAAAGATTGGCACAAAACATTGTGTCTTTCATTTGATTTACACAGTACAAATCTCGTATGCAAGTTTAAGCTCCCTTACTCTTTTTTGTTTAAATCAAGGACAAGAGCTTTTTCGGGGTGCTAATCTCATGATTCGTGGGGCGTTAATGGTGGCACAGCTGAGGCACATTCAAATTTTTTAGCAAGAAATTGGAAAGGAGTCATACCCAATGAACAATGTTCCATTCAACACCGTAATCTTCGATTGAGACTGGCTTTCTTCCAGAGATCAGCTCTAGGAGAACAACCCCAAAACTATAAACATCACTCTTCTCAGTCAACTGCTGATTTGCATAGTACCTGCCAAAAGCAATATCCAATCAATTAAATGTGTGCTTACAGGGACGAGACCATGGTTTAAAATTTCTGATGAAACCGATCCGTATCGGTTTTCGGAGATCACCGGTATGATACTTTTGAGTCTAACTTACCAGTCAATTACATATATTATATGTGTATCGGACGATACATACTAATGTATCTTCCGGACCTGATACGTATCAGACGATATGTGTACTCTAAACAATGGAAGAGATTACACTGAAGTTTAAAATTGCGGCTTACTCAGGATCAAGATAGCCCACTGTTCCACAGGCAGCACTTGATATGTGGGTAAGATTTTCATCAGTTTGCCTTGAAAGCCCGAAATCTGAAACTTTAGCCCTCATATTGATATCTAAGAGAATATTGCTAGTCTTCACATCTCGATGAATTATACTTGGGTTGCAACCATTGTGCAAGTACTCGAGGCCTAATTATATCAGATATCACAATCATATTGATGATTCAAGCAATAATTTACACAATTAAACAAATTTTCTGAAAAAACGCTAAAATTCTACGAATTAAGGGTGCGCCGAATTTTCCCTAATTTTACCCAATTTAACTGAGATGAATCAACCTCAAGGGATTAGGTGAGCTGGCCAGGTACCTGCTTCCAAAAGCAAGAGACCTGAGTTCGAATCCGCTCCCCCACTTGAGGCCACCCTAGGGATTTATATCCTGTGCTGACCTGATATGTGCTGAATTTGGGATGCGCATATGCCCCTGGGATTAGGCAGGTGCTCTAAGAGGTCTGGATACCCAGGTTACCCAAAAAAATAAAAAACTGAGATGAATCATGCATATACATTTGTATGGTTACATGAATTACGTAAATATGGATATGCCTTGCTTCGAATAACTTATTGTATTGTTTTTATTAAAAAATTCTTTCTAACTTACAGTATATTACATATGCAATTTTATATCTTTTGTTATTTTTCATTTTCTCGAATTTTATCGATTTTTTTTCGAATTTTCCCGAATTTACCCCTTTTTGAATTATTCTTGTATCCTGACTTTGTGACTATGGCGCACCTTTAGCAGCATCTTCTGCAATAATGAGGCGAGATAGCCAGTCCATTTGCTTCCGGTTAACCGAATCTGATAAGGAGATTATGACACATATTTATCTAGAAAGGTGAACAATCAAAATTGAAAAATTAGAAAAAATATAAAAATAGCTATGAAGAGTTGGAGGGTATACCATGTATATGATCCCTTACAGTTCCATTGTGCATATACTCGTAGACCAAAATTTTTTGATTTCCTTCTTCTGAGTATCCGATCAAAGGAACCAAATTTTTATGGTGTATTCTTGACAAGAGTGCAACCTGAAATTAAATGCCCATTAATTGCCCAATTTAAGAGATAAAAAACTGAATCTTTTAATCACCATTGAGTATCTGTCTGATATGAAATTATGGTTTAACATACAGGTTTCCGGTATGTATTGTCCAGCTCCAGACCCGGTACGTATTGGATGCATTACCAATATTTAATCCACCGGTAAGATACATTCAAAGTATTGTATCGGTGACCTCCGAAACCAGTATGTGTCGGACGATACATACAGGTTTAGTCCGAATTTTGAACTATGATCTGTGTTGGATACGGCTCAGCCATTCCAAAATAGATTTTTCCATTAGACATATTAAAGATTGAATAAAAACATTTATAAAAAGTTATGATCTTAAAAAATATGTTTTCAGTAATAAAAAATTGATTATTTTGTACTGTCCCTATGGCATGAGATCTTTGGTTGAGTGAGTCCGACATGTAGACCTGCACCTGACTGCTGTATCTTTGCCTGTCTAATGTAGATTATGAGATTATTCATTTTCCCAACACTTAGCTGCAGCCTATAGGGACACCTCTCAGTATTTATTCCTGTAATATATGTGCGAACCTCATATGTGCTGATTCTATGCATTTGGTTTTGAAAAGGTGGAATATAATAAATATTTTAAATAATTTTAAAGAAAATAAAATTTCCTTTTTGATTTTGTTAGTTTAGTGGGTTGGTTTTTTAGGCAATAAAAGTTCTTATTTTTTTTATGCAAATTTATAATCTTTCACCTTCTTTTATTGTTCGACAATAAGAAGAGGAGTGCGCCCGCAGGCATGCGCGTGACGATTGGGGTTTATATGTATTGGCATTTTAGGCACATGCACTTTGCACTTCACACATGCGCATCGTCATGTGGAGCCAGTGGGATTCCACCATAAATTTGAGTTTTTGATTGGGTAGATCCAACGATCAAATTATTCATAGGTCGGGTTGAGTCTAATGGGTCACTAATTAGCGGGTTAATTCGGTTCTATTGGGTCAAATGTCGGCCGTTGGACCTAATCATTTCATAAACGCTTATAAAGGTGTGCAACTTTTTGAATTTAAATTCGAAAAGGTACAACATTTCATATAGCCGTTGGATGGAGTGGTTGGGATCTCTAAAAGATCTGAACCGTCCAAAATATGACTGTTGATCCAACAATCATATTGAAAAGGCACTTGAGATCTATAAAAAGAGATCTCTGGACACAGATTTAGATACTCTGAAATCCATTGAATTTCCTTGCATTACAGATTTGAGAATTCTCTTGCTTTTTTTTTTTTTGGTACTTCAGCAGATCGGGTTTTCTGGGGCGATCCTCTACTATTCCAAAGTAACGGATCGCATCCAAGAGATTGAGCTCGTTATATCCTGGAAACGTGTCGCTAGAACCCTTTTGCAAACTTGAGGATTTACTTGAGTAGGGAGCGAATAACGTTTTAAAGATAACAATTACGTGCCTCAAGTTCAAATTCTCTTGCCTAATTTCATCATTTTCGGTTTTCTGATCGTAATTTTTTTAACAATTTTAAAATGCTAATCTACATTATCATGACATCAAATCTGAAAGTGATGAGTCACGACTTCGTCAAATTGGAGTGATTCGACGACAACAACTTTTGAAGATGACAACAAAAGCTACATTTCCTATTGATGACTTTGGGAGTTGCTTATGTTCTGACCACTCCAAAACCCACGAAGCCTGAAAATTCTAATGGAGAATCTCTTACCAATGCTCGTAATCGTCATAAATGGGAGTAAGATGATTATATATGCAAAGGGAACATTCTCAATACACTGGCAGATTTACTCTTCGATGTGTACCAGAGCATGACGTCTGCAATGAAACTTTGGGAGGCGCTGGAGACAAAGTATAAAACTGAAGACGCTAGTCAAAAAGCTTCATTGTAAGTCAGTATTTAGATTACAAAATGATTGATAATAAATCGATTCTCGATCAAATTCATGAGATTCAATATATTATCTGTCAAATTAATCAAGAGGGCATAAAATTGGATCTCATCTTTCACAATCATGCGATTATCTACAAATTGCTCCCTCATGGAAAGACTGTAGGAAGACTTTCAAATATAAAAAGAAAGAACTTTCGTTTGAAGATTTGTGCCACCATCTTTGAATTGAAGACGAACTTCGTGTTCGCGATAAGAAAGACGAACAATCTCAATTAATTTCAAAGGCTCTTATGGTGGAAGTTAGCACGTCCAAATCATATGAAAAGAGGAAAGACAACTTCAATTCTGATGAGACTAACAAGAAGAACAAGTGCCAAGGTCATCAGGGCCAAAAGAAAAAGGGCAGTTTTTATTACTGTGGCAAACCCGGTCATTTCAAAAAGAATTTTTAGACTTCTGAAAAGGGGAAAAAAATCTCAAGCGAATGTGACTGAAGAAAAGTTCATAGCCATGATTTCACAAATCAATATGGTTGAAAGCAAAAAAGACCAGTGGATCGATTCTGGTGCTACTAGGCATGTTTCTAATTTCATATCTTTATTCGTCAACTATGTGGAGGACGCGAGCAGACAAAAGCTCTTCATGAGGAACGCTTCAATTGCAAAGGTCAAGGTTTCAGGAAAATCAATCTCAAATTAACCTCTGATAAAACTCTTACTTGACTGATGTATTGTATGTTCTTGAGATTTGTAAGAATCTAATTTCGACCAGTTTACTTGATAAACATGTTTCAAGTTAGTGTTTAAATAAGATAAAGTTGTAATTACTAAGGGTGGAGTATTTATGGGGAAAGGATATCTCTGTAATGAAACTTTAGGAAAATTTAAATCGTATAAAGAAGTTGAAAATCAGTTAAAGTTTAGAATTAAAACTTTAAAATCTGACGGAGAAGATTACATTTTAAATGATTTTAGTGAATTTTGTAAAAATGTGGGGGTCATACATCTTACGACTGCACCTTACACTCCTCAACCAAATGGTACAGTAGAAAGAAAAAATCGAATTTTAATAGAAATGGTGAATGCCATGCTTTTAATTTCTGGTTTAAATATAAATTTATGGGGTGAAACACTACTCACTGCTTGTCATGTATTAAATAGAGTACCACAAAAGAGTTATAGTATAACTCCTTATGAGTTAATGGAAGAAAAGAAAACCATATCTTAAATATCTCAAAGTGTGGGGGTGTCGTGCGCTGGTTAGATTACCAGATCTTAACAGACCAAAATTAGGTAATAGAGCAATTAAATGTGTATTTATTGGATACTCATTAACCAGTAAAACTTACAAATTTTTAGTAACTGAATCCAAGGGTGCAATCAAGGATAAAAAAATGGGATTTCGTTTCAGTTTCGGTGGGGATTGAAACTGAAATTTTGAACCGAAATTTTGGCCAAAATCTTTCATACAGTATATTCTATACCCGAAATTATGAGTTTTCGTTTCGGTTTTGGTGGGGACCGCAAATTTTGAACCATGAGTGCAATTGATCAAAACAATATAATAGAATCTAGATATGCTAAATTCTATGAACACTGTTTTTCTTCTATTCTTAGAATTAATGAAAATTTTGATAAAGAAAAACTAATTATAAATTCTGAAAATATAGAAAGCATGAATCAGAAGAAGTAAAAGAATGAGAAAAGAAAAATCTTTTGGTTCAGATTTTTATATGTTTGTAGTAGAAGGAACAAAATCAGAACAAGTAAAGGAAACCATGTTTTCTTTTTCATATCGAAAATGATCCTTTAACATTTGATGAGGTTATGAAATCATAAGATGCTGCATTTTGGAAGGAAACAATAAATGATGAAATAGAACCTATAATGGGTAATAAAACATGAAAACTAGTTGATCTTCCTGAATAATCTAAACCTATAGGTTGTAAATGAATTTTCAAACGAAAACTAAAAGCTGATGGAACTATTGACAAGTTTATGGCTAGATTGGTGGCAAAGGGATTTAGACAAAAAAAAGGTATTGACTTTTTTTATACATATGCGTCGGTAAAATTTAGACTATAACATCTTAATAGCATTTGCTTCTATTTATCATTTACAAATTCATCAAATGGATGTAACAATCGCATTTTTAAATGGTGAATTAGAAGAAGTTTATATAGAACAACCTGAAGGCTTTGTAATGGCCGAACAGAAGCTTAAAGTTTGTAAATTAATTAAATCTCTGTATGGTTTAAAACAAACTCCTAAACAATAGTATAAAAATTTTGAAAGTGTTATTGTTTCTAACAATTTCAAAATTAATGAATCTAATAAATGCGTTTATAGTAAATTTTTTACAAATAAGGGAGTTATCATATGTTTATATGTAGATGACATGCCTATATTTAGTACTGATTTAAATAGTATAATGGATGTTAAATCTTTTCTCTCTACCAGTTTTGATATAAAAGATATGGGTAATATCAATGTCAACTTAAGAATCAAAATAATAATAAATGACAATGATGTTACTTTGACTCAGTCTCATTATATAGAGAAACTTCTCAAGAAATATAATCATTTAGATGGTAAACCTGCATCTACACCATATGATCATAGCATCAAACTTTCTTATAATAAAGGTAGATCTGTAAATCAGTTAGAGTATGCTAGAGTAATTAGTAGTTTGATGTATGCAATGCACTGTTCTAGACCTGACTTAGCATATGTAGTTGGAAAATTGAGTAAACATACTAGTAATCCATGTCATGATCATTGGAATGCTGTATCTCGTGTATGTAGATATTTAAAAGGATCTGTAAATTATAGATTAAATTATTTTGGTTTTCCTGATGTTTTAGAAGGATACAGTGATGCAAGTTTGAATTCAGATTCGGATGAATCCAAGGCAACGAGTGGATGGATATTCACTCTCGGTGGTGTTGCGATTTTATGAGATCTAAAAACAAACATGTATTTCTCATTCCACAATGGAATATGAGTTTATTGTCGTAACGACATATGACAAAGAGGTAAAATGGCTTCAAAATTTACTATTGGAAATTTCTATGTGACTAAAGCCTATATCACCTATTGCAATAAATTGTGATAGTGAGGTTACAAGAGGAAAGGCCTACAATAAAGTTTATAATGGAAAAAATAGATATATAGTTCTACGACACCGTTATATTAGAGAATTACTCAAGGATGAAGTAATTGGGATAGACTCCATTCGGACCAATAATAATTTGGCTGATCCATTTATTGACGGACTTTCTAGAGAATTGACAAAGAAAACATCTATCGGGATATGACTAAAATCATATAGTTGATCACCTATGTTAGAAATCCAACTTAATATTTGTATATCAAATCCTTAACATCATCCCAAGTGTAAAGTGTTTGAAATCTGTAATGAAAAAGAGAAGGATGAGCATTTACTCTTAATAAGTTTGTAACATTTTATTGTATGTGTTTAATTACCGAAACACATTCGACAGACTTACCTATGTGAATGTGGAGGTGCGGCCGCTTCCTATGAGATTATGGTCTTTCTCAAAAGCATTCATGAAACCAGGATATAAGCACAAGGCCATAATAATGCTACCTTTATAGAAAATTCGATCTTAAGAAAATATGTGTGCTATTTATCTGGTCTTGTAACATGGTCCTCAGCTCAAGACCATGGTCTCTGTGCACCGTGATAAGACTTTGATGGGTTTACACTAAGTGAAGGTTCAAACCCAAAAGATACCTTTCATGGTATGCACATATTTTCGGTACCGGTGCCTTTATTTTATTTGAAATTTGTGGGGGATTGTTATATTTATTTATTACTTTAGAATATAATAAATATTTTAAATAATTTCAAAGAAAATAAAATTTCCTTTTTAATTTCTTAGTTTAGTGGGTTAGTTTTTTAAGCAATAGAAGTTCTCATTTTTTGTATGCAAATAAATAGTCTCACATTGGAAAATGTCAAAAGTGTTCCATGCTATATATAGAACCTTTTACCTTCTATTATTGTTTGATAATAAGAAGAGAAGAGTGTGCCTAGTTGCGAGTCGCCACGTTCGCCTATGCACGCGCGTGTGCGTGACTATTTGCATTTAGGCTCATTGGCACTTTAGGTGCATGCACTTCGCACGTGCGCATCGTCGCAAGGAGCCCACCATAAGTTTGACTTTTTGATTGGATAAATCCAACGGTCAGATTGTTCATGGGTGGGGTCAGGTCTAATGGGTCATTAATTAGTGAGTTAATTCGATTATATTAGATCAAACGGATTGGTCAAATGTTGACCGTTGGACGCAACCGCTTCCTAACTACTTATAAAGGTATGCAACTTTTTGAATTTAAATTCGAAAATGTGCAATGTTTTATATAGCCGTTGGATGGAGCAGTTGAGATCTCTTAAAGATCCGAGACATCCAAAATATGACTGTTTGTCCAACAGTCATATTGAAAGGCACTTGAGATCTATAAAAGGAGATCTTTGGACACAAATTCAGATACTCTGAAATTCATCGAATTTCCTTGCATACAAATTTGAGAATTCTCTTGCTTTCTTCTTTTTTAGTACTTCATCGGATCGAGTTTTCTAGGGCGATCCTCTACTGTTGCAAAGTAATGGATCGCATCTAATAGATTGGGCTTGCTGTATCTTGGAAACATCTCGCTGGAACCCTTTTGCAAACTTGAGGGTTTACTCGAGTAGGGTTTTATTGGCCGGGCATAGGTATGAAGCGAGCACGCTTCGTTTATGAAGCGACCATGCTTCGACTTAGAAGCTTCGATTCTTCGTCTATGAAGCTCCAACGCTTCCTCCACAAGGCATCATCACTTCATAGACTCAGTGTCGATGCTTCTTAGGCGAAGCGACAGCGCTAAGACTTAAATCATTAAAAAAGTTGGAATCAATCATTCAAATTAAGGAAAAATAGAATCAATTATAATTGTAGCCCAACCCTTCAAGAAATTGAACTAGCGAAGCACTCTAAAAGAAGACGCTTGATGATGGATTATGAACATAAAAAAAAAATAGATGAACATAAAAAAGAATGACCACTCACCATGCTTTATTTATGTAGCGACCCACAGTTCGTTTATGAAGCGACCATGCTTCGGCAATGAAGCACCAATGCTTCATAAACGAAGCAGCCACGCTTCATATACGAAACACCCGAGCTTCACAATCGAAATGCTAACGCTTGATAAACAAAGCGCCCACGCTTCATATACGAAGCGTTATCGCTTCATATCTAAGTGTCGACGCCTTTAAGACGAAGCACCCATGATTCATAAACCAAGCGTCGACGCTTCAAGACGAAGCGACTGCGCTATTCATAAAATTGAGTCAGTATGACTCTGTGATACTACACTTTAAGGTCGTCCCCTGTTCTGTTTGGCTCTGTGAGAGGCTAGCAGCCATCATTCTGATTCTCTTTACCATGCAAGTTGTTATTTTATGACCCAACTCATTACAACCCTTACACTTTCTTCTCTGTTTCTTTGATTGCTTAATATTAACTTCCATTACAGACTTAATTCTATCATTATTGCTTCGCCGACCTTTGGTGGCGCATCGTAGTGGATCTCGCACTGTAATGTTGGTGTGCGCATGCAACCATATTCCTTGGCTTGCCTAGGGGGAGACGCCCTGAGAGGCTGAAGTGCTACATCTTTTAATCTCCCCTTCCCTTCTAATGGCCTGTATGCCTTCTAACAATTTCATCATCCCTCTTAATGTGTAATTTGCCAAACGAACCGACTGTATCCCCAACTCAATTGACTTGAGTCTGGCTTCTCTCACCTTCCATATTTTCATCGTAGATACACAATTGAATTCATCTTTCTCACCAGCCCCCAAACATATAGTATTGTTTCTAGTGTCCTTCTCTATCGATGTAGAATGGACTTACATGGAATTTCATCTACCTCTTTCTTGTAGTATACATGGAAGATGTGAGAACACAACAAACCCTCAGTTTCGAAGTGCTTGCAGTCACAAGGGCCAAGTCATCTCCCCATTCGAACCAAACTTTAAATATTCGACCGCTATGCTCCGTGCCGTCTTCACCACTTCTACGCACTTCATATACTTTAACAGCCCCGGCTTCCTCTTCGACCACCTTTTGAGACTTAAAAAAGACAAACTTTCGGAACTCAACGTGGAATCTATCAAACATGGTTCTTGTGTACACCCTAGTGGCATGCCTCTCGATTGAATTTCTGAACAAGACAGCCGGAGTTGTACACATGGAGACAAATTCCTTTCAATTTTCTATATCGCGATGAGATTGGACGACAGGATCTTATTACTTGATAAATTCCATCAAACCCATTTGGGCACTGACATAGCTATCGAAGAAAGAATGTATACTTTCGCCACGCTGCGTAGTGGTTATGCTAACCCAAAAGGTATCGCTCAAGTAGCATGAAATCCATTTCCTTTTGAGACCCTACATTTGTTTGAACCCCACGTTGTCTTGCAATCCAAACTCCTCGACGAGTTCTGCTCATTTCTTTCAAAATGATCAACTGTATGACTAAACTTGCAATGATTGTACTTTTTACCAAAATTCTCAAACCTTAGCTTCAGCTGACAATGATGGTTTAATTCATTCCTCCCAATGTGCCATATGCTGAGGCGATGTATGGTTTCCGGAAGGACTTCAGAGATGGCCTTGCTCATCTCATTGTATTATTCAATGATAATTGCATTAGGTTGTTTATCACCCATGCACTTCAGCCCCGTTTGAAACAACTGAATGAATGTTTCTTCCGTTTCATCCACTAGCAACGCACATCCAAAAAGTATCGTTTGCCAATGATGGTTGACCCCCGTAAATGGGACGAAAGGTAGTAGTAGTTTGTTTGTTTTGTAAGTGGTGTCAAATACCACCACATCACCTAACTGCTGATACGCAATTCGTGACCTGTGATTAGCCCAAAATATATTTTGCATACGATATTCTTCGTTTAGTTCGACTTCAAAGAAGAAACCATCTTCTTTATTTTGCCTATCAATATAAGTTTTTATGACGGTCATGCACATCGGATCCATGCTACTCTCCTTTCTTATCTTCTTTAGGTAATCCCGAGTTTATTGAGGGCTTATCATCACACTAGCCTCTCCATCCAAACTCGACAAAATAGTAGAAATCTTCGAAGGAGGAGTGATGTCATCAAATGCTCCTATCAACGACTTATTTGCCCCGTTCATCTTAGTATGAGATCGTAATTCCTTCACCTTCGTAGGTGTAAACAACTGATGATTATGCGGCTCTCTAAATTCCATTACCTCCCACAACTTTTGCTCGTCAATCATAATCTTCAACTTTGCCTCACATCCACATTTGTTGTCTCTTGAACACTTTATATCGACATGTAATTTCCGCTTATCTTGTTGCTTGAAGCCTTCGAATGAACATACAAATTTTCTCTTTATAATCTCCCCTCTTGCCGATTTGTAAGTGTTACTTTTCCTAAAACTGAAACTAACTTTCTTCGCGTATAAATTGTAAAAGTTATATGCCTTGTCTTCAGTTTGGAATTTCAAGCCGATATGTAGCTTCCATTCCTCACGGATATTCTCATACCTGCCCCCGTTTGGCACTTCGACCCCACAACAATCCAGTATTTCGATATCCCTATCACAACAAAGTGAATCTCCTTCTAAAGAAACAATGTTAGGAATGAGGTTTAAATCAACACCACCTAAATTAAATTCTCCAAACGAGTCCATTACAACCTACAATAGAAGAAAAGATCGATCAACAACGGACAAATAAGGCGTGTAGTTAGCACTTCCTCACCACCGCGCAATCGCCTCAATATAGCTACGCCGTTGCTTCATTTGTGAAGCGATTGTGCCTCAATTCTAAAGCAACATCGCTTCTAAACTGAGGCGCAATCACTTCACAAAAAAAACGATAACACGACAATAAGGAGGCGCAATTGCTTCACGGAAGAAGTGATGGCGCAACTATGCTGAAGCGCAATCGCTTCTCCAACGAAGCGTCTGCGTCGACGCCGATCTATATATTTAGAGCTGATATAAAATGACTTGTTTCATCACCAAATATAGTTAGCAACTTTTTACAATATAAATCATAAAATTACAAGCAAGATTGCACTGCATAGAGCATAAGTATATCTTCCACATCGACTTAGCGCTTACCTTTGATTACGTTCTCACTCCATCTCTCTTTACCCTATGATGGAGAGATTGAGAACCTCAACGAAGCGAGAGAGAGAGAGAGAGAGAGAGAGAGAGATGCCAAAGATGGAGGGAGAGAGATGGAGTGAGAGCGCCTTTTTTGAATTCCTTTACTGCCCTAAAAGGCGCCGCTTTCAGACTTGACGTTCCTTTTGCCAACTGTTTGTTAGGTGTACCTCGGTTAGTGTTAAAGATACTTTCCACGTGTCCGCTTCTCACTGGCTGGGCTCAGATATTCATGATGCTTACGTGCCATAAGATTTGTAATGAAGAACTTTGATGATCTTTAGCAATAAGCTTCACACACAAAGACTTCTGATGTGATACTCGAATGATGGTCGCTTAGAGAATACTAGTTTCGACACAAAACTAGCAAAACCTGCAAGAAGACTAAGGTTGAAAAATAAATATACTTTCCTCACATAAAATAATCGGTAGTCTAAATCTACTTTCTCTACAAAATAGAGAAAAAATAATTATTTCTTCATGTGATTGTGAATGATCAATCTCTCTTTGTTCTCTTCTTCTACCTTGACCTCCAATTAGGGTTAAATATCTATACTAAATCGACTTCTCTATTTATTTCTACATTATTTTGGTGGCACTAATGCATTTCCAATATCTTAAGACTTCCACCTTTAAAATGTTTAGTCACCAGCAGGAAAGGTCAAATGTAAAATGATATCTTAAAGAATCTTACTTCTATTTGGGCCAGGTGGTAACCTATGATACTAGATGCTTCAAAATGGGTAGCATTTCTATGCCACACTCTTGATAAATGTTCATCTACAATTATAAATCCGCGATCATCCAGAACCAATTCCTTATACCTGCCATATTTGGCTATCGAAGTTGATAACTTGATTTTAGTGGAAGGGAATAGGTAACCTGTTCCCTCCAAGATGACATGCTAAAATCTATTAGCAGAATAAGTTCTAATTGCCCCAATTCCTAAGCAACCTCTTGTAATAAGGAAGGCTTTCAGAGAAGTTTCAAAGGAAAAATGGATTACTTCAATGAAGTTTTGTAAGAGTGAAAATGATAATATAAAGTTGAGATCAACTTACGTTTGGCTTTGTGGGAATAATTCACATTCTCATCAAAGGAATGACAGAACTAATGGAGATAAGTGTGCTAAGTTCAATCAAGAGAAGTTAAATGAAACTACCTCATTCACAAATTGTTGATTACCATGGCTAGATTCATCAGCCAAGATCTTAACAGCAACTTCTTTACTGTCTTTCATTTTCCCATAATAGACAGACCCAAAGCTTCCTTTCCCAATTTTCTTAGAGAACTGCTGAGTAGCTTCTGCGAGGTCGGTGAATGTGATATAGTAAGCTACATCTAGACCATCATCTATGATTAAGGATCCGCCCCTTACGAGAGAATAAGAAGTCGAAGGTTTGGACATAATCTGCAAAGAATTACCTAAGGACAAAAAAAGTTAGAAATGCAAATATATAAGAAGGTATTAAGTGGATGGACCACTTGTGGTGCGCATGTCTTTGATATTGTACACGTGGCACCCATCATCAGTTGGAGATGTCGAGGTGGACACGATAACCATCGACTTAGAGAGTATTGCAGATTCTTGATCAAATGGTAGAGATTGTGCAACAGAGTGATTTGAGCTGAAACTCTCTACATGATGCCAGTATGCTTGGGACATCTTTGATTGATGAAGATGTTTGCCACATGTACAGTGTTGATGACCTGTGGACCACAGGTGGTTCATAGGCCAAACCACCTAATGCCACAATACAAAAAATTGTGGTTGATTACAAGATTTGTAATGGAGCTAAGTGCCAACAGAAAAAAACAGTTCTCATTACTTCTCCACTGTGACTGCTTTCTTTGAAGATTTCGTAACAGTAAGAAACATCCTAAGAGCAGAATCATCAAAATCGAAAATGCTCCAATTGAAATGCCAAGTGTCAACTTCAAGTTCTTCTCATGTTTTCTTCCTTGAATTAATTCAGGATTTCCATCATATCTGCAAACAAAAACGTGAAACCCATTAACCACTAATTTGTATCCATTTGTTAGGATGTGGCCCATGTAGTCACTTCAGAAAAATAAATATGTAAGAGCACATATCAGAGGTTACACTGCTACCAATTCATGCCCATTTATAGTACTCTAAAAACACCATATATAATTCCATCATCTTTCAGAAAATGATCTGAATTAATCAAATATATGAAGATGTTCGCTGATAAGTGATCTGACGAACTTTTCACGGATTAATCAGATGATTTGGCAATTCACCAAATATGAATTCTTTGTATTGATTTATTATGATTGTAAATTTGTGATGCATGTGGATTATGCAATGCACCTCTTGCATTGCTTCAAAACATATATGTTTTTGTTTTTTTGATTTATAATCACCGAATTTTCCTTGAATCTTTATCAAATTTATCCGAACGGATGTCACGCTGAATTATTGCGAATCCGAACTTGGTTACTATGTCCATAATAAAAAAATATGATTCACTTAGACAACCCTAGTTATCAAGTTTGAATTTGAAATTAGTCTCCTAAACTCTGAAACCTCATGGGTAGAAATTTTGATCAGGTGTAATTTATTCTTATATTAGCTTGACCAAAATTAGATCAGTTTTGTTGTACAAGTATTCAGAGACTTCTTTTGATCATTGGGTAAGCATAGTTGACATGTATAAACCTTATATCCATAGATACCATTCTATGGCAGTGTCAAATGGGTGAATTTAAAGAATGGAACTGAGTTATATTTAGTACAGAAACATGCATCTCATCATTTTGTTGTTTTTGAGAATAAAACGGTAGGTTACAAACTCCTTTCTTCCCCTCATTCCGTTTCCCCATTTGTCTTACCAAGGATCGTCTTCTAATTCTATACTACAAGAATCCCACTTTGGGCCGATCCCTCCCATTCCTTTTCCTTCGTATCCCCAACCTGAATCTTCCCGATAAAAGATCCTACAGACGATGTCACCAACAAATGGATCAAATGGAAGGCGAAACCCGACCCTTGGAGAAGGGGGCTGGACTCTTGTTTATTCGCTTGTAACAATGCAGGAATCTTTGTATGACAATATAACTGTAAAATCCATATTTGAAAGGAAATTGATCTACGACAGTGTTATGTTATAGCACCATAGTCTGTTATGAGCTCATATGTATAATTAACAACATAGAATTCATACTCACATGAATATTAATTTTCCCGTTAACAATGCTGGAGGTATTTTCCCACTTAGAGAGTTGTTTTGGACATACCTATGCCATTTTAGGATGAATCAGAATGTATAGAAAAAAACAATGAATAACAGAAGACATAAATTATATGACAGAAAAAGAAAAAAGAGCTTAACAAAGTTTAAAGCTGTAGTTAGGTAGGAGCATGGTTTAAAATACCGGTTTTCCGGTACATATCATCCAGCTCCACAGTATGAATTGTCTGATGCGCATCAGTTCTGGATGATACATTGGTATGTATCGTCCGCTACATCACCTATATATATATATATATATATATATATATATATATATATATATATATATATATATATATATATATATATATATATATATAATGCACATGTACAATACAAAGTATCGTACGGTTTCAGACGAGATTTTGAACCATGGGTAGGAGATAGGTATCTGAACTATTACTTACAATTCTTGTAGGCTAGGAAAATCACCCAAATAAGAAGGTAAGGGACCCGTGAGTCTGTTGTTCTCCAGATGCCTGCATATATGCAGACGAAGCTAAAGATAATGGAAGAAACCTACCCTTAAAATTATGAATTTAAACTTCTTTATTAATAATCTAGGAGTAAGAACTTACACAACGCTCAAGCTTATGAGATTGCTTATATCTGGGATGGGCCCAGTGAAGGAGTTGCCATCTAACCACCTAAGGAATCAAAAGAAGAATACTAGTTATGAGATTATCTTTCATTCACAACAGAATCTGATAAAAGAAACATATTGATCATAGCTTACAACTCTGTTAAGCTTTCCATCTGTTTAATCTCGGGTGGGATTTTTCCCTTCAAGTTCTTTCCTGACAAAACACTGTTAGCAAGTCAGTAGGACTCTAGTTTTATTTTACGACCTGACCCGAAAAACCGGGTTGGGTGGGGCCATTTAAAATCCTTTAAACCCCCTAAAACCTTTAATATTATGTATAACATAGTGGGTTGGATTGGGCAGAATTTTTCCTGTCCCGACCTAACCTTTGAGTCAACTCGACCAGACTTGACCTGACCTTTGAGTCGCGGCATGAATGTCGGGTTGGATGCTTCATGCCTGACCCAACCTGTCAGGTCAAGTTTATGTGCCTGACCCGTTTGAAAAACTGGGTCGGTTAACTGTCTGAACCAGCCCTTGACAGCCCTAAGAGCAAATTTCTTCGTTTCTCTTACAAATGTACATAATGCAATGTAGAGTTTAGAATTCTCAGGAAAATATTTATTTTCCCGACAAAATTTAGGTACACTTGAGATTGGTGGATTGTAAGTAATGTTTATGTCACCTTCAGAGTTTGTAATTTCAATTAGAATAACTCAACTCTTTGTATAAAAAGAAAGAGCACTAGAGAGAAAAACCATTATGACTAGAATAAGGTATGGAGCACTTACATTTTTGTAATCCTTGATGGAGTGCTGGAGCTGCAATATATCCATTCCCAGGGAGCTGGGATACAAGGATCTCCATCTTCATACGTCCAATTGCTTCCAGCGGACATGGAGCGGAAAGCATCTAGAACCGTAGCTTTAACTCGATATCATAAATCATCAGATTTCAATATCGATATTAAAATACCTGTTCGACATGTTCTTCAATAAATGATTAAAAAGAAAAAAAAAATTATTGGCTCACCATCTCGGCTATCTGTTTTCGGGATAATCTGAACATATTTACTGATTTCAATGGCATTTACAAGTGGTCCACGAGTTGAGTCCGAAGTCATCAAAAATTCAAATGACAACACAAAATCCAATGACACGTTCATGTAGCTCGGTTCATAGAGAGTGTAAGTCCCATTGGCATTCTCTGCAATATTTACCACGACATCGTTATACCCCGGCACACGAGGCTGTGCCATCGTGAATTTTCTAGTTTCGTTTACTCTGAGATCTTCAATTTCAGCCAAATATGCATAAGCCCGAGCATTACCGGGGAAACCATCAAGATCTAACCTGTACGTGAGCCTCCCTTTCGTACCAACAACTGCGGTTTGCATCACTTTAACTGGTGGAAATTCTCGTATGCCTGTTGCTATTGTCTTGGAAGTATTTATTCTTTCTGTGCCAGGGGCAACTCCGACGAGATAGTTTTGTCTTCTATTCAGATCAGATTCCCATATTCGGTCGTAAGGGTCATCCGGGTATCTGTTATCAAAGAAAAATAATCTGAGGGCTCTTCAAAGTTCGTAGTGGTGCAATTTTCAAATTATGCCGTAAATTAAATAAAATGATTGAACATGGATAGCAGTATTATATCCCTTGTTAGAAACAAATTTTATTTCAGGTTTTTCTTGGTTTCGTCTGATCTGTCTGGGTTGCGACTCGAGATCCAGGTGCGTGGATTTTGGGTCGTGACAAGATCACTGCTTATGATGTTACTTGTCAAGATACATTTTATTTATGAACACTTTGTTTGACTATGAATCCATGGTTACCTGATTGGCAGTTTGATTTGTAATGCAGTATTTTGTTCACTATTTTCTGAGTGGAAGTAACATGAAATTGGATACTCATTGATCTGTATAGTTTAAAATAAAGACTTGCTATTTTTGGGCTCTATTCAATGTGGATTGTTTTTCATGCCAATCATCCACGCCGAACGATTTGAAGCCCATTATGTAAAGATCCGTTGTGCCAAAGATTGGCATGAAGCACGATCTCTATCATCTGATTCAAGACATCAAAGCCCATCTTCTGATACAATGGTTGACTGTGTTGAATCAGATAATGGGGATTGTTTTTCATGCCAATTATTGGTATCAAAGATCTTTAGAACATGGCCTTCAAATCAGATGGTTTGGATGGTGTTTCAAATAGTGATACAAGTTTCAAATATACAAAGTCTTCTTTTAAAACTGTGCAACGGTACAACTCTCGTGTGCAAGTAGTTGCCCCTATACCATAAAACCCCCTCATTACTAAGGTTTTTTTATCAAGCCCCTTATTAATCAGGATGGTTAAACTTTTTTTCAATTGATACCCTGTTACACCTTTTATACCATTTTGCCCTTCTAATCTATATTTGATCTTCAAGTAGATAGAAATTTGGCTTTGCTCTACTTTTATTGATTTATCTTTTTTAGGGAAAATACCATAGAACCCCCTAATTAACAAGCGCCTTCATCAAGCTCATTATTTAGTTAGGAGGTTTTGTTTAAGCACATAAGATTAGAACTTTTCTTTCAACTTACTTCTAACACCTTGTTTTATCATTTTGCTCTCTTTTTTTGAAAAAATTGCTTGTTTATGACTTTGTTTTTTGGCAGTTGTGAGTAAAAACAGCCTCCCTATCACAACCATGCGATTTTTGCGAAAAAAGAGCCTTTAGATCACCACCATCACACTTTTTCTTCGGCCATGATTCAGAGGCCGTCGAAATTTTTTGAGGAAAAACCAAAATAATCTGATTAATGCATCAATGCTTAGAGAAGCTTTGATTCATTGTAGTTAAATTATTTGAGGTGATGGCCAGGTAACCGCCTCAGGAAGAGGGAGACCTGAGTTCGAATCCCCT
The DNA here is from genome assembly GCA_021018995.1 of Chloranthus sessilifolius. Classification (NCBI taxonomy): domain Eukaryota; kingdom Viridiplantae; phylum Streptophyta; class Magnoliopsida; order Chloranthales; family Chloranthaceae; genus Chloranthus; species Chloranthus sessilifolius. The sequence goes on along the minus strand of CM037594.1, from coordinate 11,554,701 downwards.
CTTGAGGCTACCCTAGGGACTTATATCCTGTGCTGACTCAGCGTGTGCTAACTTGGGGTGCGCGCTTCCCCCGGGATTAGTCTGGTTCTCTAGGAGGGCCGGACACCCAGGTTACCAAAAATAAATAAAACTATTTAAAGTGTACACGAAGGTTGATCCTTTTCCTATTGATTGGCTATGACTCAAGTTCACTACTTTAGAGACCAAAGTTTTGAACCCAACAATGCACACATACCTTAAGTCCTCCTTACTCAAACTTCCAAAGTTCACCCTCGCCGCAACCTTGAGAAAAAACTCGTCTTCGTAATCAGTAGCATACATGGAAACATTCAAGGGCCGCAGCTCAAGAGTAGAAATGAAAGGAGAACCAGTTGAAGCACAACATAAACACACATCAACCGAAGAAGAGAGGGACCTGATGATCATCTCCTCAACATATACTCTCGAAGCATCATTGATCTTTACATCGGACCACAGTGTGCTGTCCAAGTGAAGCTGAAATGTTGGATATGGTTCACTACTTTCGAAATCTCCATACTGAAATGTTGCCCGAACGAGGTATCGCCTTCTCTTTGTAGTGCTCAAAGTGTAACAATATTTCCTGTTGTCTGCAGGGAAGTATCGGAGATGCTGATATTGTTGTCGGTTTATGTTGGAGTTTTTTACTTGTACCGCTTTACGGACACCGTGTCTGATGTAACCTGTGTCGGGAACCCAAGCCAGTCCAGTAATCTGGTCAGTGTAATTACTCGTGCTTCCACAATCTATACTGATAAATTCTGCACATCGAAATCACCTGGTTATGATATGTTTTAACAAACTCTGAACACTGTTTGTCAGTTTCTGTTCAGATGACTGCCTATGTAAAATTTTGTAACTACGTAAGTTTGTAGGTACCTGATCCGAACACGAAGAGACTCGGTTTACGGTCACTTTTTTGGGTATGAGAGATGTGGTTTCATGAAGTGTGCCCTGTGTTTTGAAGACCATGATCTAAATATCTCTAGTGTAGAAGATTGGGACAAAAAAATTAAAGACATCTCCATCTTGTTGTTTGAAACGGTCAAACGCTTTTAAAATTCACGGCTACCATGTAAATCTTGAAAATAGCTTTTAGGAATTCATTTTGAAGGTGTTGACTGCTTTCAATCACATGATAAACATGTTTTTTCGTGTCAATCTTCGACAACATTGATCTTTAGATCGCGGTCTTCTAATCACATGGCACAATTATGAAATCACGTGCCACTTGTCCAAACAAGTGACCCATGAACTCACTCTCGGAACTCGAGTCGGGTACCTATTTTCAATAAAGAATTTCTGCTTGCTTGTTTGTTTCAGAACAAAACCTGACTACAAACACATTGCAGAAATATTTGTGTTGTTTAACTTATAGAATGGATCTGTATTTTATAACCTACTATCAAGGTTCCGACAAGTCACTAGTATATATCAATTTCAAACATCCAGCAGGTAGCCTCATTAAAGATAGGCCCAACCTTCATCATCCTACACAATGGCTTCATTTTCAACTCTCATTAACAGTTACCAGTATATATTAGTACCTTTGCTCACTAGTTTTCATGATTTGACCAGGCAAAGTTGGAAGTTTACGTAGAGTTCAGCAGAGCAAAAACCAACAAATCTTTACACAAATATAGGTAATATGCATCACCAAGAAGCTAGCTACCTCACAGGATATAAATCTCAGATCCTGTGTTCTTCGGTCATTGGAAGATGGTCTTGTAAATTAGGCTCTTCCATCATAGGCTACTCCTGCTTTCTTGAAAAATTCGACGAAAGCCATCGTCAATGCTCAAGCATGTCACATGACAGGGCAATATGTCACGTTACCACCTCCGAAATCACCGTAGTAGTGGTTCCTAAAGACGTAATGCCCTTACTTGAAATTGACTTGAATGGTGTGACAGGGACGCCACATACATGGGCATTGGATTTAGACTGCATCGTTTCTACCGGCGTAGAAAGAAGCAGCGTTATGTAAGTCAAAGCTAGGGAAAGATGAAAATTCTAGAGAAAGATGATGAGGAAGAACTGAAAAAACTATGAAATTTCAGAGATTTGAAATTTTGATCGATCGAATTGACATTTCGATCGTTCGAAATTCGATCGATCGAATGTCGACGGCGATTTTTATAGACCTATGAATTTTGATCGATCGATTTTCAAATCGAATTCGCGCTGAGTTTTGTTTAGTCGTTTTAGAAGTCTAATTTCGAATTTTTGTTTAAAGGGTTTAATTGTCTTTTATTTAATATTCGTTTTAGGGTTTTCTTTTGTTGTAAGACCTCCTATATATGGTCTTTAAACAATGTAATTAAGGGAGTTGATTGATTATTGAATGCTTTTATGCTTGAGTAATTTTTGCCTGAGATGAGTTTGGTGTGAGACCAAGGGAATGATTCCTCTATATTTTCCTTATTATTGTTGTTGATTTTCGTGATTTATTTATATTTGCTATCTTAATCTCTGCGTGCTTCTCTAAACATAGCCTGCGTGCTTCTCTAAACATAGCCTAATTTCTTCCTTGTAATCCCCAAAACCCTAAACCTTTTTGAAACCCTAAACCACACAAAGCCAATACCTTTTCCAAAATCATAAACCGATCTAAAAGTCATAGGTCTTTACAAACCATAAATCCCTTTTACAACCCAATTTGGAATCCGCGAATTTACATCGGATCGAAGACGAGCACCTAATCCTAGAAAAGTTAGAGTACTATCTCTAGGCCGATCTCGCCTCGACTCTAAAGTACTTGCGCATCGGACTGAACCTCATCTGGATCTCGTGTGATCTACCCATAAGAATTCTGCAAACCCTAAGGTATCAAAGATAATTTTGCGATTAAACTTGAATTAATTTATTTAATTTCGGTAAAATCTTCATTAAATCATATTCCACATTTTAGGGTCGTTGTCCCGCGTTAGTTTTGGTATCAGAGCCCTAGGTTTTCTAGGTTAGGGCATCTTTGGTTGTCATATTTATTTTATTGCATTGTTTTTGTGAGTCCATATTGCATTCTATATTAGAACCCTAATAGACCTTGTGATCACCATAGACTCGAGTGCGATTCTCAATGCCCTTAACGGTATGCGAAAAGAGTTGGGTGCGATTAGTACACGTCTGAATATTATTGAGCAAGCCAATACATCACTAGGAGTTGGTAATGATAGATTATGTGATCGAATTAACCAACTGGAAGCGATGGGTGGGCTGAAAAATCAACACCAAGAGCGTGAGTGCCCTCACTTTGAACGTAATAGTCGTTAAGACAATTGGAACCATAGGGATCATCGTAAAGATGACTATGACCCCGAAGTTCAACTCCTTAAAAACGTTCGAATTGAGATTCCGACTTTCGATGGAAGAATGAACCCTACCGTCTTCCTCGATTGGCTTTCTGACATGGACCAACACTTTGATTGGTATGCCATGAATGACGACCGTTGCGTTAGACTCGCTAAGATGAAATTGGTTGGTCAAGCTTGACTTTTCTGGCTCAACGTCAAGCGCATTAGGGTAAATGCGGGTTGTCTTCCCATTACTCGTTGGGACGACATGAAGGAACGACTTACTGAGAAGTATGTTCCTTTATCATACCACCAACGCCTTATCGACCAGTGGCAAAATTTACGTTAAGGTGGTTTGCCCGTGACCGATTACAAAAGAGTTGATTTCTCACCCGTAGAAACTCTCAAAAGATGCTATGTCGTTGTGCAAGATCTTGAACGGTACTTGAAAACTACAATGGTGAAGAGGACCGAGCCACAATATAGCGGTCAACGATCCGGTGAAGGACGATTTAATCCTCCTCCCAAACCTTTAATCCTTCTCCCAAACCTACACAACCTGCCCCTACCAATTCTAGGTTTGAAAAGACAAAAGGTGTAGTCGGAGAATCCTTAAGGGTTAATTCTCAAGCAAAGTGTTATAAATGTCATGGGGTGGGACACTTTGTCGCCCAATGCTCAATGAAAGAATCCCAAAGGACTCTTCATTGAGGGAGAGGAGGATAATAATGAGGTAGTGGTTGAAGAGGAAGTATTTAAACCAGTTAGCACACCCAGTGATGAGGAGGGTGATGTTGTTGGTCATGCTTTAGTTGTGAGGTATGCCCTTGCACAGCCTCAACGGGATGAAAAGGATGACTGGCGTAGGGAGAACATCTTCCACACCTATGCCATATTTGGTGAAAAGAATTATAGGGTCATCGTGGATAGCGGTAGTTGCACTAACGTAATATCAACTCATGCGGTACGCCGCTTAGGGCTTAAACCTAAAGCCCACTCGAGACCTTATAAAGTTGCATGGGTCAATACTTCATTCATTCCTGTGTCGAAAAGGTATTATGTACCGATTCAATTAGGCTCTTATTCGGACACCTTATGGTGTGATGTGCTGCCGATGGATGTGGGCCATATCATTTTGGGAAGGCCGTGGCTTTATGACATGGACGCGACTCTTTCTGGTCAATTAAACATATGCACGTTCATGCATAAGGGCAAAAAGATCACTTTACACTCTTTACCTCCCAAAACATCATCGACCAACACAGTTGAAAAGAAGGGCGAATCTTCTAAATCTATTAATATTGTGAGCCCTTCTCAATTCGAGAAAGCATCGATAGATGAGAGTGTGGTGTACGCAGTTGTCACCGTAGAGAGTGCTCCCGAGTCGGCGAGCGAGTGTCCCAAGGAGGTTGAGCCAATCCTGAAAGAGTTTACGGATGTCTTCCCTGAAGACTTATCAAACGAACTCCCTCTCCTGCGTGATATCCAACATGCAATAGACTTGGTTTCCGGATCTACCTTACCAAACCTGCCCCACTATAGGTTGAATCCGGTTGAGCACGCCGAGTTGACTCAGCAAGTCAATGAGCTCCTTCAGAAGAGGTTCATCCAAGAGAGTTTGAGCCTATGTACGATACTTGCCCTACTCACTCCTAAGAAAGATGATACGTGGCGCATGTGTATGGATAGTCGTGCAATTAATAAGATTACGGTTAAGTATCGATTTCCCATTTCAAGACTCGATGACATGCTCGATATGATGGTTGATGTCACTATCTTTTCAAAGATAGACCTTAAGAGTGGCTACCATCAAGTCCGTATCCGCCCCGATGATGAGTGGAAAATAGCCTTTAAGACTAAGGATGGTCTTTATGAGTGGATGGTCATGCCATTTGGGCTTTCTAACGCCCCGAGTGCTTTCATGCGACTCATGACCTAAGTGTTGAGACCGTTTCTCGGCAAATTCCTTGTTGTTTATTTCGATGACATCCTGATCTACAGTCATGACAAGGAACAACACTTGACCTACCTTAGGCTGGTTTGTGAAACTCTCAAGGGCGAGAAGTTGTTTGCAAATCTCAAGAAATGCACCTTCATGCAACGTTCTGTTGTTTTTTTGGGATTTATTATCTTAGCCACTGGAATGGTCGCGGATCCCGAAAAGGTGAGAGCCATTGTGGAGTGGCCTGAGCCTAAGAACATACACGATGTCCGTAGTTTCTATGGTTTGGCTATCTTTTATCGTCACTTCATCAGAAGCTTTAGCACCATCATGGCCCCAATCACTGATTGCATGAAAAATGGGAACTTTAAATGGGGCAAAACGACGACGAAAGCCTTTGTTGAGATCAAACAATGAATGAATAGTGCACCTGTCATGCGATTGCCTGACTTTTCTAAAGTCTTTGAAGTCACATGCGACGCATCGGGTGTAGGCGTAGGATGAGTGCTTAGCCAAGAGGGTCACCCTGTGGCCTATTTTAGTGAAAAACTTAACGAGACGAAGCAAAAATACTCCACCTATGACAAGAAGTTCTATGCGGTCGTTCGATCTCTTTGGTATCGGAAACATTACCTTAGACCGCAGGAATTTGCGCTGTTCTTTACCATGAAGCCTTACGCTTTCTTGCTTTATAGAAGAAGTTGAACCCAAGGTACGCGAAGTGGGTTGAGTACCTTCAAGGGTTCACATTGGTGTTAAAGCATAAGGCCGATGCTGAAAATAGGGCCGCTGATATACTTAGTTGGTGAATTGCAAGGATCAAAATTTCGACCGAAATGATCGAAATTTCGGCCGAAATTATCGGTTTCGGTCCCCACCGAAACGATAATTTGGGACCGAAATTTCGGTCATATAATATATGGGAATGAAATTTTCGGTCAAATTATCGGCCAAAATTTTGGTCCCCTCCGAAACCAAAACGAAATCCGATATTTTGATCCTTGGCGAATGGTGACTTTGCTCATAATGAGCACCGAGGTCGTCAGGTTCGAAAAGTTAAAGGATGAGTACCCGTGTGCCCATATTTTGGGGTTGAGTATACTGCCCTCCTTAGCAATCCGACCGGCACACACTTCGTGTACACCATCCAGGATGGGTACTTGTTTAAAGGCAATCGCTTTTGCATCCCTCGCACTTCATTGCGTGACTTTCTCATGTGGGAGTTACATGTTGGAGGGATGACAGGACATTTCGAGCATAATAAAACTGTTGCGCTCGTAGAGGATAGGTTCTTTTGGCCTAGCCTAATAAGAGATGTTGCCCAGGTCGTTAAGCATTGTCGTACTTGTCAAGTGTCAAAACAGATCAAACAAAATACCGGCTTGTTCGCCCCGTTACCCGTGCCACACACACCGTGGCAAGACCTCTCTATGGATTTCGTGCTTGGACTTCCTAAGACCCCTAGGAAGCACGACTCCATCTATGTTGTAGTGGATCGAATTTCCAAAATGGCCCACTTCATTCCTTGTTCCAAAACCTCCGATGCATCTCATATTGCTAAATTATTTTTTGCGGAGGAAGTGCGTCTTGATGGGTTACCCAAAACCATTGTGTCTGATAAGGATGTTAAATTACGAGTTATTTTTGGAAGACCCTTTGGCACATGATGGGCACATTGTTCCAATTCTCTACAACTTATCACCCTCAAACGGATGGCCAAACCGAAAGCACCAATAGGAGCCTTGGGAATCTCCTTCGTAGTCTTGTCGGTGATCATGTTAGGACCTGGGATACCATCTTACCCACAACTGAGTTTGCATGTAATACTTCTGTCAATAGGTCCATAGGCATGAGTCTTTTTGAGGTAGTGCATGGTCATAGGCCTAGGACCCCATTAGATTTGATTCTCATGTCTGCATCCCATAGAGTGTCAGAGTCCGTCGATGCATTTGCACAACATATTTATAGCTTACATGCCGAAATTAAATAAAAAATTAATTCAAGCAACAATCAATATAAATTATTTGCAGATGCTCACAGACGTTCTAAAAAATTTAACGTGGGTGATTATGTGATAGTTCGGGTTAGGCCTGAGCGGTTCTCATCGAGATCCGCAAAGAAGCTCCAATCTCGAGGCATTGGGCCTTTTAGAATTTTGGCTAAGAGCGGTCTTAATGCATACATGCTCGAGCTTCCTCCAGGTACGGGGGTTAGTTCCATGTTCAATGTGGATGACTTGGTTCCTTGGGTTTCACCCCACCTCTTGAAAACCCATTCCAGCCACCTCCTAGTCCCAACCCCAATCCAACCTTGCACCCTATACCTCTTCTTTCCCCAAGCAGACAGAGATCAGATGAGATAGAGGATATAATCAACGATCATGCCGTCTCTACACATGACGGTGGATTCCAGAAACACTTGGTTAAATGGGTCGGCAAATCAGAGTCCGAAAATATTTGGGTCCACGAGAATGAGGTTCGCCGCTTGAACCCCGACCTGCTAGACATCTACCACGAGCGCGTTTCATCGGTGATGAAACATTTTTGGTCCAGGGGAATTGATGGGGACGCCGTATACATGGACATTGGATTCAGACCGCATCGTTTCTACAGGCGTAGAAAGAAGCAGCGTTATGGAAGTCAAAGCTAGGGAAAGATGGAAATTTTGGAGAAAAAGGATGAGAAAGAACTGCGAAATTTTAGAGATTTGAAATTTCGATCGATCGAATTGACATTTCGATCGATCAAAATTTTTGATTGATCGAAATTCAAATTCGATCGATCGAATGTCGACGGCGACTTTCATAGACCTATGAATTTCGATCGATCGAATTCGCGCTGAGTTTTGTTTAGTCATTTTAGAAGTCTAATTTCGAACTTTTGTTTAAAGGGTTTAATTTTCTTTTATTTAATATTCATTTTAGGGTTTTCTTTTATTGTAAGACCTCCTATATAAGGTCTTTAAACAATGTAATTAAGGGAGTTGATTAATTATTGAGCTTTTATGCTTAAGTAATCTTTGCCTGAGATGAGTTTGGTGTGAGACCAAGGGAGTGATTCCCGTATATTTTCCTTATTGTTGTTGTTGATTTGCGTGGTTTGCTTATATTTGATATCTTAATCTCAGTGTGCTTCTCTAAACCATAGTCTAATTTCTTCCTTGTGATCCCCGAAACCCTAAATCCTTTTGAAACCCTAAACCACACAAAGCCAATACCATTTCCGAAATCATAAGCCGATCTAAAAGTCATAGGCCTTTACAAATCGTAAATCTCTTTCATAACCCAATTTGGAATCCGCGAATCTACATCCGACCGAAGACGAGCGCCTAATCCTAGAAAACCTAGAGTACTATCTCTAGGCCGATCTCGCCTCGACTCTAAAGTACTTGCGCATCGGACTGGACCCTATTTAGATCTCGTGTGATCTATCTATCAGAATTCTACAAACCCTAAGATATCAAAGATAGTTTTGTGATTAAATTTAAATTAATTTATTTAATTTCGACAAAATCTTCATTAAATCATATTTCGAATTGTAGGGTCGTTGTCCGCGTCATGGTGTCTTATCTTTACCCCTTTAACCAAATGGGGGCATTTTGAGAGTTCTGCTTGCTTGACTCAACTTAACTTGTAATGTTTTCTTGAGTCGAGATCCACCTTAATTGAAAGGCGTTGAGTTTTCGTGTTACCGTTGTGAGACACGACCTGTATGATTAAACCTTTAATGTTTTCTTGTTGTCCCTCAACAACAACCAAAACTTGTTATTGCTTCACTTATCTTGAATTTTATGTCTTGTATTATGTGATTTAAAATTGTGACTTGTAATAATAGTACATATACTTGACTTGTATCTTGTTTCGTATTCCTCTTGATCTTACTCGATTTATCTATTTAAAGTTTTACTATGTATGACTTAGAGTAATATTTATCTACAGTGTATCTCTTACCACATAGTTGAAGAAGAATGTAAATCAAACATTTATGGTGTGTTTGGATAGGGGAAAAGAAAAGAAAAGACATGAAAGGAAAGGAAATATGTTCCTTTCCTACGTTTGGCAACCAAACTAGAGCGTTGGAAATGGGCAGAAAAGAAACTCCTTTTCTCTGCCTTCGGAAATTGGCAAATCCTTTTAAAATCCTAAGATTTCATTTTTTCCGATGGAAAAGATACTCGGGATCTTCGGGTGCCACCGTAACCTCCAAGTGATATAAAATATCTCTCATTCGTTCTTTCTCTCCCATGTCTTATGTCTCTCACTCCACGATCTCTTGCTCTCTCTCTTCTCTCATCACGATCTCTCTCCCTCTCCCCTCTCCCCTCTCCTCGTCTCACCGATCTCTCTGTCTCTCTCACCAATTCTCTCTTCGATATCTCTCTCACCGAATCTCTCTCGTTCACAGAGTCTCTCTCTCGCTCTCCTATCTCTCTCCTTCGAGTCTCTCCCTCTGATCTCTCTCTCTCTCCTAGTTCTGTCTTACCGTTCTCCTAATCTCTCTCTTCGGTCTCTTCTCTCTCTAATTTTTATTTGGTGTGTTGTGTACACTAAAAATGGTATTCTCCTTTTTTTTAAATATTTTTTGATAGATTATTAACCAACCAAACGCTCAAAAACAATGAATTCCAATTGATTCCAAAGGAGTTGGAATCCATAGGATCTTCAAATCAATTTCTACCTTTTCCCCGGAAAACATAGTAAGGGAGCCCAGAGTAGTTTATAAATATTTAGAGTAGTTCAAGATCATTGAATGGAATAACGTCGTCACACTCATAATATTTTATAGGATCAAATAGATGACAATGCCGAAACTCTTACCTTTATCTTGTATTGAATGACAATTCCATAGTATGAACAAAGGCTCTATTTGGGCATCAAGATGATCCAATGAAGGAGATTCATACCATTCGAAAGCTACTATCGCATTATCATTTTGAATGACATTTAGATTATCCAAATCAGAGATGTATGAACAAAGCTGTGATCAGAGAAGATCAAACAAATCTTGCATTATTGGAGTAGTTTATAAATATCTAAACGAACCCCTTTGTACATCAAAAGGATCTGAAACTTACACAAATGATGACTATTAGCCTAAGCCACTTTTGAAAAAAATTATAGCTCACAAGTTTATATTTAATTTTTTCATGATTTAATTACTATGTTTTTTTTAAAAAGTCATAGTAATTAATGTAATATAGTAATAAGTCATCAAATGTTTACGCTAAGTTTAAGATGGAAGATAAACTACAAATAAAATTTCAGATTAACATAATATCATTTGGATTCTTAAAAAAAGGTCATAATTCAATTTTCAAAACTATGGTAGCTTTAATAATTTAATTTTAAAAAATAATATCCATGTCAGAAAAATATGAAATTTTATAAGTAAACTAATAATCATATAGAGAGTCTACGAATGATTTTCTCAAGATACAAACGCCATGGATCAAAATATCGTCTGATATCGATACGTATCGGACGGTACGTATTGGTATTGGACTAAGACGATACGGTACATTCGATATACCATATCGTCTAATTTATATGGGAAGGCTCAGATGATACATTCAATGTATCGTCCGATAAATTACTATTCCGATACGTATCGGTTTAGAACTCGAACGATACGTATCGGGAAGCCAGCATTTTGACCCATGACAAACACTCATTTAGACCTTGGGATAATAAAGGGTAATTCGATAGTGAAAAAAATAATTTAATTTTAATTATTAAACTATAACTAATTTAAATCTGAATTTTCTGAGGATATGAAGACATAATAAGATCACTCATAGTCTTAAGTCATAATTAATTTCACATGAAATCAAGGTCACTAAGATCTCTAAATAAAATCGGATAGTTTCATCATTCTGAGATCGTGGGGTAAATGCAACCTCCCAAAACTAATATAAAAACTACATTTTATCCATCGTCTAAAATGTGATCAAAATTGGAAAAATTCAATGCACCGGATTAAAGGGAGCGGAGGTCAAACTTAATTTTTTTAATAGCAAAAAAGTCAAAAATAATTTTTTTTTATATATTATATGTCACATGGCACGTGATCTCGACAATAATGTAGCACCTAAACACTACACTTTGAAGGCAGCCACCCCATAATTATTTATTATATATAGGGTAATGATCCTCTCACTTGAGCTACTATGGTTACATCAGGTTGATTTTTTAAGCCACCTAATGTGACATGCAATCCGTAAAAGCTCGAATTATATATATATATATATATATATATATATATATATATATATATATATATATATATATATATATATATATATGTGGAAAATTTTCAAATCAACATTGTCAGATACACCTTTTCTGTCAAAGACCCTATATTTTCACCTTTAACCAAACTGACCAGCTCCAACTCGAGCCAGTTCCAGCTAGTACAAAATGTTTCAAATGCCCCTTCTTACACTTTTTTATATTTATGCGATGTGAAGCAATATTTATGTCGTCTGATTTGAAGGCCATAATATAAAAATCGATGGTGCTAAAGATTGGCACGAAAAAAGGCGATATCGCCTCTTTAACCACAAAAAAAAAAGACTGCCTAGACAATCGATAACTACTGTTCTAGATAGTTGTTTTCGACTGTATAGAAAGTCGTTTTTTTTAAATTAAAGAGGCGATATCACCCTTTTTTTCGTGCCAATCTTTGGCACCATCAATCTTTATATTGTGGCTTTCAAATTAAACGACATAGATGTTGTTTCACATCGCATAAATATAAAAAAGTGCAATTTTTAAAATTTTAAACTATGTAGAAAGAAGGGGTATTTAAGACTTTTTGTGCTACCTGGAACTGGCCGGGCTTGGAGCTGGTCGGTTTGGTGAAAGGTAAAACTATAGGGTCTCTGGCGGAAAAGGTGTATCTGACAGGGTTGATTTGAGAAATTTTCCATATATATATAGGGAAATTTACAGGATCGATCTTGTCAAATACACCTTTTCTGCCAAAAACCCTATATTTCCACCTTTCTCATAACCGACTAGCTTTAAGCTAAGCCAGATCCAGCTTAGCACAAAAGTCTCAAATACCCCTTCTTACACTTTTTATTGTTCTACATAATTAAAATTTTAAAAATTTGTACTTGTTTATATTTATGCGATGTGAAGCAGCATCTATGCCGGCTGATTTGAAGGCCACAATATAAAGATCGATGGTGCCAAAGATTGATACGAAAAAAAGGCGATATTGCCTCTTTAAATAGTCGTTATCGTTTTTTTAAACAGTTGTTATCACCTCTTAAAACAGTCATTATTGTCATTTTAAATAGTCGGAATTGCCTCTTTAAGCAGTCGTTATCGCTCCTTTAAACAGTTGTTATTGTCTCTTTAAACCGTCAGTATCACTTACTAGAGTGTACCCGAACGAGAGAAGGAGAAAATAGAAAGATAGAATAGATAAGTATCGCCTCTTTAAACTGGTATCGCCTATTAGAGTGTACCCGAATGAGAGAAGATAGAAAGATAGAATAGACAAATTTTCTAAATTTACATTGTTTACAGTGCGTTACAATACTATTACAAATATAACTGTGAGCGGTTACAATTGATTTAGATAATTACAATTGGTTGAGATAATTGATATATGGTAGTTATCAAATAAAGTACACTCTAATAAGCAATACCGACTATTTAAAAAGGCGATAATGACTATTTAAAGATGCGATTTTTTTTTTAAAGAGGCGATATCACTTTTTTTTTTGTGTTAATCTTTGGCACCATCGATCTTTATATTCTAGCCATCAAATCAGACGATATAGATGCTGCTTCACATCGAGTAAATATAAAAAAATGTAAATTTTTAAAATTTTAAACTATGTAGAACCATAAAAAGTGTAGGAAGGGGTATTTGAGACTTTTTGTTCTAGCTAGAATTGGCTCGGCTTGGAGCTGGTTGGTTTGATTAAAGGTGTATCTGACAAGGTCAATCCCATATATATATATATATATATATATATATATATATATATATATATATATATATATATTCCTTCAAAACAGACGGCATAGATGCTGCTTCACATCGAGTAAATATAAAAAAAATGTAAATTTTTAGAATTTTAAACTATGTAGAACCATAAAAGTGTAAGAAGGGGTAGTTGAGACTTTTTGTGCTAGCTGGAATTGGCTCGACTTGGAACTGGTCGGTTTGGTTAAAGGTGAAAATACAAGGCCTTTGGCAGAAAAAGTGTATCTGATAGGGTCGATCCAATAAATTTCTCATATATATATATATATATATATATATATATATATATATATATATAGGAAACAAACATATGAGTTCTAATGCATAGATGGGTCCATGCATTTCTACTTGATCTAAAGAACTTTTGATATTTGAGGCTCTTTTGGCCCTTCAAAACCTGGTTAAAGTTTTCCTACCTCTTACCTAATTTGGTGCATTGGATTTTTGCTCCTTTGACTACATTTTGGATGGTGGATGAATACCCTTTCTAATTTTTTTTAAGAGGGCTTATTATTCTTTGGCAGAGCTGTTGTGGCACCCGATCTCTTAGACAGGTGTCCACGTGGACCCCACCTGGTTCGAATGCTTGGGTCATTCATGTGACATATATATATATATTCCGAATTTTAAAAGGAGAAATGATTTGGGTGGCCTTGAATTAGATGATGGAGATCGTTTTTTGCATCATAAAAAATTGTTCATTGCCTTGAATTAGATGATGGAGATCGTTTTTTATCTCAATCTTCCATGCAATAGATCGTGAGATCATGGCGCACCTATCAGACAGTCAGATGATACACATCCCCGAAAGTGACTATCCCTTTATGATTACAATTATTTTTGGGGATGTGTGTCATGTGGAATTAAGATTTGATCGTTTGATTGGTGCACCATGATCTCAAGAGTTATTGCATAGAAGATTAAGATTCGGACAATGGTTTTCTCCTTTGAAAGAAAAGGGTGTGAATAATCCATCCCAAATGATTTATGATCGGATCTGCTATTTCTAATAATGAAGTTGAATTTCGAAACTTAGCTGAAGCTCTTTCTAGCTGCCATCATATCTCATCTAAGATTTAACTTGTCTCGTTGTATGCCCCTCTCGTAAACTTGTCTAGGATCTGATATATATATATATATATATATATATATATATATATATATATATATATATAAAAGGGGAGACCCTAGGTTTTAGCCACCTAGAGCTGAGCCTTGTGCTAGTGTCATTTTGGTGTCAAGTGTTATCTAATTTGAAGATCAGGTACTGAGGTAATATAAACAAGATCAAAGTTGGAAAAAATTTAATGCACAAGTATGTTCAGCGTTACCCAATATTTGACCATGTTTTTAAATGTCAAAAAAGTTTTATTTTTGGATCACATGCCACGTGTCCAAAGATCCCAAATAGTTTTTTTTTTTTAAATCAGTAAAAGCTTTATAATTTTATTTAAAATAACAAAAATTACAACGGATCAAAGGAAAAAAACGAGGAGCTCAACCAGAATAAGAAAAGAAAAGAGGAAAAATACAAAAAAACCCTGTATAAATCCCATGACATGTGGCATATGATCTCGGCACTGTTGTAAGATTCAACCTTACAAAATTATATATATATATATATATATTAATTTTCATTAGGTCAGTACTTCCTAAAATAATAATGAGATATTCTAAAGCATATTTCCTCCAAGGAAAGCTTCTGATCTTAATCTCTCAAATATAAAGTAGTTTTAAGCACATGAAAAAAAAAAAACCAGTTCCCATTAACAGATTAACTCATGGTGTTTAGTCAATCTAAAACATATGTTTTTTTGCATTAAAAATCAATGAATATTGAGGAGGAATTGAAATCATCATAAAATAAAAACAAAAACATGCTTACCTTTAACTTGGCAAACTGCACAAGGTATTAAGGTGTGAAGAAACAAAACAAGCAAATAACAGAAGAAAGCCATGAAAAGAAGGGCAACAACAAAACCAAACACTTGAAAGAGTTATGATGATCAAGTTGTAGGACTGAATAAAGTTTCTTTAGCTCATATATAAATAAGAATCTATCCTTTGGTGTTGTTGTCCCGGGTACCATATTTGCACCTAAAGATTTGGTCTCTGTAGCCTGGGACTTCCACCGTTAAAACCGTTTGACTACCTTGAATCAAATGATGAAAATCATTTTTCGTCCCAATCTTCTAGGCTCAATAGATCTTCATAACATGGCCCACCTATCAGACGTTCGGGCATTGATCCTACGTGGCACAGATCCCCAAAAGTGTCGTGATCATGGGCGTGCCATGAGTAGGTTCTCAGGTCACTTCTTGGGGATGTATTCCATGTGGCATCAAATTTAACGGTCTGATAGGTGAGCCATGATCTAAAGATGTGGCAGATTGTCAGGAAAATCTCTCTATTTCGAATCAAGGCAGTCAATTAACTGTGGAAACCCTGGCTGCAAGAGGCCGAATAATCGGTTGCAAATACCGGCACCCTTTTGTCTACTCATTTATCACTTTTTTGTGCACAAAATTGTACACTCTATTCATTCACACGTCTCTTTTCATGTTGGAATCTGCTTTTGAAAGAAAAAGGTTTAAAAACCATTTTCAAGCTATCTTTCTTGAAGTTAAAAAGGGTTTGCGTGCCCACCCACAAAGCACAGAAGCAACTGTTGATTTCCTCTACAAATATGGTTTTGTTATATTAAGAAAAGAAGCATCAGAGATGGTGGTGCGGCTTTAGATCTCCTTATAAAAAGTCGGTCCATGGGCCTTTAGATATGGACCAGCAACCTTATGGATTGCCTCAAAAAATGGGTTTGAGTCGCCTTTGTCAAAGAGCTGACCTCGAAGGCTCGATTCGGCTCAGCTCGAAAAAAGACAGCTGATTATTTTAGGGTCTTCAGCTCAGCTCCAAAGTCTAGGAGAGTTTAGGAGCCTCATGCTCGGGTAATATTTAAGTCAAGCCTGAACTGAGGCACCTAAGTCTTGTAGTTCACGTGGAACATGACCCCGAAACAAATCCCGTTTTGCTATCATTAGTATATATATATATATATATATATATATATATATATATATGACTTTTTTGCTCTTTAAAATTTGGGTTAAAGTTTTCCATTCTCATGCCTAAACGTGATGCACTGAATTTTTTTCAACTTTGACCACAATTTGGATGATGAATAAGATTTATGTACATATTCGATGGATTTGATCAATCTTGTGTATGTTGCCTTGGCATCTGATCTTGGATTAGATGTCACTTGACACTCAAATGACACTGGTGTAGGATTAATACCACATTACTAATATATGTATCCCACACTTATATATATATATATATATATATATAGAGAGAGAGAGAGAAAGAGAGAGAGAGAGAGAGAGAGAGAGAGAGAATGAGCTGCTTCTAATACCTTTAAAAAAAGGCGTTTTGGCCTTCCGTTGATCGAGAATGAATGTTTGATTGATTTTTGTAAGAAACATTATAACCCTTTTTGCATTACGGTTATCCATATTTATATACGAGACATGAGCCTCGTACATACTCGTCGTTATATGTAATGTCATTTAAAATTCATAACATGCCAATAGAATCATCCATGGTCAAAACGCATAGCCGAAGGTTTGACGGTTGGATCCGGTTCAACCCTAAAACCCATATTTACAGTCCGAATCAGCCTAAAACCCATATTTACAGTCCGAATCAGCTTGTTTTAATCTGTTTATATGACATTTTCTCATAAAAGGCCCTCTTTTTTGGCCCACTCTAGGAGCTTGTGTAAATATCATCAATTTAAGTAAGGGTACGGCTATTATCACCGTTTATTAGTAAGTATTACACAGTTTTGTACGGCCAAAAACTATTGACTGATTTGAATCTGATGATGGAGAGTGTTTTTTTGTTATAATCTTTCTCATGATAGATCTTAAGATCATGGAGCGTCTATCAGACGGTCAGATATTGATTCCACATGGAAAACATCCTTAAAAGTGACTGTCAACTCTTTTACCCATAATCTAGATCACTTTTGGGGATGCATGCCATGTGAAATCAACATCTGACCATCTGATAGGCGTGCGGCGATCTTAAGATCTATAGATTAGAAAAAAACAATCTTCATTATTTGATTCAAATCAATCAATGATTTTCATCTGTGAAAAAACTGTGGTACTTACTAATTAATAGGTGAAAATAGTTGTACCCTTTAAATGTATTTATATCCAATTCACAAAATCACAGTACATAAATTTGGAAAAAAATATATGGCGGACAGCAAACAATAGATCAATCAACAGACCACTTAGGTGGTGCGATGCAAGCACGGTAGGCCCTAGCAATGCAGGTCGTGCCAGCCACTTGCATCACGCCACATAAGCAATTTGTTATTTATCTGCTGTTTGAGGTCCGCTCATTATAATTTTTCAAAAAACATTAAAATTGAAAATTATATGTTGGGTTTAATCTTTTTCTTCTGAAACCATATGGTTCAACCCGATTTGACCCAAACCGACACCCTAGCCGGTTCCTAAAAAGCCGACCCCTCATTTTAGTCATGAAATCAACAAAGAAGCAATCACAAGCTTCTAAACACTTAGAAAGTTCTTCCCATTTATCTATCCTTAAAGAATCACCCAGAGATTTAAAGAATGATATATAGGCATATCGGCCGGGTCCCAAGCTGATACATATCAGATATATCGATACATATCTGCCAAACAGGCCGATATTAAAGTGAATTTTCTCTTATTTTTAAAATATTAAAAGTAGAGATTTTCCAAAGGGCGTTTTTGGCAATTTATGAGTTCATATATGATACATATCGGCCAACATGAACCGATATGGGCTGATATTTGACCCCTTATCAAATCGGTGGTATATATATGACCCGATATGGGCTGATATTTGACCTGTTCAAATCGGGGGTGTATATTGTATCAGATGGGGCGTAACCTGATACTTATCAGCTGTTATGTAACAGATATCATATATGGCCAATATTTTAGATTGGATGCATGCAATCCTTGCATATTAAAGCAGTCCAAGGAATGAACAAGCATTTTAGTCTAGATCCTGCACCTGCACTTGATCAAAACATTTATTCTTTGAAACACCATTCTTGCTATCAGTAAGAAAAACACCATTGTCTCTTGTGTAGCTAAGCTCAATCAATAAAATACAAGTACAATATCAATTTACGAATTTATGAGTAGTGTGTATATATGGATACGTTTGAATGACGGTCATGTAGCGATGAGTCTCTGCGTTTCATAACACGTCGCTACGAGGTAGTACAAACCCATTGGCTCGTACTCAGTTTCCTGTAAGCGTAATACAAAAAGTGGGGAAAGCGCGTTATAAGTAACGCATTAAACAAGCTTTTAGGGTCAACAGAGCAGTTATAACAGAAAAAAGCTTCGTTAATGGCAATCAAAGGTGCCCTATATTCCTTCTCAAGCTCGCCACCGGTCACCATCTGATACCATGGTGAGACTTTCCCTCCACACATGGCAGGCAATGTTGAGAAGATCGATATGATACTATGGAAACCAGCATTCTTACGGAGATATGATCCCAAATGCAATAGCTATCAACTCATTTGATAGTAGAAACCCGTCTGGATCACTAAGCCGGATGAACGCTGCCGCACGCTCAATCTCGCATTCATCGGATAGTAGCAAGCCAAATTCATGCGCACACAAGGGTCTTCTCTTCTCATCCAACACAACCACATGCCCACTCTCTATGTAAGGCTTAAAGGCCTCACAGAGAGAAAGAAGAAGAGCCTTACCGAATGCTCTTCCGAAGTACCGAACTTCTAGACCTCTTGCCGTTCTAAGAGAGAGCATCACAACATCCATGGCCATATCCTTGGCATCAATATCGTTGTCGTGGTCGTCATCATTCACTTGTCTTTCCGTTAAATTTTGTACATAAGCCGAGTAATCTTTCAATTTCTTTGGTCTTGAAAACCTCAATCCATTGATATAACTGGCTGACCCGAGACCAAATCCATAGAAAGATTTGTTCTGCCAGTACGCGAGATTGTGGTTGCACTCGTACCCGTTCTTGCAGTAGCTACTGATCTCGTAGTGATTGTATCCAGCAATTGATAACGTTTTGGAAGCCATTCGGTAAAATTTTGCAGACTGGGTTTCAGAAGGCAGAGGGAACTCCCCTGGCGTGTACCTGTGGACAACGCATTTTGAGTATTTCACATTAGATTAAATCCCTATCATCAAGAAATACCATCTTGATGATCAGCTTCTCGCTGTTTGGCAATATATTAGATAACCATTTACCGATCAAAAAAAAAAAAAAAAAGAAATACCATCTTGGATTCCTAAACATCAGCGAAAAGTGAAGCTTACAGGATGAAAAGTTTAACTTAGCATTGTATTATAACTATTTTCAGTTACGTGTACGCGAACTAGAGCTTCTTTTGTTTTTCCCTCAATAGAAGAGAATCAAAAGCTAAAATAAAACAGGATTGGATGGGTTTTAAACATCTGCAGCTATGAAAAAAAAATGTTATTTTCTGTAAGATTTTGAAAAAAAGGGATGAGGGTTTGGCATGATGGCCAGGTACCCGCCTCAGGAAGCGGGAGACCTGAGTTCGAGGCCACCCTAGGGATTTTATTCAGTTCTGCCCCGACACGTGCTAACTTGGGGCGCACACTCTTAAGAGTCCCAGACACCCAAGTTATCAAAATATATAAAAAAACTCTTTAAACCATAACACACACCACCTCGGGATGCAACTGACTCCGTGTGTGACCTTAGTAAATGGCTCAGGCAAGTCCCCATTGCACCCATAGTGATTTTTTGCCCCTCTTTGTAGCTGCAATTTCCTTAAAATCACAGTTTGAAACTTGTTCAGTTCAAATGTCAGCAGAGAAATTGCTGAGCCAAAACACCTGAGAATTCCCCTGGTAAGGCAAATGTTAATAGTGAGCTACCGAGACTCGGTAAATTGCGGAATGGGAAGATGTAAAGTTAGAAGGAATACCTGGAGACTGTTGGGTTATTACTGTTTTAGCGGTGGTGTGGGCGATTTCGTTAGAAAGGAATGATCGGATCTTCAGAAAAATCCGAAGGCCAAATCAGATGATTGTAAAGAATGTTAGAAATTTGACTTCTCACTGGGTCTGTTTAGCTCATATTGGCGAAAGTAGGGAGACCTTCGATGCGGCTGAAGAATGGGATAAAATTACCTTTATCCTTACTTTCTCTCGGGAGAGGGGAATCCTTTTGGATAGTTTGGGGCTACTCTATGGTTGGGGGAGTTTCTGTTTTTTCTTGTTCCTCTAGAGTGATGTATGGGGCCTCATAGTTTCTCACTTCTTTTTTGTATCTTTTTCCTGGTTCTTAATCAATAAAAGTTCGTTACTGATCAAAAAAAAAAAGACCCGCTAAATTCTTCTTGAATAACTCTACTCATAAACTATCCAAATTGAGTGATCTAATCCAATGCCGCCATGTCAGCCAAGCTTCAAAATTATGACAGTTACGGAAGAGTCACTTTGGCTTAGGCACTTGGATGAGCAAATCCATCTACGAGTCCCATTAACCAGCCTTATTTCTTTAGTAGAGTATGAAAACTTGCTAAACTCTACAAAAGCCAATTTTCCATATCAACTACACATGTAATTTAACTCAGCTAAGGGCACCACAGGATTATTAACCGCCAGTACAACTAATACTATTAGTATTACTACTACTACATGGATTCAAATATTGCGTGATCTGACATCTGTGAGGAGTTCATACAAAAATCGATTTTTAGAGCAGATTACTTGCTGAAAATAATTTAGAAATGGTTCCTGCAGCCACAATTGCGCTGCAAAATAGGGATGAAATGACAAAAACATCCTCATCAGTCTTCTAGTGGACCTATCGGCCCAATGGGCATGGTGGGCATTTCGGACCTTTTTTACAGTGCATGTGTGGTACTGCTGCTCTTTTACCCCTACTCATATAGGCCATTTTAAATGTGTCACCCAGTACAAACTCATATTATTTGCAGAGGATGATACAATAGGGTGTTTTTCACTAAGCGAGTTCATAGGATACACATATTTTATGGTTGGTTTTACTATAGCATCGAATAATAGTACAGCACCTCACTTAAGTAAAGAGAAAATCTGTTTGACTACTTTAGTTCAGACAGTGGAGATCTTTTTTTGTCCCAAATCTTCCTCAAAATAGATCTTGAGATCATGAGCCTAGTATCAAATGGTCAGATGTTAATTCCACGTGGCACACATCTCAACAAGTGAACACAAACCACGTTTGATGGTACACCGTGATCACATTCATTTTTGGGATGTGTGCCACATGGAATCAACATCCGACCACTTGATGGTAGGCTCATGGTCTCAAGATAAACTGTGTGGAAGGTAGGAAAAAAAAATAATCCCCATCATCTGATTCAAGTAGTCACCGGTTTTTAACTTTGCTTAAGTGAGGTGGCTGTAACATTAGGTGGTGCAGTAGTAACACTAGACTATTTTAATCCATGCCAACTACCATATTGACCAAGCCCGGGTTCCGGAATAAATTGGCTTGGAAAAAATCTGGCAAAATTCATCAAATTCGGGAAAAAAGGAAAATTGAAAAAAATAATAATATTGAAAACAGACATATTTACTAAAATCCATGAAAAAGTAAAAAAAATTGCGATTTATTCGAAAAATATACGATTTTTTCAAAAAATCGGGAATAATTCAAATTTTATTCGCTTTTCCAAAAATTCACGAATTGTGACTTTTTCAAGAAGTTGCTGAATTTGATCACTATACCTACTACTACTTGTACAACATGTAGTCTTACCATAATCCAAACTTAGTTCCTTGCTCAACCTGCAAATCATAGACAGATATATGGGTAGGCTGTGCTTCGACGGCAAGTCCCAAGCTCTCTTCCCACACCTCTGGTGTCTGGTGAGGAAGAGAAGATATGAGATCCATACTCCAGTTGTCCACCCCACATGATTTAACAATCTCTATAGCCTCATAAACCTCCTCAACACCATGTGCTCTCCCACACCCCTTCAGCATCTCCTCCTGAAATGCCTGCACTCCCAAAGACACTCTATTCACACCCAATTCCATCAACTCCTTAATCTTCCTCATATCGAATGTCCCGGGATCCATTTCGATCGATATCTCGGGGTTCGGGCATAGCCCAAATTTCGATCTCAACGTGGAGAGTATGGTACCAACGAGCCTTGGTGGCACTAGGGACGGTGTACCACCTCCGAAGAACACGGTTTTGAGAGATGGGATGTTGCTGGAATTTGATTTCGATGTGTCAATTTCTCGGCATATGAGTTGGACGTAGTTCACGATTCTTGGGTCGTCTTCTGTTAGTTTTGCGGAAGTGCCGAGAGCGACTATGGGGAAATCACAGTAATGGCAGCGTTTCCGGCAGAAAGGGAGGTGGATGTATGCTGAAGTGGGATGAGATGGGATTAATGGTGTGAGAGTGGTGTTGGTTGAGGCATTTTCGCAAACAGTTGGTGGGTTTGGGAGAGAAGTGTTAGTTACTGAAACAGAGGTTGAGGCTTTTGGAATGTTATATTTGTTTGGGAATGTGGAGAGGAATAGTGGGTTTAGAAAAGCTGCTTTGAGCATGATGACCGTTATAAGAGAGAGAGAGAGAGAGAGAGAGAGAGAGAGCGTTAAAATTATGGCGGGAGAATGTTGAATTTCAAGTGGTGAAGTGGTCGTTATAACGGGCAGATATTTTATGCTACGTACTGATTACACTGGCAATTTGAGGTGCAAGTCTTGTAAGTTGTAATCGCTCTTATAAATTAAGGGCGAATTACCAAATGGGGCCAAATCTTTCTACATTTTACTTACGTGACAGGGTCTCACCTTTAGTTTATTACCCAATAAGGTCTCATAACCTCAAGTTTTTATTTATTTATTTTTTATTAACTTTTGAAACGTGGTCTTGACATGTGCTGATATTAAATTCAAGTAAAAATATGTTTAGACATAAATGCCCTTAGGTCTCATATGAGACTGATCGATCAATTGCATATGAGATCGTTCAGTATTGCATAAGAGTGATCAATCTTCTATGAGACCAATCAATCCATTTTATAAGACCCAACTCCATCGGTCTTATGGGAACTAAGGGGCTTCATATGGGTCTGATTGATCAGTCTCATACGAGACTTAAAGTCATTTTCATCCAATTCATTCTTCACTAAATCAAATTTCAGCACATGTAAATTATTAGACCTTTTACTAAAGTTTTTAATATAAATAATAATAATAATAATAAATAAAATAAAATTAGGGGTCTGTACCTATTGGGCAATAAGTGAAATGTCAAAAAAAGTATAGTTGGAGACCCTCTCGAGTAAAATAACTCATAAAGGTTCTAAAAATCAAATTTCAAGCACGGGCATCATGGCCCGATACACCACAGGCTGTTTTAGTCATTTCACTAAGGGACTCAATGGGACGGGCCAAGCTGACTTGATGCCGGGCCTTAGACGGGCTAATTATAATCGGGCCTATTTGAGCTAGCTTATATTTGGCCCGATTATTAAACGAGCTAGATTGGGCAACTCCAGCTCGTTTAGGAATTGGCCGTACTTAACTTGGCCCATACCCAATCCATGGAGAGGGGTTGGGCTAGACCACAAATTGGCGCAACAATTTTTATATAAAAGAATTCCTTTGATCGATTCAGGCCAAGTTTGGGGAGACTTAAATGGACCGACATTTAATTTAGTTTTTGAAACTACCCCATATACGGCCGGAACTACTACTTGAGCCTGATTGAGCCAGCCCATTCATATAGGCCAATTAAGACCATCGCCATGAAATAATTTGAAGAAGTCAAAGGCCATCTATAATTAATGGTATGTTGGATTTATATGTATCTATTAATTTTGAAAGACATTTGACTGTTTTGACTTAGGTGATTTGGCTTTTATTTTTGGTCCCAATATTTTGTATCAAAGCTCATGAGATCACGGCACACTTATTAGACTAGGCAAATAACAATTTTTTAGTTTAGAATGGTGACCCCTCCATGACCCATCATGTGCATTAAAACAATTTTCACATATGCGTGATTGTATGACGTGCACGGACTTCTATGCATTAAAAGTTCGTACATGTCATGCAATTATATAGATGTATCGATTTCATGTCCACCCATCAAAAGTGGATGCTCATTACTCACTCATTTAGACTAAAGTTTTGTATGACATAGCTACCCTCCTCTCTACTCACACTGTAATGCCCCCAAAAATTTTCGGGATACATGCTCGACTAGTCGTAAGCTTGACCAAGTGCAAGTCAACGCAGTGACTGCGACTGAAGTAACTTTAATACTAGTAAACATGCAAGAGTAGTGTTAGATGTAATTAGAGGTTAGTTAATGATCACGTACACCTATCTCTGATGTATGTACTTAACACACAAGCAAGGGAGGTTATAAGGGTTTAATAACCTAAAAGAGAAGTAAATTCTCTTTTTTGGTTGGTAAAGAAAGTTAAGAAGAGAGAGAGAGAGAGAGAGAGAGATAGAGATCAAGGAGAGAGTGAGAGCTAAAAGTTAATGCAAATTGCAAATCAAGATGGGATCGAGCAACAAATGCCGGATTCAAAGTGATTGGAATCGTTTGAGCCAAAGCTAGGAGTCCTAGCCTTCAAGCCAAACCACTAAATCAACCAAGGGTTGATTTGAGGTGAGTTTTGCTAGATTTAAATGAGTACTTGGTTGTGCATTAACTCTAGGAAAGATGGGTTAAATCATCGAATTAAAATGATAGAAATGGAAGAAAATAGAGAGAAAAAAATTTGGAAGAAAAGCCCGAGAAGGGGCTGAGTTCTAACCAAATCGAATAATCAATTAATCGATTTTGGCCTGGGAGTTAAAAAAGGCTGAAAAGCTCGAAATCGATTAATCGATCTGAAATTCGATTAATCAATTTTGAATTCGATTAATCGATTTAGAAATCGACTAATCGTCTGAGCACCTACAGTGGCTGAAAGATCAGGCTTGGAGGAAATCGACTAATCGATTTAGGAAATCGATTAATCGATTTTGGACTTCCGATTAATCGATTTGGGATCGATTAATCGATTTTAGAATTTCGATTAATCGATTTGGGATCGATTAATCGATTTTGGATTTCAATTAATCGATTTTGGGAGATCGATTAATCGATTTTGACAATTTGAGTTGACTTCTTAGTTGGACCTTGAGGTTCATAAAGGTTCTTGAACCTTCTCTATTGCATCCTTACTGATGTTGTGAATATGTCATGCTGTACCATAGGTGGTACGAGCTAAGGCAAGCATGAGGAGCCGTATGGGACCTTGATGTTTGGACAGTCAGACACCTGAGGTAGGGAACACCTTGAACATGTACTTTGATTTCAAGAGCATGTGTGTAGTGATATAGAAATGAAATGAATTATGTAATCCTCTTAGTATGTGTGTGTGTGTGTGACACCAAGTAAGCATATGAAAATGAGATATTCCCAGGGGATGAGAAAGTGATAAAGGCATCAGTGTGATGCGAGTAATTTAAACATCTCAGGGATGTAAGTGAGATTGTAAAGTAAGATTGAACAAAGACTGATAAAGCGTAATTGATATAAAGTAGCACATTTACACTGTGAATAACTATATGTAAAGCACATGATATTTTTGTTATTTAAAGTTTGATCAGAATACCCCACCGACGTGGCGGGATACCCACGACTGACTCGGCAGAATATCCGTGACCGGTATGGCGGCCAATCCGTACACCAGTATGACGGTCTATCTGTACACAGTAGCACATCCCAGGGATGTTAAGATGAGATTAGACCCCGTCGCCTATGAGAAAGGGACCTGGGTAGTAATCAAAGTGATATATATATTATAACAACTGTCTATTTAGACGACGATGAAGGGTATTCCATCAAGGCTCGATGCTATATTGCTCGGGGATTACTTAAGTTGAAGATTTAAGTTTCTTTAGGCCTATTCAGTGTAATTCATGAACAATTGATAATAAGTGAAACATGTAAACCACCAGTAAACTTCAATGTATATATAAACCTTTAAACTGTTTTCCATTAAGTTCATAAATACATCATGCTATCATATCATGGAATATATGTGAGGATTTGACTTATATGTTCACTGTGTTGTTTCCTATTGAGCTAGGATGTAGCTAACCCTTTAGACTATATACCGCAGATCCTTTGCTTGTAGTCGTAGAGGCTTCGGGAGACGCTGATCCAGGGGATTCGGACTTCGTGCCCGGAGACAAGTTAGAGCCTCCTCCTGAGGATTTCCTCTAGGAGACTCCGTTGTGGACTTTGATAGGGAAAGTTTTGAGAGCACATTGTACGGCTTGGTATACCAAGCCTTAATTTTGGAAAATGTAATTAAATAGATACATTCTTTTGGCGAATCATCTAGGGTGACTAAGTGATGTCACTTATGGTTCGGGTGGGTTCTTTTACTCATGCAGAGGCATGAGTTTAGAACCATCTTTTGAATTATAGATTTTGGAGTATATATGTATAGAACTGGATATTTATTTCAGTATCAGTTCTTATGCATTTCATTCTCTTTATTATTGTTTGCTATATCAATGTTACGTACGTATCCATGAGGTATGCTGATGGCACGAGTTTCGAAGTGTCGAAATTCAGACTATCACACACTCTTTCCCAGAGCAGATTTTATTTGAAAATTTACTCTGGTAGGGAGTTAGTAGAAAGTAAAGAAGGTAAATCCTCCTTTGTAGGGAGTTAGAAAAGAGAATGACAACCAATTAAAGCAGGTGAACTCTGTTGTGGCAGAGGCTAGCAAAGAGCTATGCCATACGTAGCCTAACTCTCTCTATTCCAAAAATAACCCTAAGTACAAAGTCACCATTTGGGCCACTTACCTAATTCTATTATAATTATTAATTTATTATTGGCCTTTTTGCAAACACCCTCTATGTTATATTGAAATTGCAGAAAACCCCATGAGTTATGCCTATTTACACTGCATCCCTACTTTTATGTTTCCTTTATAAATACCCCTGTCGTTAAATGATAGTTAACTAAGCATCATTTCTTCAATTAAATGACGTGTTTGCCCTTACTTAACATTATATACAAAATGACCATTGTATTTTTCCCAACTTTGATCACATTTAAAACAGTGGATAAGTATTGAATCCTGTCCAATTTTTTTGGGTGGAACATGATTGATCTCTTATAAGTTGTCGTGCTATCCAATTTTTAATTTGGGTGTCCATGACACTTGCTTAACTCGTGAATAGCGCTAAAATGCTACCTCGTTGGTACCATCCCAACCCTACCATCATTACGAACCAACTGAGCATCATGGACACCCAAATCAAAAATCGGATAATACGGTAACTTATAAGAGATCAATCATGTTCCACCCAAAAAATTTGGGCAGGATCCGATGCTTATCCACCATTTAAAATGCGGTCAAAGTTGAGAAAAATACAATGACCATTTTGTATATAATATTAAATAAGAGCAAATGCGTCATTTGATTGAAGAAATGACACCTATTTAACTGTCATTTAACGACAAGGAGGTATTTGTAAAGGAAACATAACAATAGGGGGTATAATGTAAATAGGCATAACTTAGGGGGTTTTATGCAATTTTAGCATAATATAGGAGGTATTTGCAAAACAGCACCCTGTGCCATCATTTATCACCAAAAAATTAAATACCATTTTTTCTTTCTAACCAGTGCCCCCACGTAACTGAAACGGCAGCCATACATATCAACTCACATAGGGCACTATTCAATTTTATTGAATAATTATACTGTTGCCCGTGCCAATAAATTCTTTTTTTTTTTACTTTTTTTTTTTAATCATTTAACACGTGTATGGAGAATGCGTACGAATACGAGCCCGTATGGGGCACATTTTTATAATTAAATTTTTTTTACCTTTTTTGTAATAAAAATATAAATGGGGTGCATTTTCGTACTTTTCTCTTATTACTAGCGTATCATTGTACCAACAAGTGCACCTAAGCGCGGTGTGCTACCTGACAATTTTTGCTTGCAACTAGAGAGTTGTCAATAGGTTTGGGGTGACCGAATACCCGACCCACCCGACCCAGATTTTTTATCGGGTTGTGTTCATAAACTTGACTCGCTAGGTCTGGTCGGGCAAAAATCAGGTCGGGTCGACCTAACTTGACCTGATATTTTATAAAATTATGGAAAATAAGGGTTTTCCTTTGGCGGGGTTGGTTTTTCGGCAGGCATTTGGTAGGGTCGGGTTTCAGCTCGGGTCGAACAGATACTCTTGATCCGTCGAGTCGGGTCAGGTCAAGTGTACCATCAGATTGGGTCAAGCATATATACTTTTGACCCATCAAGTCGGATCGGATCGGGTGTTTCATTGGGGTGGGTGAGGCATATGTCATTTTCTGGTTAGGCAACCAAATTTTTGGCCTGACTAGGGGTGCAAGTTAGGTGTACCGAATTGAACCGATCCCCTTTTTTCTTTTTTCTAGTCGGTTCAGTCTGAACAGAAACCGAACTGGAATGAATCATATTCAGTTTCGGCTCGGTATTTTATTTTGTTTTTTTGTAACCAAAACCGAAGTATTTCGGTTTTTTTGGTTTGGTTTCAGTTTTTTAGCTGTTCTTTTAATGTTTTTTCGGTTTTACTTCTGTTTTTTTCAGTTTACTCAGCTTACTCCCTCGGTTTTCAGTTTTTGCCCCTAAACCGAAACCGAAACTGAATCGTTCGGTTCAGATCGGTCTGAGTCGGTTTTCGGGCCGGTTCGGACTGGTTTGGTATGCTCGGTTTTCGGTTCGGTTTCGGGATTCGGGTCAAAGCTTGCATCCCTACTCCTAGGTGTGTCCCTTGGAGAATGAGCAAAACAGCGTAAGGGTAACTGAATTACCTACCAGTTGTGATACCATGTGTGGCACAGACACAAACTAATCTACAACAACATCTAAGACCATTAAATTTCCCTCCATTTTTCAAATACAGCAGCACTCTGCCAACATGCCTTCTCTAGCCTTGTTTCCTCCCCAAGCACCACCTCCATTTATCAAAAAAAAAAAAGCACCACCTCCATCTCCCCACAAACCCAAACCGAACAACAACATAAGAAGACAACTAGAAAACCATGCCTTCTCTTTACTCCAATCTTGCACCACCTTCAATCAAATGACCCAAATCCATGCCCACATCATCCGAAACTCGATCCATCAAAACAACTTCGTCGTCACGAAGCTCGTCTCCTTCTGCTTCTCCTCCCAAAACCCATCTTACGCAATCCAAGTATTCGACCAAGTTGATGACCCAAATCCAATCTTATGGAACAACATGATCAAAGGCTTTGTCCATGTCGATTTCCACGAAACCGCGTTAACTTTCTTCTCCAGAATGCTCCGACATGGGTCTTCCCCGAACAATTATACCTTCCCTTTCGTTCTCAAAGCGTGTTCGAAGATTCTTGCCATCGAAGAAGGGAAGACGCTTCATGGGCATGCTTTGAAATTTGGTTTGAGTTCGGATGTGTATGTTCAAACGTCGTTGTTGGATTTCTATGGATCGTGTCGCGAAATTTTGTCTGCACGTCAAGTGTTTGATAGAATGTCTAAGAGAGATGTCGTGACTTGGAATGCGATTATCACGGGCTATTTCCGATGTGGATTAGTGGATCTTGCTAGGGAGTTGTTTGTACATATGCCCGTAAGGAACGTTTCTTCGTGGACCACAATGATTGGTGGGTTCGTTCAGTATGGGAATTCTACAGAAGCTCTGGCACTCTTTCGGCGAATGCAAGTTGAGAATGTTAAACCCGATAAGATGTTGATCGTGACCATTCTTTCTGCGATTGCGGATTTAGGAACTTTGGATATTGGGAAATGGGTTCACGATTATGTAGTCAACAACGCAATCGAGACCGATGCATATGTGGCTACTGCTCTTATAGATATGTATTCGAAATGTGGAAGCATAAAAGATGCTAGAGAAGTTTTCAATGGAATAATTTTGAAAACCGTATCATGTTATAACGCAATGATATCGGGTTTGGCTGTACATGGAATGGGAGAAGAAGCAATTGAGGTATTTAGAGATGCCAAAACGAGGGGAATTGGCATTGACAACGTTACTATGATTGCGATTTTGACTGCTTGTAGTCATTCCGGTTTGATCGATGAGGGTTGTAGGTATTTTGCTTTGATGACAGAATATTACGGGATCGAGCCAAAGATGGAGCATTATGGATG
Organism: Chloranthus sessilifolius; assembly: GCA_021018995.1. Classification (NCBI taxonomy): domain Eukaryota; kingdom Viridiplantae; phylum Streptophyta; class Magnoliopsida; order Chloranthales; family Chloranthaceae; genus Chloranthus; species Chloranthus sessilifolius. Next base: position 11,524,185 of record CM037594.1, on the reverse strand, counting down.
CATGGTTGATATGTTTGGAAGGGCTGGACGGTTCGATGAGGCTATGGAGTTGGTTCAAAGTATTGAAGCCGATTCCGTTGTGTTGGGAACTTTGGCTTTCGCGTGTAAGATCCATGGAAATGTGAAACTCGGAGAGGAACTGGCAAAGAGAATGTTCGAGTTAGATCCAACAAATGGCGGGTTACTAGTATTAAAATCTAATTTCTATGCGGCTGATGGGAGGTGGGAAGAAGCTGCCGGAGTGAGGAGATTGATGAAAGATAAGGGAATACAGAAGAAACCCGGGAGTAGTTGGATCGAGGTGAACAATGTGGTTCATGAGTTCGTTGCCGGGGACCATTCTCACCCATGTTCGGAGGCGATATATTCCGTGTTAGAAGCTTTAAGTTATGGAAGGACAAGAAGTTCTATAGATTTTCATCTCATATTAGGTGGAGAGAGTGAAGGGTGCCTTTAGTCAATATGTGATCAGCTTTTATGACTTATGGGCAAGTGTCCTCTGCTTCTCTTTGCAATTTTGTTGTTTTAGATGAGTTATAGAAGATCAAAAGCCTAAAGGAAATATATTTACCTCCATGAGGTTTTTATTCTTTCTTTTGGCTTATTAATGAGGGAAACTAAAATACAAAAAGATGGATTCCCAAAGCAGGGAATCCAAACAAGGGGATGTACATGCGCAAGAGAAACCTAAAACATTCACATTAAGGGTATGAAGCATAGTGACCAAAAACATGTTTTTTTAAGGAAAACAAAGCGAAAAAATGTCTTTTACGAAAAATCCAATTTTTCAAAAAAAAAAACACATTTTAAACCCTTTTTTTCGAAAAAAAAAAAAAATTCCCGTTTAAATCTGTGTTTGGTCTGAGAACGAGGACTCGGTTGTGTAGTAAGATTGGGAACTTCTCGGTCAAGTCCTTCTATCAAGCCGCCACCGCCAAGATCTGAGGACTTGGTTGTGTAGTAAGAATGGGGACTTCTCGGTCAAGTCCTTCTATCGAGTCCTCACATACAGACCGCTCATTAGAGTGAAGTGGTTCTTCATCTAGAAGGCCCCGATTCCTCCTAAAGTTAGATTTTTCATCTGGACAGCGGTGAGAGGACACATTCTAACAATGGATCAGCTGATCACTCAGGGCACGCCCCTTCGGAATAGATGCCCAATGTGTCTCCTTGCAGAAGAGTCTATTCCCCACCTGTTTATTCACTGTTGGGTCGCAGCAAAAATTTGGCGCATTACCTTGATGTCTTTTGACCTCAGATGGGTTGTCCCGGAGAACCTTCCTGAGTTTCTGGTCTCTTGGAATGGCCTCAGATGGGACGGACCGCAAGGAGCCTTTTGGAGGGTGGGGGCTTACGCGGTGTTATGGACTATTTGGCTTGAAAGGAATGCTAGAGTTTTCAGTCGCAAGCATCGACCGATCAGCACCATCCTTAATTTTATCAAAGAGCTGATGTGCCATTGGATCTTGTTGGACAAATAAGGGGGGCAGGGCTTAGGAAATCTGTGTTTTTGAGCTCATCTTTCTCCACTTTTGCGTTTGGGGCCTGCTCCTAGCTAGGCTGGGTGTCTCTGTGTTTTGTCTTTTTTCCTGCTGTCCGTTTCTGTTTTTGTTTGGTCCCTCCTATTGTTCTTTTCCAGCTCCTCGCTGGCTTTTTTTGGAATGAAATCTTTGTTACCGATCAAAACAAAAAAAAAAAGCTTGTGTTTGGTCCCAAACATATATTTTTTATAATTATTAATATTTTTAATTTTTTTGAAAATTTCCCTTTTATTTTTGTTTCCTGAAATGGCTCAAATTCACCTGTTTTTTCTGTATATTTCTGGAGCCGATTTATTCCCTTACCTAGATTTGGTCACTATGGATTGAAGACAATTAAGGCCAAAGAATCCCATGCACTACCTTGCCTATAAAGTGCACCTACCATCTTGTTCAATTCCTTTCTTATATGGTAGAAAGAGACTTAAATTTGGCATGCAAGGTCATTTATTTATTCAAAATAGATGCTAGTTTCAAAGGCCATTTACGCTTGTTTGTTTGTTTTTTTTTTTTTTTTTACACGGTAAAGCGCAAAAATTCATTAAACAAAAAAAAAAAAACATACCGGGATATAGCGAGCAGCTAGAAAAAACCTACACCGCCCCACAAAACCTCATATTTATAGACTGGAGGACAAGCTTACCGGAAATACCTCAGCGAAACAGAAAATCTTCCCGAAACTCCTCCTTTCAAAGAAGCCTGTCCCTCCGTGCAATTCGCCCCAATCCATTTCACAGTGCTCCCCTTTATCACCATAATGGCATAAGCCTTGGATCTATGAAACCTCTGAAAATTCTGTCATTTCTTTTCAGTCAAACAGTCCACATCACAGCAAGAAGTGCATGTTCGGGAGTTCAGATTGCAAACCTTTGAACCTAACTCATCTCCAATCATTTATCATCTCCTGATAAGACCTGGGCACCGCCGAAATACCCTCCAAACCCAATGCCATATCTCTGATACAAACCTGTAAGGCTGCAATGCAGCAACAAATGATTGGCAATTTGTTCATTACCACCTATGTACATCACATTGAGATTTCTGAATCCCATTTCCTTCTTGATCACTGATCCACAGTCAAAATTCTTTCACAGGCAGCCGTCCATTCAAAAAAAAAAAACAGCTTCTTGGAGTGGCTTGAGCTTTCCATCCATTCTCTACTACCACTCCCCTTGAGCCTCAACAGATTATAGAACGACTTAACTGTGAAGACTACTTTGCTCGCTGCCACCCTTATCCTCGTGGCATACCCGCTCGATTAAGGTAAGTATCATAGACTAGAGCTAACAAATCCCTGAGGTCTCTTCATAGTCTAATGTCCCAAACCCTATCGCCACTATTACAAACAACATTTTTTTTCGGCATCAATCTTATATATGTTATTGAAAGCAACATGGAAAAGCTGGTTTCCCAACCAATGGTGCTACCAAAATTGGATTCTACGCCCGTCAGCCCATTTGAACATTACACATTTCATCAAGCTCTCCTTAACCAAGCGTACACCTCTCTATCAAGCCAAAATCATTCCAGCTCTGCCAATACTAATTTCCCAACTTTCCACACTTTTCCAAAGCGCATCCCTCTCCTCTTTGATCCTCCACATCCATTTGGCTCTAATATTCCTCGTGCCAATTTCCTCTTCTTCCTTCAGAAGCTGACATGCTTTCCAATTTACCAACTGGAACTTGTGACTATCTCCGCTCCCTTCCTCAAAGAAATTCATCCTGATATGCTCTAACTTCTCTAAAATCGCTGCGGGACATCTAAATATCGACATAATGTAGACTACGAGATTATTCATAGTTGCCTTAGTTAGAGTGAGTCTACCCCCAACAGAAAGGAGGCTACTTTTCCATGCAGCAAGTCTTTTTTTGAATCTCTCCGCACTGGTTCCCACATTACCTTCTTAGGAACACCCACACAAAGAGGAAGACTCAATTGGATGACGACAGGCAGCCCCAATATAAGTGTCCAACTCCGGCACCTCTCAATCCTCAAATCCCACCCGAGCATGGTGGTTTTGTCCATGTTAGCTTTTTAGCTAGAACAAACCTCAAAACATCGTAAAGTAAGTTTTTTCACTCCACACCTCCTCCTTTCTACCACCAGATAAAATCATCATATTATATGCAAATTGTGTAAATGGGTAACCTCTGACCCTTCCCTTGCAACCTTGGAACTCGAAAAAATCTCATGCTAGAGGTCGTTTGCAAGAGTTTACTTAAAGCTTCTCCAGCTATATTAAAATAGAGAAGGAGATGAGGGTCCCCATTCCTTAAGACTTGCCTTTATACTCTTGAGCTTTTGAAATAACCAGATAGGGTATCATTCATCATGACAAGGCGTACCGTAACAAGATTTCATTGACTCTATCTTTCCATTTCTTCCCAACTTCCAGTCTCCCTAACGTATGATCCAAAATTTTCTAACTAACCCGGTCATACGCCTTCTACATGTCCACTTCCTTTATATTCCCTAATTCCTTAGCCTTGTGTCTTGGATCCAAAACTTCATAAGCCAACACTGCTACCTCTGCGATCTATCTCACAGTAACAAAGTCCTCATAGGAGTCAGACACAGTTCTTCTCATCACAAGTTTTAGCTGATTGGCCAAAACTTTAGCCATAATCTTATAGAAGACTCCCTAATAGGCTAATTGGTCTGAAATTATCTAATCGCTTAGCTCCTTCCTTTTTAGGTAACAATGTGATGAAAGTTGAGCTCACAACCATCCCAATCTACCCCCCAAACACCCCTAAAAACTTAATACTAAAACCATTTGACTCGGGCTCTTTATCATTACTTGACTCGAAAATAGCTCTTTAGACTTCTTCCTCCCAAAATTCTCCCTCCGAATTGTGTTTTTCCTCATAGATCAGCTTATCAAAACCCAGCCCATCTAAATTGGGACGATCTCTCTCACCAGCACTACAGAGATCTCATAAAATTCAACAAGTTTCTATTTGATTTCAGACCTGTTTCCAATTCTCCACTCATCCACTCTAATATGTTGAATCTCGTTTATCGTCCTTCGACGTGTTGCAATCGTGTAGAACAACTTCATTATTTTTATCTCCCACCTTTACCCTTCTTATGCAAGTTCTTTGTTTCTAAGAAATTTCTTCAAGTCATTCTGGTTACTTTGACATCGTTCTCTTACTCCCCTCCTCTTCTTCTTCTTCTTCTTCTACCTTAACAAATTCCTCAGTTTGGCTCAAAGTTTCCTCCTTGACTTTGTGACGCAGGACGGGAACCCTAAAATGCGTGAATATGATTTTAATGTGATTTGTCGAAATTAAATAAAATTAATTCAAGAGTAATCTCAAAATTATCACGATACCTTCGGATTCGTAGAATTTCGGTAGGTAAATCACGCGAGATTAGAATAGGGTGTCCAATCCGATGCGCAAGCCCTGTTAGATTTGAGGCGGGATCGGGCCTAGAGATAGGATTCTAGCTTTTCCAGGCTTAGGCGCTCGTCTTCGATCCGATGTAGATTCAGGGCTCGACCCAGGATTGCGGAATTAGATCATGGGTTTGTAATAGGTTTTGGTTTTGTAACAGGTTTATGGTTTTCGGATCGGTTTATGGTTTGGAAAATGGTATTGGCTATGTTTGATTTAGGGTTTCAAAGGCTTGGGGTTTTGAGATCGAAAGGAAACAACTAGGCTACAGTGTAGGGGAAGTAAACACAGATCGAGAGATAGCAAATATAATAGAGAAAATAGCAATGGCTTTTGGGAATCACTCCCTTGGTCTCACACCAAACCCATCTCAGGCAAAGATTACTCAAGCATAAAAGCATTCAAATAATCAATCAACTAATTAAATTTACAAGCCTCTATATATAGGCCACCAATAATCAAACTCGAAATAAGAAAGTCCTAATACTAGTAAAACACTAAAAGACAACTTTCGCATAGAAATTAAAATGCTGACATTGTGATGATGTCATGCGCAACATCATGGCGCTAGCAGCGGCGGTTGCAAAATTGCCACTAAGATGTCATTGTAGGCGCTGTGTCACGCAGCTTCTTTGTGTCCCTTTTTCCCCTTTCTCCTCTGGGCTTCCTCTACGCTTCTTCCGACGTCGGTAAAACTAATATGGTCCGAATCCAATGTCCATGTATATGGCGTCCCCCCACTTTGCCTACTACTTCAAACACCTTCACGTTCCAATTTTTTGTAGCATCCTTAAGTTTTTGAAGATTGAAAGTCATTACGTACTCAGTGCTGCCTACCACTTCCAAAAGTTCCACCTTTCCCTCACCATTTCTCCAAAAGCTTCATTCTTCAACCACATATTCTCAAATTCGAAAGGATATGGTCCTCTCGCAATGGCGTCCTGTTTTCAAACAATAGGAGTATAGTCAAAGATTGGTCTAGCCAGGCTCGCAATCAGCACATTCAAAAACATATCTCCACCAAAGTTGGTATAACATAGCCAGACTAGCAACAAAGAGCAGCTGGTGCTCTTTTCTACTCTCCCAAATACCATTTCTAAACACAGCCTTATATTCCAAGAAAAGGGAAAAATTGAAACTTCTCCCCCTAGGAGCTCTAATGAAGATGGGGAGAGTAGGAGCCAGGCATTTATAGTAGCATGGGAGGTTGCATTGAAAGAAGTGTTGAAGTTTGGTCCCAGGTCGGGTAAATTATAGCCTGCCTCTCCCTTTATAATTTCCTGGGCCCTTCAACTCATAGCCAATTGGTTTTCATCCCAAAAACTCGTTTTCTGGGATTTTAACAAACATGTTTTTTTTTTTCCGATGACGGGGTATCCAAGCCTCTTAGCGCACCGGACTAAGTTTATGCTACTTTCTTTTCCTTCACTTTAGGATGTATGCTTCATGCCAACCCGACCCAGTGGATTAAGCTCATGCACCCAATCTAATAAAAAACTAGGTTAGGCGGGTCGAGCAATGGGTCGATCGGACCCATTGACATGGGTCTCTAACTCAGTATCTGTTAATGGAGAGGAAAAGTGGCTCTATGTGCACACACTAAATATCTTAAAGTATCCCAAAAAATAATCATTGATTGTTTTGAATCAAACGATAAAAGATTATTTAGATGTTGATTTTATGTGGCACACATCCCAGAATGTTACTCGAGAATTAAATGTGATGGTTTTCGGCTGGCTGCTCTAGAGTTTCAATGAGTGCAAATAGAACAATCTATAAGAATATCGTTAGTTATAACCAAGGCTTTAAATATCGTCCATATCGAGAGATATGTATCGGGTTTAAGGCCCCTCCGATGATATACACCCCTGATATTATATAGGGTCAAATATTGGGTCAAAGTAGCCAAATATTGATCAATATCTATCGGGTCGATATGCATTTGTTATGAATAGGATATAATACAAAACTTTCATTTGGGCAAAATTTCTTATTATTTTAAAATTATATATATTTTAAATATTTAAAACAAAAGCCCTTAAATAGTTATCCATTTAGCTTATGTGTATATCCATGGTTTTAAATATTGGCCATGTTCGATACATATCGGACGACATGTATTAGGTTTGGTCCCATCCGAGTTGATATACACCCATGACTAGGGCTGTCAACGAGCTGAGCTAGCGTCAACTCTAGCTCGGCTCTAAACCAATTGAAACTCAAAAGTCCAAGCTCTACCTTGGCTCTATCGAGCTCAAGCCAAGCTCAAGCCCAATTCGAGCTCAATCATAACATAATCTGATGGTCAACTGCTCGAGTCACGCGTGACTCGAGGATTCGAGCCAAGGGATTGATCAATATCCTATATATATATATATAGGATAATTAATGATCGATATATATATATATATATATATATATATATATATATATATATATATATATATATATATATATAAACTACTAAGTGAAGTACTATCTTATTTTTTTCCTTATTATATCTAAATATCTAATAATTCTAAATTCTGATTTTCTTATCAGAGTAGTTCATAGCAAATTAGAATAAAAAAAATATATGAATATACTTTAATCAAGTCGAGTCAAGCCGATCTGAGCTATAGAGTGCCTATATCTAGCTCGGCTCGATTAAAAACGAGCTTTTTATTTTTAGCTCAGCTCCGCTTTCGAGCCGACCTCTAAAAGCTCGTGACTCTACGTTGACGGCTGGCAGCCGACGGTGATAATGTTGTCGTCGAATGCTTACGCTGACGGCTTCAGTCGTTGGCATAGGTTGGAGACCCAATGCCGAAGGATATAGCCATTGGCGTAGGCTTTTTAAAATATTTTTTTTTTTGAAATTTTTTTTCTAAAAACCTACACCTTTTTGTTTTTTTTTTGTAATATTTTTTTTTAATTAAAAAAAAAGAAATTAAATATTAATTTTTAAAAAAAATTTATTCCCTCACCTCCCAATTGGTGCCCATGTTGAATAAGGTTTAATCCCAACCACATGTGTCAATCGATTGAGTTTCGGAAAATCAATCAATTGAGTTTGAGAAATCAATCGATTGACTACTGGGCGGATTCAGATCCGCAGGTTTGAAGTTTAGCTTTTTTGGAAGTGTTTTGAATACTTGCAAAGTTTAAAAGATTTGTGAGTCATGTTTCCAAAAGAGTTTGTAGCCTATTTGCAGAAAGTTTTCTCTAGGGGTTCCAGGCATTGTTTGAGAGTTTTTTCATGAGAGAAAAATAGTGGAGAATACTTTGAGAGAAAAAATATTGAAGAATTGCTTGAGGATTGAAGATTCACTTGAAGCCGTTCTTGTGTCGGAATCGTTATTATATTCCGGCAAATCTCTTCTCTGTTATTTGAAGGATAGCGTCCTTATTTTTATAGCGTGTTGGCTGTGTAAGATCGTGTTCGATCTTGATTGAGAGTGCACTAGAGAGAAGAGAGTGTGCGCGTTGTAAACGTTCATAAATAGTGCATATACTCCCGTGGACGTAGCCCTCGATTGGGTGAACCATGTAAATCTTTGTGTTGTGTGTGTGATTATTTTTTGCCTGCATCTTCTTAATTTTTTTCGCATTCATCGCAATAGGGAGTTCGATAGAGTGGGTAGAATTCCGAACAAGTGGTATCAAAGCTAACAAGTGGTATCAGATACAAGTTTACGCTATAATGGCGTTGAAGGTCTCGAATACACGATTCGAGGTGGAGAAGTTTTCTGGGAAGAATAACTTTGCTTTGTGGCAAGTCAATGTCACAGATCTCATTGTCCAACTAGGCATTGATGATGCTCTACTTGGAAAGGAGATGAAGAAGAAGGCAGAGATGTCCGATGAAGAGTGGAACTCTATTGATAAGAGAGTCGTAAGAACTATCCGATTGTGCTTATTCGATGAAGTTCTGTACAATGTTCTTCACGAGAAGACGACCGTGGATCTGTGAAGAAGATGGAATCTCTCTACATGACAAAGTCGCTGTCCAATAGATTCTTCATAAAGAAGCAACTCTATACCCTTCGTATGAAGGCTGGTACGCGTATTCATGACCATTTGAATTCATTTAATAAAATAATTAGTGAACTATTGAGCATTGAGGTGAAACTTGAAGAAGAATATCTTGCACTTCTCTTGCTCACCTCATTGCCACCATCTTATGAGCACCTTATTACCACGTTAATTTATGGTAAAGATACTATTGTCGTTGAAGAAGTGACTGCTGCACTTCTTTCCGACGAATTGAAAAAACATTATGAATCTAACTCCGAAGGGATTAGTCTCTTAAGCGAAAGGGGTCGGAACTATGATCGCAAAAGAGACAAATTCAGAGGGGATAATAAATCAACGAGAGGAAGCATCATATCCAAATCTACGACAGAAAGGATATTATCTGTTACTTCTGTTAGCAATCTGGACATATTCTCAAATAGTGCAAGCAGAGATTGAATAATAATAAGGGTGATGAAAGGACTTCGCAACAGACTAGTGTTGCTAAGTTAGATTCCGGTGAAGACCTATTGTGTGTATTGTTTAAGCTCCAATCAGTTTGATGGTAGATGGATCCTAGATTCAGGGGCATTGTGTCACATGTGTTCGTATAGGGATTGGTTTGACCAATACAAGGTAGCCAATGGTGGGACGATTTTGATGGGAAATGACAATGTATGGGAAGCCGTGGGTATTAGTTCTATTAGAATCAAGATGTTTGATAGTTGTGTTTGCACTCTTACTGAGGTTAGGCATGTGCCTGATCTGAAGAAAAATCTAATCTCGTTGGGGGCATTGGATGAAATCGGATGTCGAGTCATCCTAGAATCCGAAAAACTAAAGGTTGTACGTAGTGTTATGACCTTGATGAAAGGTGAAAAGATAGAGAATCTGTATACTTTAGTAGGCAACACAATCAGCGATAGTGATCTTGTAGCTACAAAAGATTCCAAGGATCTCTCAGATTTGTGGCACAAGAGGCTTGGTCACATGAGTGAACTTGGGCTGACAGAGCTCATAAAGAATAATGCAATTTCTGACATTCAAACTTGTAAACTGAATTTTTGTGAAGATTGTATCTTTGAGAAGCAGAAGAAAGTCAGTTTCTCCACAGGAAAACAAACTTTGAAGGGGTTGATTGATTATATACATTCAGATGTATGGGGACCGGCTAAAGTCACTTCAGTAGGTGGACCCAACTACTTTGTGTCATTTATAAATGACTACTCCAGGAAAGCTTGGGTGTATTCGATTAAAAATAGATGTGTTTCAGAAATTCAGGCAGTAGCAGAGCATGGTTGAAAAGCAAACAGATAGAAAGGTGAAGATTCTCAAATCAGATAATGGTGGGAAATATTTGTCATCAGAGTTCAAAGCTTATTGTAATAACCGAGGGATTGTTAGACACTTAACAGTTTCTAGAAATCCTCAACAAAATAGTATAGCAGAGATGACGAAAAAATACTATTAGAAAAAATATGGTGTATGTTGAATCATTTCGGCTTGAGTCATGGGTTCTAGGCAGAGGCAGTGAACATGGCATGTTACTTGGTCAATCGGTCGCCTTCAATGGCATTGAACTCAAAAACTATAGATGAGGTTTGGTATGGAAGACACATGAGTTACTCTCACTTAAGGGTGTTTGGATGTGCGACTTATGCATTACTTCAGGGAAGTGAACGATCCAAGTTGGATCCAAAATCCAAAAAGTGTGTCTTGATTGGCTATAACAAAAGAGTAAAGGGTTATCATTTGTAGGATACACAATCTCACAAAGTCATAGTTGAAAGAGACGTTACATGCAACGAAGATGAGTTTCCGATGAAAAAGGTGAAAGACAAACCTCAGTCATCTAGTGAACCTCAAGTACAAGTTGATGTTGAGAGGCATGAGAAAGATAATGAAGAGTCTGAGATAGAGCATAATGGCACAATTTCTCAATACTTGCAGTCCCAGGTACCAGTTCAGACTACCTTGAGAAGGTTAAAGAGGATGAAGAAACGTCCTGAAAAGTTTAAGGATATAGATCCTTTAACACTTACACTTATCACAGAGAATGGGGAACCAAACACAGTTCCAGAAGCTTGGGTGGATACAGATGGAGTAAAGTAGTAGTTAGCTATGGAAGAAGAATGGTAGTCACTTTTAAAGAATGAGACTTGAGATCTCATGAAACTTCCTAAAGAGAAGAGAGTCATCGATTGTAAATGGGTCTTTCGAAAGAAAGAAGGTGATAAGAGTGAAACTCCGAAGTTTAAAGCAAGGCTAGTTGCAAAGGGGTTTTCTCATAAAGAGGGTATCGATTATAATAAGATATTCTCTCTAATTGCGAAACACACTTCGATTCGTACGTTGTTGGCAGTCGTTGCTCAGAAAAATCTCGAATTAGAATAAATGGATGTGAAAATAGCTTTCCTCCATGGAAATGTTCAGGAAGAGATATATATGAGACAACCAGAAGGATTTGAAGCAAAAGGGTCAAAATCACTCATTTGCAGATTGAAGAAATCCTTGTATGGTCTCAAGCAGGCACCCAGGCAGTGATACAGGAAGTTTGATTCATATATGCTGGGCATAGGGTATCACAGGGGACAATATGATTGTTGTGTCTACTGGAAAGAGTATGGTAAAGAGGTGAGAAACTTTCTAATTCTTGTTCCAAGGGATAGTTGCATTGTCAACTACAGAGGCTAAGTATATAGCGGCTAAGGAAGCTTTATGGCTTAAAGGTTTGGTCAGTGAATTTGGTGAGGTTAATGATTGTACCGATACCTTCTGTGACAGTCAAAGTGTCATTCACTTAGCAAAGAACCAGGTCTTTCATGTTAAAACAAAACATATAGATGTCCGATATCATTTTTTCAGGGATATGATAGAAAATGAAGAAATATAGATTGAGAAGATCGATATGAAAGAAATACAACGGATATGCTGACCAAGTCGGCTACGCAAAATAAGTTTAGGCATTGCCTAAAATTGATTAACATTTGTCGAAGATGTTGATGCCCGTTGGGGCGGTGCGTGGTTGGGGATGAAACCTTAGTGGAGATTGTTGAATAAGGTTTAATCCCAACCACAGGTGTCAATCGATTGAGTTTGGGAAAATCAATCGATTGAGTTTGAGAAATCAATCGATTGACTTCTAGGCGAATTCAAATCCGCAGGTTTGAATTTTGGCTTTTTTGGAAGTGTTTTGAATACTTGCAAAGTTTAGAAGATTTGTGAGTCATGTTTCTAAAAGAGTTTGGAGCATATTTGCAAAAGGTTTTCTTTAAGGGTTCCAGGCATTGTTTGAGAGTTTTTTCATGAGAGAAAAACTGTGGAGAATACTTTGAAAGAAAAAGTATTGAAGAATTGCTTGGGGATTGAAAATCCGATTGAAGTCGTTCTTGTGTCGAAATTATTATTATATTCTGGCAGATCTTTTCTCTGTTATTTGAAGGAATGCGTCCTTACTTTTACAGCGTGTTGGATGTGTAAGATTGTATTCGATCTTGATTGAGAGTGCACTAGAGAGAAGAGAGTGTGTGCGTTGTAAACGTTCATAAATAGTGCATATACTCCCGCTGACGTAGCCTTCGATTGGGTGAACCACGTAAATCTTTGTGTTGTGTGTGTGATTATTTTTTACCTGCATCTTCTTAATTTTTCCGCATTCATCGCGATAGGGAGTTCGATAGAGTGGGTAGAATTCCTAACAAGTAGTATCAAAGCTAACAGTCTATAGTAGCCAGTAATTTCATGTTATATGGTGGTGTTGTTGGGCAATGATCAATTGGTCCACTACACCACTCTATAACATGGTGTTGCTCTCTTGTAATACCACTAGATTCAGATCCAACGGTGACCCAACCATTGAAAGATCTGAAATTGTTGAGGTGATTCCATGCCCATTACCATTGCAGAAAAATAAACATATCATTCGAAATTCAAGATGCTTTATATTTCCTTGGCGTCTGCCATCAAAGAATATAACTATATACTTTCAAAATTATTTGCAAGTAGCTATAAATACAGTGAATCCAGTAGGCAATATCACATCTTCAGTCCAAAACATCAAGCAAGCTTTAACTTCAACCTCTTGTTTTCTACACAAATATGAAGAGAAATAACCCATTTAATAAAATCACTTCAAAGGTGAAATAAAAAAAAATTTGGAACAATTAAAAAACAACCTTAGCCCCTTTTTCATCACAGAGAAAGAGTCATGCCATTTGAATAAATTTAAGATAAACGGAAACGATAAACCAATCTCTATTGTTGAAGAAGAACATATAATAAAAAAAATATTCAGAGAGATTTTTTTTTTGATCGGTAAGATTAGTATTTCATTAAACACAATGAAGATACAAACAAGACGAAAAGAAAAAAGGAAAAAAATAATAAGAAAAGGACCAAATCAAACAGAAGCAACCAAAGCAACAGCTACAACTCCTGACCAAACAGCCCTCCTCAATCTCCATCAAAGAGCTGAATCCCCGCCTCATCTGATTGGAAGTCCCCTGAGAGGCCCCAAACCTTGGCCCATGTCCTCAAGTCTCTATTAATCTCAATGACCAACCGCATGTGTATCTTGAACTTTCCTTTGAACAATCTAGCATTTCTCTCCTTCCAAATGGCCGAGAAAATTGCCAAAGGAATACAACATATGCGACCCTGATTGCAGTGATTAAATTTGCAGCAAAATTTTGCAATAACTTCACCGCAAGACTTCAGCATGTAGCCCACTAAATTCCCACCGCTTCAAAACACATTTCATATTTGATTCGCAACCATGCAATGAATAAAGTATGATCTGTAGATTCGGCCTCCGAACAACACATAATACAACGGTTTAGAAGCATGAGGCCCCTATGCGATAGAACATCTATCATTTTAACATGGTTCCGAGAAGCAAACCACCCAAACAAAATATTTCTCGGTGGAGCTTTCACCTTCCATACCCCAATCCACAGCCTGAAAATGACTGGTCTGTGCCAAAGACAACGATATGCCGATTTAATTGTAAATCTCTCATTACCCGTATGCCACCAGACCCTCCTATCAATGTAGTCATTGAACACCGAAAATTGAGGCAGATCGCCAATCAACTGGGATAGATCATGCATCTCAGAACCCCGAAGACCTCGACGGAGATCTAAATTCCAAACTGGATTGCTCCACCTGTCCTCAATACAACACTCGGCAACCGCTCCCTTCTTCCGACTGAGAGTATAAATACAAGGGTTAAGCCAATTGAAGAGGGAGGCAAGTGGCCCATGAATGCTGATGGATAAACCATTACTGAGAACCTGCATAATACCTCTCCTAAAGGTCGGCAATTGATCACTGCAAGACTTCAGCATGCTTCCCACTAAATTTCCACTGCTTCAAAACACATTCCATATTTGATTTGCAACCGTGCAATGAATAAAAGTATGATCTGCAGATTTGGCCTCCGAACAATACATAATACAACGGTTTGGAACAATGCGGCCCCTATGCGATAGAACATCTATTGTTTTAACACGGTTCTGAGCAGCAAACCACCCAAACAAAATATTTCTCGGTGGAGCTTTCACCTTCCATACCCCAATCCACGGCCTGATAATGACTGGTGTGCGCCAAAGACAACGGGACGTCAATTTAATTGTGAATCTCGCATTACCCTGATGTCACAAGACCCTCCTATCAATGTAGTCCTTAAACACCGAAAATTGAGGCAGATCGCCGATCAACTGGGATAAATTATGCATCTTAGAACCCCGAAGATCTCGACGGAGACCTAAATTCCAAACTGCATTGCCCCACCTGTCCTCAATACAGCACTCGACAACCGTAGCTCCCTTCATCCGGCTTAGAGTATAAATACGAGGGTAAGCCAATTGAAGAGGGCGACAAGTGGCTCACGAATGCTCCCAAAACTTGATGGACAAACCATTACCAAGAACGTGCTTGACACCTCTCTTGAAGGCCGACAATTGATCAAAGACTCCTCTCCAGCAACCGGATGATCTATGATTCCCGATAACACAAAGTTCTCAGCCTCTTTCCCCCAACTTATATTTGTGAATCACAATAGAACCCCAAAACAAGTTTGGCCTGTCCCCCACCTTCCATAACCACTTGCATAAAAGAGTGTCATTGAACTACCTTATGCTGTGAATACCCATCTCTCCGCCTTCAGCAGGACGACACACCGAGTCCCAAGTTATCATGTGCAACTTTTTCCTTTCGTTACCATCACACCACAAGAAATCTCTCATGATTTTTTCTATCGTAGCAACCACTTTAACAGGACATTTGAATGCCAAAAGGTAGTAAATCGACAGATTAGAAAGCACACTTTTAATAAGAACAATTCTCCCAGCCATGGATAGAAGTTTGCCTTTCCATACAGCAAGTTTTCTTTCTATCTTCACTACAATATGATCCCAAACAAGGATCAAAATTTCGGCCAAAATTATCAGTTTCGGTCCCCACCAAAACGATAATTTGGACCAAAATTTCGGTCCAAACTTGTATGGGATCCAAATTTTCGGTTTTCAGTCAAAATTTCGGTTTCGGTCAAGCTCGAAACCGAAATTTTACCTGAAATTTTGATCCTTGATCCCAAAGTCTTAGCGGGGGGGCTCCAAGACATAGGGGCAATCCCATATATGTAACAGGAAAATTCCCTACTTCGCACCCAAAATATCATTCCAATTCCTCCGCCATACCAGGAAGCAGTTGGATCCCCATTAGCTTGGTTTTCTCAACATTTATTCGCTGCCCCATACAGGCCTCATAAGTCTTTAAAATCCACCTCAAATTTAAATGCTCCTCCTTGCTTGCATTGCAAAATATGGCAGTATCATCAACAAACTGTAAATGGGTGACCCGAATGCCACCTCTAGCCACCTGGAATCCTGAAATTTCCCCTAGCTCAGCACCTCTTTCTATTAATTTACTTAAACATTCCCCTACTAAATTGAAAAGAAATGGGGATAGAGGGTCCCCCTGTCTAAGACCCCTAGTACCTGCAAAGTAACCGTTGACCCGATCGAAAGCTTTGTCCGTATCGAGTTTAAGAATGACACCAGGCTTTTTATCCAGATGCCTCAAATGAAGGCATTCATAGCAATAACTGCAACCTCTAAGATTTGACGGTCTTTGATGAATGCTCCCTCCACTGGACTGATTAACCAGTTGATGACCCCTCTAAAACGGTTCACTAGCACTCTTGCGATCACTTTGTACACACATTCAATGAGACTAATAGGCCTAAAATCAGCAATCTCCTCAGCTCCTTCCCTCTTGGGAATTAGAGTGAGGAAGGAGGCACAAGTACTTCTATTCAGTTTCCCATATCTGTGAAAATGCATAATAACTTTGCCCAACTCCATCTTAATAGCATCCCAAAAGACTTGAAGAAAATTCATCGGGAAGCCATCCAGGCCGAGATCTTGTCCATAGAGAAAGGATTCTCCAAACTCACCTTATTCTCCTCGGAAATGCTCGCAAATAGAAGGCTAGCTGGGAAAGGTCTGATGTCGGCTTCCTCCCGGTATCTTTCCACAAAATGGTCAACAATCAATGCTTTCACAGCAGCCTTATCAGAAACCAAATTACCATTGATATTTATAAAAGATATTCTGTTCACATGACCTCTAGCACTGGCTAATCCATGAAAATAACCTGAATTATTGTCTCCCACTTTGACCCACTTCTCCCTGGATCGTTGCCTCCAAAAAAGCTCTTGTTCCAGAGATTTATTGTCAAATTCATCTTTTAGCCTCTTCCTCGCGATTCTGTCATCGAGCGATAGACGTCCCTCCATCTGCTCTTTCACATCAAATTCCTCTATTTGACCCAACAACTCCTTAATACAGATCACGTTCCCATAAGTCTGTTTATTCCAATAAGCTAGAAATAATTTCAGCCTCTTTAATTTAGCCATAAAACATGTTTAGGAGACCCACGAGTCTGCCATCCCCTCCACTTATTAGCCACCATGTCGTTGAAGGAGTCAGTTCTAAGCCAAGCCAATTCAAATCTAAATGGACTCGGTCCCAACCCATCATCTTCTCGGTCCCCACCCATCATCTTGGACTACTAACATCACGGGAATATGGTCAGAGACTATACATGCCCGGCCTTCGGAAGCAATGGACGGACAAATATCCATCCAATAAGTGGATAGGAGAAACCTATCAATTTTACTCATCGCCGACGCCTCTTGCCCATTAGACCAAGTGAACTTAGGTCCTGCCATCGGGATGTCCATCAGCTCCGAATTGACCATAAATTTCGAAAAACCCCTCATACTCGACGTGATCCTTTGCCTCCTCGTCTTCTAGAAAGGAAATTGGATTACGCTGAAATCTCCCCCGATGATCCACGGCACATTCTAGCGCTGCTTGATGCCCAGAAGTTCATTCCAGAATCCTTGTCTAAGGCTCAGATCATTTGGTCCATACACGGCTGAAATGGCCCAAACCAATTACTGATCAATCGACAAAAATTGCACCGAGATGGATCTCGCCCCAATACAGCAGTCTAATCGTCTAAACAATCTTTTATCCCAAAATAATTACAGCCCTCCCCTAGTGCCCACAACATCCAGAGTTACCCACTCCCAAAAGTTCCCTCTTAGAATCATTCTAACCTTGGCATCACCGTTGGAGTCCCATTTTGTTTATTGTAACATTCCCCTCGTCGGCTTAAGCAAAAGAATATTATCTCTGACCAAGGTGCACTTCATGTCCTCCCCAAGCCCCCAGACATTCCAAGACATCAAATTAAAGTTACGAGACATAAAACAAACAAATAGATCCCCCGACCGACACCCACTCAGGCCTCAAGCTTGATACTTTGATCATTATCGGATTTATCCTTTGACGAGCCCCGTGATGCCATTGTGTCCCTTCTTTCTTGCATTGAATCGCTGGAATGAACTATGTTATCCTTGTCCTGACCTGTGCGTCCAAATAACAATCGAAGATCCTCTTGTCTCCCTCTAAACTCTAGCCCATACTTTAAACAAATATTCATAATGTCTGCATCCAATAATTCATTGAGATCTTCTTGAGAGTTCACCAATTTGACCTGAGATGAGTTGCTTCATTCCCCTGAAGCACTAGAGAATGACATTCTGTCTTGGTTGTAGTTTTGATCTTCCCAATACTCCCCCACCTTTGTGCTAATCGAAGCCAACTTTCCTTCGTGGATAACAAAGGACCCAAAAGGTTTTTCATCGAAGATACTCTGTATGGGTCCTGAACAATTGGGCCCGACCCAGCCCTGAATCGAAGAATGTACGCTACTCAGTTTCCCCACCTCCTCCTCGCCCGACCCGTTATGAGAATTAGTCTCCAGTTGACACACAACTTGCTCAACTACCAACACGTGTCTATCAAGTTTGCTACATGTCGACATCCTCTTGGCTGAGGCATCATAGTCGCCCCGATAGCTCCTCCATTGCTTGCCCAAATGTGGATGCTTGTCGTTCAGATTCGAACGTGTTTCGGATCTGGAATCAATCGGAATGAAACCCGCTTGGCGTCCTCCCTCCCTCGGCTTAGTGTATGTCCCCCAACTTGCACTACGTGGCAAGTCCTGATAGGCCACCTCATTCCGCTGGTCATCCCCCCCGCAAGACCTGTTTACTCAGACCATAACCAATACCGTCACACCCCCATTCATTCTCCGACGACTCCTTGAGGTCTCCTCCCATAACAGGCTCCGACATCTTTTCAACCACCACCGATTGTCGAGTTTCATGGCATTTTCAACCCACAGAAGCCTCGCCCCTTATCCCTCCACTTGAACGGTCAGTTCCATCCACTATGCTAGGGATTAGGAACCCTCTTCCAACCGCCTCGACATCTAACTCCACCTCCACCGCCACAGGATAACTAAGTCCCCCTGACGATGCCCACACCATTCTGGGAATCTTGATCCACTCCTTGCAATCAACTTTGATTATGGCATACTCTAGTTCCACAAACCCTAATGTAGCTTGGTCCACCTCCGACATGCCACCCCACAACTTACCCAAGTCTGCAAATACCGTTTCCAACCATAGATGAAAGGGGAGTCCCCTCAACCTCAACCAAACAGACTGCCCTAGAAAGCATTCATCTGCCGCCTCAAGCTTGCAATTCCACGACATGATTTTAAGTTGTACCCCTTCAAGTATTTGAGAACTCTATCCTTCTCATCACTATTCCCAAATTCAAAAACCATTGTTGAGCCTTGTATCTCTTGACAACCAAGCTTTTTACCTCAAAAACCACTGCCTGAGCCTTATATCTCTTGACAACCAAGCTTTTTACCTCCCAAACGATTTTCGCCCACCACAACATGTTAACTAGTGGAGGCATCTTTCATAAAAAAAAAACTAGTGGAGGCATCGGCTCCTCTGATGATGCCACCACACAAAATCTGGCTAGCCAGGCCTCCCATCCTTCGACTCGAAGCCTATTGATGTTGAATTCTAGAGCGGACGACCTCCATTGATTGTTCAGCCTAACCCCACAATCGTTGCTGTAATTTTTTCGTCCCCAAATGGACCACCCCCTCTCTACGTCAACGTCCTGTTGGTGAGATAATGGCCTTTGAGCATTCCTTGCTTTCTTCTCTTTCCACCCCACCCTTGTGCTCTGATGAACTTAGCAGGACGCTCTATATCACCACTAACGGCGAGAGAAGTTCCAAATCCCACAAGTCTGGCACCTCCAATCGCCATCTCTACGAGAACTCACCAGCTCTTTAGCTGTAACCCAATCCTTCACTTCTAGACCATATTTTTGGTAGAAAACCCTATCTCTCTAGCTCGCACCATGCTGACCATCAATTTTTTCGAAAGAAACTCATTTTTTAAAAATTGAAAAGTGGAAACCCTAGCCAAGTTAACACAAAGAGCTCTGAAGATACCTAGCTGCCATCGAAGAGGTTGTATACTTGTTGTAATTTACTTCCATGAGGAAGCGATGTTTGTTGGAGAAGAAGATCAAATTCCACCAAATGGACCACCCCTTGACATCAGATTCTTTGCATCAAAGATCTGAGTTTACCGTTAGATATGCATTTTTCTCATGGCAAACCTTCAAAGAATGAATTGCCTTTCTCTCTCTCTCTCTCTCAATATACGGAGAGATTGAGGTGCATTTAATCTAATAGTGGGCTCTCAGAAAGTCAAATAGAGAGAGAGAGAGAGGTCGGGCATGAGACATTCGACCCAACCTTCGATCGGTCAGTTTGGCCAAAAAAATTTGTAAGATGGCTGAATATATGAAAAGGGCAGGATTGAAGAGTTTTCACGTTATAAAACCATGGTTTATACTATATGTAGAGAGAGACTTCGGATTCGAGGTACCATGTTTTTGGTGATGAAACAACCAATAGTTGTTAAGTGGAAGCTACTTAGAGAGAAATGGCTTTTGATCCCAAAGAATGATGTAGTCTGTAATTTAGAGAAATGTCGTATAAGAGTATCTCCAGTAAGGATCACTATAAGCAGAAAAGAGCCCAAATTCGTTATTTGGGCGATCCAAAACCCTTGAAGGCCTCAGAGTGCTATTAGACTTGATATCTTTGGCGAGCCCTCCTCCAATCACTATCTTTGGTGAATCCTCTTCCAATCGCTATAATTAAAAAATTATTAAATCTCTCTCTCTCTCTCTCTCTCTCTATTTCTCTCTCTCCACTTGCCATATATTTTAAAAATATATTAAAATAGAAACAAAAAATATTATTTTAAAGGAGCAGCTAAAATGGCTATCCTTGCTGGAAACTTTTTTTAAAAAGCAATAGTTAAAATAGAGAGTCAAATATAGCTATCCTTGTTGGAGATGCACTAATAGACCTAATGTAACCTTGAGTTCATGTTGATTATTCAAATCATTATAAAATAATAAAAAAATCCAAGTCAGTCACTCACATGTCAACTTCATTAAATGTGGTCAGCATTGCAAATGTGTTCTAAGACTCCTTCAAACGTGTAACTACCCATTTTCTAAGTCTTGTCATAGGAAATTCCAAATATATTAAAGGGAAATTTGCATTTTCGGCCCTATAAGTTTGCATATTTGCAAAAATAATCATATAGTTTGAAGCTTTGTAGAATAGGCCAACTCCAAGCCAAGCCGTTTCCACATCAGCACCAACCTCTATTTGTTCATTATATATATATATATATATATATATATATATATATATATATATATATATATATATATATATATATATATGTTTATTTTTCATAATACTTTACCACCACCTTTTTTTCAGTTCCAACTATAGTAGGAAGCCCAGTGAACGGCAACCAAGTACTGGTAACCTAAAATCTTTCATAGCAAACATAAATGAAACACATAACATTAGATATTGGTGTCCGCTGTCTTAAGATGGCGTTCCGCTATCTTACGTTAGCAGGCTCTATCTTACAGTAGCGGCCCGCTAAAATAAGGTAGCGCCCGCTCTCTTAAGATAGCGATCGCTATCATACATTATCGGCCGCTATCTCAAGATAGCGGTCGCTACCTTATGTTAGCGAGACGCTATCTTATGTTAGCGGGCCGCTATGTTAAGTCAACGGGCTCTATTTGATATATGTATAACTTATTTTTTCTACTAATTTACATAGGTTTTGATATTTTATGATTAAATAGATGTTTCCCTTCTTTGCCATTTTGTTGGTGTCTGTGTCGGCGATAATACTTGCAACGGAGGACATCGGAGGATTGTTGCTGTCACAGACAAAATATCATTCGATCAATTTATGCGAAAATGTACAAGGTCAGTAGGACTCGACCAAAAGAACATTCTATTACACTATTGGTCTCTTTGCGCATAGGGAAGGAGTTGGTGTTTACCGAATTGTCGGACTCCAATGATCTTGTAAACTTATTTAGAGCATATCATAGTAGTGATGGTGTGATAAATGTTTATATCGAAAAATTATTAGCCACTCCCGTCACGAAAATTTTATTGTCTTTCGAAGTATTTCAACTATTTCAGGAAACAAACGAGGATGACAAACGTTATAAGGAAAGCGTCAGACTAGGAGATGATGATGGTGTCAAACCAAAACATTCGATTGAAAATGAAGGAATACGATTTGAAGAGGATAACATCGTTGCACCGATGATAGTCAACAATGATAGAAGTATGAATATTAGATTTTGCCTATACCGTAGGTCACAGGAGTAACCCTCTTCAAACATTCCAATGAGAGAAGCCAATGAGGATCAAAGATATCGTTTTCAACTGAATATGATGCATAATACATGTCAGCTTAACTTCCATACGATAAACAATACATTCGATTGGAATCAGTGGGAATCATTTTTAGGAAGACTTAGTCCATACCAATGGCCTTCCGAACCAATAGTATCGAAGCCAATGGTAATCAAGGCAACAACACAATAGCCTAACTCACCCCAAACATCCCCACAATGGTGAACCACAACCCAAACAAATGCACCTCAACCAATCGTACCTCTTCAGACTCATCCCCAAGCATGTAATAATCATCCAGCCGATGATGGTAAAAGTGATCCTGATGATAATGAAGCACCACCCTCGCCCACTTAGCGTATTGATACTAATAGGGGAATTGATGAACCTCTGGTGGACGAAGACTATGATATTAATGATATAAAAGGCGAGTACATTGATTCAAATGATGAAGAACTGTATGAAGGAGGGTCATTATCTGTTGGTTAGGCGTTCAGAAATAAGAAATCATTTTAGAAAGCCCTTAAAGAGTTTATCATGACAAATAATTTCTAAATTAAACCAATAAAAATTAGTCATCTTCGAGTTACGGTGAGGTATGTTGAAGTAGGATGTGTTTAGAGAATACATGCATCGAAATTGATCTGTGTGGACACGTTTATCATGAAAACTTTTTACCTTGAGCATGCGTGCGGAAGGCCAACTTTCGAAAGCGGGCATCACCAGACCACGACATCGCGAATAGCTTCTTTCGTGAGGGATAAGTTGTTAAAGGGCTTTGACAAGAGTCTTGCCTCAATAATTTTTTATGTTGAAAAGAAATATGGTGTAACAGTAAGTTATTGGAAAGCGTGGAGTGGAAAAGAAATGACGTTGAATAGCATCCAAGGTGGTTGGAAGGAGTAATTTAAGATGTTACCATCCTATATCGTCGAATTAAATCGGGTCGATCTAGTCGTATAGATTGAATTGTCAAGAGTCTGATAATGCCTTTCTGAGGTTCTTCGTGGCATTTGGACCTTGTATTAGGAGCTTTCGTAACACTTTACGAAGAATAATTGCGATAGATGAGACGCATCTGTGCGGACGATACAAAGGAGTGTTGTTAATAGCTATAAGAATAGATTGGAATAGACATTTATTGCCCATAGCATTCAGCGTTGTACCCAAAGAGAACGAAGATCATTGGACATAGTTTCTTGAACTAGTAGAGAGTCACATAATCGGGGACTTTCAAGAGCAGTTTGTGCTGAT
Organism: Chloranthus sessilifolius; assembly: GCA_021018995.1. Classification (NCBI taxonomy): domain Eukaryota; kingdom Viridiplantae; phylum Streptophyta; class Magnoliopsida; order Chloranthales; family Chloranthaceae; genus Chloranthus; species Chloranthus sessilifolius. The sequence goes on along the minus strand of CM037594.1, from coordinate 11,500,796 downwards.
ATCAGACCGGCAGAAGGGGCCGATGGAAGTTATGTAGGAAGTCTTCCCTAACACCTTTCACAGCTACTGTATGCGACACCTAGCTTTAAATCTTTTTGATACATATAAGGATACAATCTCCTAGCCGCTATTTTGGGTTGCTGCCCATGCATTCTCTGAGCCAAAATTTAAACGAATTTTATGAAAAATCAAAGATGATGCCCCCCAGAATGTGCATAATCGATTAAAGAAATCGGTGACCATTTCTGGGCGTACACATATTTTCCAGGGAAACGTTATGATATGCTGACAACGAATATAACTAAAAATATTAATAATTTGTTAAAGATAGCGAGGGAGGCATCGATCATAATAATGTTAGAAACCATTCTCATGATGGTAGTTGAATTCTACCTTCGACATCAGGACAAAGGAAATAAAATGACACATGTGTTGACACCGATGGCGGAAGAGCACATAACACAAAATTCAAGGTGGGCTTGTCAAAAGAACGTTGTTCCCTATGATCGCGATATATTTCAAGTTAAATGGGGGAATACACTCATAGTGTCGATCTCGATAATCGAAAGTGTGCATGCCGACGTTGGGCTATCCTTAGATTACCAAGTTCACATGCGATCGTTGCATTATCATGTCAGAACAAGGAAAGAGAGATCCCTCAGTTTTGTGAGCATTGGTTTACCAGTACCTTGGTTAGGAAAACTTATAAATAACACTTTATTTTGACCGTTGATAAGCGTCAATGGACCGTTCTAAGGGAGGATATTGAGGTTTTGCCTTCGCATAGGATACGTCAAGCCGGTCGCCCAAAGAAAAGAAGAATTAGATCTAAAGACGAAGTTCAACCACTACGGTGTAAAAATTGTAACGAATACGGACATAACCGCCGCTCGTGTAAATTTGTTAGAATATGAAATTAAATTAAAAAATTATGTAAATTATCTACTTAAGATAATGGATTACTGCAAGAAGCCACTACTGTAAGATAGCATACCGCTATCTTAATCTTATAATAGCGGTCTGCTATCTTAAGTTAGCGGACTGCTTTCTTAAGTTAGCGGTCCGTTATCTTAAAATTTGTAAAAATTTTAAAAGTACAAAAAATAGAAAAAAATAGAAAAAATACATAAAAAATATAAAAAATTTACAAAAATATTACAACTATTAATTTTTACAAAATTTATAAAAATATACAGCGTGCATGAAGAAAAAGAAGCCAAAAAATTTAGGCCTGAACGTGGACAATGAATGTCCGATTTTGGCTCTAAATTGCTACATGTCTTTCTCCTTGAAATCAATAATCCGCCTTTTTGAGAAGTATTCGATATACTTCACTACAAAAATGCCGTAGTCCCAATCGTTGTGTTGGCGCGGGAGATCTGCATTGTCCAAGGTCGTTAGCCGCCACGGTTGATCAAGAGCAGACCCTAGACCCACAACATGAAGAAGGTGCGACAGATGATGCAAAAGACATTCTTTGTATACATCGAACTTCTTTGAATGCTCTCGGTCGATCAGGTCTATCACCTTTACAACATGATCTGCTATGGACACTATAGCCAAGGCCCAATGGTGACACTTTTGACTATGCATCGGAAAAAAAACTGCATGCAATAGATTTCTAATCAGTGGAGTTTTAAATTAAACATATTTCCTTTTCTCCTTTAACGTGACTTAAAAAAGAACTTTTCGTCCCATAATCGACCGCATGAATATCGCACATTGCACTTATAAGCTGTGCTTCAAGCAGCTTGTAATGGTGACGAACCTGTCACTTGTCAGAGTAGGCCTGTCACTTCTCGAAGTCGCTGAATGCCCCCAGATTTTGATCATGGACAAGGCTTTCAAATTTTACTTAGTCCGCTATAATAAGGGTATGAAATAAGTCATTAGAATAAGGTATGAATTGAAAGACGTGAATAAAGTAAATAAATAAAGGCAATTAAATAAAGAAAAGAATAAAAGAGCGAAACGTTACCAGGGCAGCGACAGAAGCAAACCAACTCTTGTCCGCCTTTTTGGGGAATATCACGTCGTTCTTATTATCAAGGACCTTGAAGTACACGTCCATGACTTCATTGTCGAGCCACGACCGTCCTTGGAGGACCCTTAAATTCCCAAAGGTGACGTCAATACCCAAGATAGTATTGACGATCATAATATCGTCGGTCACATGCCGGTTCCAAATACTGAGCATGCATTTATGCTCCATGGACTGTGGCTCAACCTCGTCGGTGTATTTCTCTTCTTTCGCGCTCACAAGTTATATCTTGTGTCATTCCCTTGTCCGTCGGCCTTACTCTTTGATGTAGAAAGTTTTATCAGTAAGGATTTCAGTGATGTCAGCTACGACTTGCGAGGAGGTTGGGTAAGTGAAGCATCGACCACTGGGTCCAAGCCTTCGACTGGAGGTTTGGAGGCAGGGGGTTGGGGAGAAGGGGATTGGGGGGCTAAAGTTTGGGGTGAAGGCGGTTGAGGGGCCAAAAGGTTGGGGTGTAGATTGATCAGTGGTAGGGGTTGGGGTGCAGGGGATTGAGGGGTAGTGGGTTGTTGTCCAACGAAGGCGTCAAATAGAACAGAATAAATAATATCATTCTACATCAATACAAAAATGACAAAAATAGGCATCAAATAAACGGTATTTTGAATTTACCAAAATATCTTAGCGGGTCGCTAACATAAGATAGTGGTCCGCTATCTTATGTTAGCGACCTCTAACTTAAGAAAACGGTTGCTAACTTAAGATAGTGGTCTGCTGTCTTATAGCGACCGCTAACTTAAGATAGCGGATGCTAACTTAAGTGTCCGCTATCTTAAGTTAGCCGGCCAGCACCTATTTCTAACTTTTAAATATGGATTTAAAAATTTTAAATATGGATTAAAATTAGGGATTTAGTACATTTGACAAATGAGCCTTGATAGCGTCAAAATCCTTCTGAATTGCGACATTTTCGCTTGTCAAATCGGCTACTTGCTCTTGTATTGCGACATTTTGGCTTGTTAAATAGGCTACTTGCTCTTGAAGGGTCTTCTTCTCTTTTCCAAATTGCTCAATAGTCATAGCTTGTCCTTTCAAAATCGTAAAGGCTCGCTTGAAATCACATTTCATTTCTTTAATCGTCATCCGGAGAGATGTGCACTCTTTCCTCAGCTCGGTTACTTCATTAATAAGTTGGGGTTGCCTAACCGGTTGTTCTCTAGTTGGCTATTACCTACTTTGCGATTGCTTGTCCTTTGATTTCAGTTATTGACGTATAACGAACTCGTACTCGTCGTCATCGTCACTGTCATCATCGTCATCCTCATTATCCTCATCGTCATCATCGTGAGGGTCCTGGGCTCTTTTTTATGGACGTGACTCATAAGTTAGGGCATCGCCTTCATTTATCCTTTCTTGGGTCGGGTATTCTCTTTCCTGTTCCCTTGTTATCTTTCTTTCCTTAAAGAAGAGACGAATTGATCTATACTGTAACTCGTGTTTCTCAACATCGAGTTCTACTATGACTGGAAACTTAAGAAATTTATCTCAGAAATAGTTTGGATTTTGACTCAATTTAAGGGCTTCCCATTTCATCATCCTTGGAAATGAATTTTTCAGTGGAGTACGAGGGGGGCGACTCCTGAAAAGTGCTCCAACGCCCAAATTTGGAGGGCAATAGTGCACCCGTAGATGTTATATTACCCATTTGGCGACGTTTTGGTTATTTTCCTTCTGACTATCGCTTTCGATATATACTCTAATAAATTTTGGTAGTTAACGGAAACTCGTTGAACCTTTCGAGGTTATCGACTAAGTCCAAGTACTGACTATCCACTTCCTCGTATGTGTTCGGAAGTAAAGAGTATACGAGAAACAACAATGATAATTTCAAAAATTCATTGTTGAAGAGCTGAACACTATCCACTATTTCTTTAATAAGACTCATTTTAGCCAGTTGCCCCCGAAAGAATTTGTATCGAATTGTTTCTTGTTCTGGCACTTGCACATACTCAGCTTTAGGCTCCGTCAATATGTTAAGGCCTAAAATCAATGCTATATCGGATTCTTGCAGAACTACTTTATTATTCTTTGCCTTGAGCATGTTATTTTGAACCCAAAAGCTCAAAATCGCATCAATCAAGTCTCCAATAAATACTAATTTTTCAGAAATCCTAAATAGATGATCGAAAATTGATTCATCTAGTATCCCTTTCCCCTCTTCGTTACAATGCATGTAAAATTTTCTAACACTAACTCCAATACACTTCCCAAAGACCTTTGGAGACTTTGTCATCTTAAAATCAGTTAGTGAGATTTGCAAAGAACATAAGAAACACTTAAGTAACAAAAAAAGAGGCCTCAAACAATCCGTTAACATGCCGCTAACATGTCGTTAACTTAAGGTAGCGGTAAGTTAGCGAAACCTAGCGGATTACTATATTTATTTTAAAATTTAACAAAAAAAATAAATTACCTGAAAGTTGTCGGTCGCTATGTTGCCGCTTTGTCGTCGCTCTCTCGATTTTTACAGAAGTTAAAGTTAAAAATAAAAAGTAAAAAGTGAAATAAAGTTTAAATATATAAAGAACTTTAAAAGATGTGAGTTTTTTAGACATCAGAAGTCGGTGCTGAAGTGGAAATGGCTTGGCTTGGAGTTGGCCTATTCTGCAAAGTTTCAAACTATAAGATTGTTCTTGCAAATATGCAAAGTTTTAGGGCCGAATATGCAAATATCTCTATATTAAAGCAACGATAAAAGGTTTCATATTTCAATGGTCATCCTCTTTAGCAATAAGTGAAAAGCTTGATAACTTATTCACAATTTTATACACACACAATTTTAGTATTTATTATGATCAATACTATATAAAAAAAGATACAGTAATCCAAGATTAAAAATACTTAAATTTCATGCATAGAAAATTTCTATTGAGATTTCTATATCATACTTTCTTTCATGTTTAATTTGTGCACTAAGGTAAAGATTACTTCTTTACAAAACAACACTTTTTTTAATATTTGATTGATTCCCGTCACCGCCATCATATGGTTATCAAGCTTAAGCTTAAGGAGGGCTTACTACACCATTGAATCTTAATAAAAACTGATTCCTAAATTAGCTTTGGTCAAAATTTTTGCTAAATGGTGATTTATGAGTGTATTGATCTTATGAATTATGATGGGAAAAAATTATACTCTTATAGCATGAACCAATATCCTTAATGATGGTGAGGATAATGATGCGGTCGACTTGGCTAACGAAAAGATTGGTGGGAAGAAGTGAGGGAGGAGAGAAAGGCAAGTGACATCCAAAATATGTGCAAGTGGGGCTTACACAAAAATACAAGCAACTTCACTTCATTACTCAAATATAAAATAAAATAAAATAATTAAACTAATTCTAGAAAATACACTTCAAATATATTAACAAGAAACTACACAACCATCCAAAAACCAACAACCCAAAGGAGCCATCCAAAAACATGTTAACAAGGAAATACAAAATTGTGGTTTTTTCCCCCAACTTGCTTAGATCAGCCCCGGATGCATTCGGGCTTGGGCTTTTTATTTGAGTCCAAATCTAAGCCGAGTCAGACCGGGCTGGGTTCGGGCTAAGCCTCTATTATTTTATAATCTTTCACATCATTTCTCACTAAATTTCTCCAACTCTCTTATAGGTTTTCAAATTTTGATAATTATTTCAAGCGTGAGAGTTGTAGAAAGATGGTAGGGGATTGGAGTTGATAAACCCAACCTCATGAGATTCTCCCCCTTTGCTCAAATTATTATTATTATTATTATTATTATTATTATTATATCGGTGGGTGTTTAGATCAGCTTGCGTGTACCTCCACTAATCCTATGGGACCTTGGAGCTAATGAACGGATAATACTGCAATGGCCCTGAGAGGACTCGAACTGATGAGCATTGGGGAATAAACTGAAGGCCTAAGCAACTGAGCTACCCCTCCAAGTTCCCTTTGCTCAAATTATTGAGATATATTCATGTTGCACTCTTATGTGTGCAAGAAGCAGCCATGGATAGGCCCACCATGTCAGATGTTGTCTCCATGCTTAGCAATGAAAGTGTGTCTCTTTCTAATCCTAAACAACCTGCTTTTTAAGTTACAAGAAGTCTTACTGCCAGAGAATTACAAACGAGAGAGGCATCCTATATTTCTGTAAATGATGTAACCATTTCAGAGATCAAAGGTAGGTAGAGCCTTACATGGTTTGCAACTATTTTAAGGGATTTTTCAATTCCTTTGTCAAAAGAAAATTTTCCCTCATTTGTATTCAGAGGCTGTACTTTATTTTTCACTAAGAAAATAGAATTTTTCTATGCTTGAAGTTTGCATAGGTTACATATGTACTACCGATTGATCTAAGCAATAAAATATAGAACCGTCGTCGTTGCTGCTGCTAGGGATTCCGCTTTTGCTATTGGTATCGCTGCCACTGCCGCGGGACGATGAATCAAAGGAAGAAGATGATCACACACTGAACTGAAAATGAGAAAAGAAACAAAAAAAACAAAAGAGAATTTTCGAATTGAGCTAAAATCGCAAATCCAAACCTCAAGCGAGGAGATATATAAAGCTGAAATTGTGCTCAAATCACGAGCCTTGTTGTTCGCTTCTGTTTAAATGCCATAGATGAACGAAATATGATGAAATCTACATTGAGATGAAGCAAAATCTAGGATACGTTGGATGTAGGATTTGTGAAATTTAAGGTTGGGCAAGAAAAATTTAGGATTTGAGCGAGAGAGATTTACGAAAGTTCACAAGAAGAGGGAATAATTTGAGTGGAAAAAAATCGACATGGTGGCTTATATACAATTAGTCTATGCCAACCGCTTGCTATATTAGCCGTCAGCGGCTTCCTATAATAGCCATCGGGACCTTTTTTTTTGTAGTGCAAGTCAAATAACGGCTCATATCGGGTCAGCTGATAGGTATCGGATATGCTCAGACAAAATGCCAAAAATGCCCTTTACAAATTTTTTGATATATATATATATATATATATATATATATATATATATATATATATATATATATATATATATATATATTTATTTATTTATTTATTTATTTTTAATAAAAAAAAAGTGCTTATATATCGATTGGTTTGGCCTATACATATCCAATATATTGGAAACATATCTAGCTGGGACCTACCTGATAGGTGACTCACACATTGAGTCCCTGTGTATCTAACATGTCCGATACATGTGAGATGGACTCGGGCCGATATGTTAACATGAATTGTTGTTAAATTCTTGATTGTGACCATAAAACTTTATGCATTTTTTTCTGCAAAATAATCAACTGTCAGAAACAGAAAATTGCAAATGGCGGGTAGGTTTTGTATAGGCATTCGATGTGGCACAATGTGACTGAGTGCCCCAACCTGCTTTGCTACCACTGCACTTACAATCAATTGTGTCGCCACCCAGAATCAAAATTTCAGATTATGAAAGGGCCGAAAATATAAAATTTCGTTTTGATTTCGGAATTCGGCCATTTACGCCGAAATTTTGATCCTCCGTCGCCACACGTCAGCCACCACCCTTTTCCTAACTTTGTCCCATACGAAGGTTTGAAGATGTTGATGAGGACAACATCATTTCGATTGACCAATCAGTAAACAGCTTAAAAATATGTGACAAAATCAACTAAAGTCCAAATTAGAAAAAAAAAAAGTAAAAGACTAATTTCACACGTTTCACTCTCACTCATCGACCACACCAGCTGCCCTGACCAGGCAGCACCTCTATTATAGAACCATCAAAGACTCCCTCTCCCTCTCTCTCTCTCCTCTCTTTTCCTCTCTCTCTCTCTCCACTTCATCACTTCCTCACTTCCACTCACCAAAATGGAAACCCTCACACCAGCGACACTCGCTCTCTCTCTCCTCTTACTCACCTTCACTCTCCATCTAATTTTCCGTTATCGACGCCCCTCTCCCTCAACCTCTACCCGCACCCCACCCTCCCCACCCAAACTCCCCATAATCGGCCACCTCCACCTCCTCACTGACATGCCCCACCACTCACTCGCCCAACTCGCCACCCAACTCGGCCCGATTCTCCACCTCCAACTCGGCCAAATCCCCACCCTCGTCATCTCCTCAGCCCGACTCGCCCGACTCGTCCTCAAAACCCACGACCACGCCTTCGCGAGCCGGCCCCAACTCGTCGCGGCCCAGTACCTCTCCTTCGGCTGCTCCGATATAACCTTCTCCCCCTACGGCGCATACTGGCGGCAAGCTAGAAAGATTTGCGTCACCGAGTTACTGAGTCCAAAACGAGTCAACTCGTTCCGACTCATCCGAAACGAGGAGGTGAACCGGTTGCTGGGTTCGGTCTCGGCCAAGTCGGGATGGGACACGGACGTGAGTGACCGGTTCTTTGCTCTGGCTAATAACGTTTTGTGTCGTGTCGCTTTCGGGAGGCGGTTCGTATCGGACGGTACAAACCGGTTGAACGAGGTTTTGGCGGAGTCCCAGGCGTTATTTGCTGGGTTTTGTGTCGGCGATTTTTTTCCGGGGCTTGCGTGGATCAGCGGTTTGAGTGGGCATAAGGGGAGGTTGGAGAGGAATTTGAAGGAGTTGAGGGCGGTGTGTGATGAAATAATCGGGGAGCATCTTGAGAAGAGAGACGTATCGGATGTGAGTAGCATCGTATCGGACGATATTTCGGGTAGGGAGGATTTCGTTGACGTTTTGTTACGAGTCCAGAAAAGTGGGGATCTAGAGGTGCCGATTTCTGATGATAATCTCAAAGCACTCGTCCTAGTATGTCAAAATTAATCATCTCTCTTTCTTTTCAAAAATTATAAATTTAGGACATAGTTATTGAAGACAAAGTACAGGCGGCTGACGTGGCCAAATATGATTGGCTGCATAAACCTATATTAATTGGTCTCTCCGGCACTTGCAGTCAATTATGTCAGCACCATATAAGTGGCAAGCACTTTGTCTACATGAAATATGTCCTTGATATAATACTGTCTTTTCTCTTTTTATAAAACGAACTTATACAATTGCCACGTGGCATTTGATGCCTACATGTCTTAAATTACCAATGTTAAGAACCAAGTAAGCATATGATCACATTAGTTTAGAAAATTATGATAAGCACACAACAAAACAGGGGACCAACAATAGACCACTTACGTGGGACGATACAAGTGCAGGCTGCAACCTGCATTGCTGGGCCCACTATGCTAGCATCGCGCCACATAAGCGGTGCGATTGATTGGTCCGCCATATTTATTAAATCCCATACAAATCCTTGACAATAAGCTTGGAGGGTGAAATTATCATTTTACCCTTGTGCCTGTATCGAGATTTTTCTGTATAATTATATTACCAAGTGATATATAAAGGCATAGTTCAATGATTGTAATTAGGGAGTCATTACTTGTACTTGAAAAGTTGGCCATTGCATCGAATTTAAAGAAAGATTTAAAATTTTGGTGACCTCTACTTTGTGAAAATACCATCTAAATCGTTTTATTTGAAGATTATGATTTAAAAATACTAAGTTCAAAATATTAGTATGAAATATAATTTTATATCATGTGATTAAATATAGTCAAATGCTTTTATCTGATTCAACAGTTGATGACAATAGTTCATATTATAAATATCGCGCTTTGCTTTAATCTTATGCACCGAAGATTTATAGATCATTAACTTAAAATCAGATAACCTAGATTAGGTTTTCACATATCACATGTCCCCAAAATACCAAGTCTTTCTTTAAATTCGATGCAAGGGCCGACTTTATTAGTAGAATTAATGGCTCCCTTATAAATATAGTGAAAGTAATAGTGATAATATATAAAATTATAAGGTCAATGGCATCAACCTTGGGAAATGAGCGATGAAAGCACAAAGTAATTTTTATTGTTAATATTTTTTGTGGGACAATGTTAATTAGAGGATAGATCTTATGCAGACAAAGTAAAGGTGGCTGATGTGGCACGATATAATTTGCTGCATGGGCAGTGAGACTCAATTAATATAGGTTGGTGCAGCCAATTAGGTCACGCAACATCAGCTGCCTACACTTTGTCTACATCAAATCTGTCCATTTATAATTTTTCTTTTTTGTGCAATGACTCTTGATTGCATGATTTTATATTGCTTATTTTTATTTTTCACCATAGTTATATTACAACCTTGGTATCAAAAATCGGTTTTTGGCCAAACCGATACGCATCGGTCCCGATACGGTATCAGATATCGACCAATTGGTAGCCCGAGTGATAGTGCATGAAACCAGCGAATTCAGAACTTATGGCATATGCCGCACACCACGTCACGCTCATAAAGCCATAGCTTTTTTTAAAGTCTAAAGCAGTGACAAATGACAAGCTATCAGTCACATTACACAAAAAAACACTACAAAAAATAAGACTATTAGCGGCTGTCGAAAACTGGTGCTATTAACAAAAAAATTGCCGCCAATACCCTTGCAGCTAATAATCTTAATAATTTTTTCGTTAATAGTGGCAGTTTTTTGTAGCAAAAAATTGGCGCTAATAGTCTTATATTTTATAGTGAAGGAGCCGTTTACTTTCTTTGGTTTCTCTAAACGCACCAATGCGGTTGCTAAAAGCACTTACATCCCAGACCTCTTTAAACCCGTTGATTGCTTGAGATCAAATGATGGGGGTAGTACTTTGCCCCGATATTCTACCAGAAGGATCTTGAGATCATGTCTCACCTATCAGATGATAAATTTTTGATTCCACATGTCACATATCGTCAAAATATGACCTTAAAATTTGTTTGAGTGTGGTGTGCCATAGCCTTGGATTCAAAATTTATTTTTTTGGGATCTGTGACACCCTATTAGACCAACGCCTTAGACAGGCTGCTTTTTGTGGGATGTGAGTCGTGTGATAGACGGACAACTTGTCACTGATCATAATAAAAAAGGCTTTTTGAAATGCAATAAATAATTAAATATATTCATTGGACGGTTAGGATCGTCCAATCCATCTATTTTTTCAGTTTTATAAAATTGACCGATCCTATTGGTATTGGTTGATACGTATCGGCCCCAGGCAAACCAATACTCGAGACCGATACCGATTTTAATACCTTGGTTACAACCATCAACCGCTCATTTATATACACACGATCATGAGATGGGTGTTACATGGCAACATACTAATGTGGGACCAAGTAAGTTGTGTGGTCTGAACATGTGTCCGATAAAGAAGAAGTATGTAACCTGTAATTAAGAGAATTTATATTTTATTTTAAAGTATTTAGAAGATTTAAAATATGTATATAATCTTAAAGTATTTAAAGTATTTTATTCAACTGGTATACTATTCCCTTGTCGAAGCAATAGGTCATGAGTTACGGATTGAGAGTTAGCTCAATTGGTATCCTCTCTCCTTTTCGATGCTTGAGTTAGTGGGTTTTATACTTCGCGTTTACTTTCTCTCTTATATTAATAAAGTGAGTGTTGTTGTGTGGGATTTATTCCCCTGTGTCACTCAATGTGAGTGCTTTGTTCCAAGTGCTGCTCCTAGATTGGCGTACTTTCTATGATATGTAAGAAAATTATAAATGTAAGATAGATTTGTTGAAGATAAAGTGCAGGCAGCTGACGTGGCGCGACGTGACTGACTGTACGAACCTGTATTAATTGATCAGCCCCACCTCACTTTTAGTCAATTGCATCATATCAGCTGCATGCATTTTATTGAATAAAATTTGTCATATCAGCCGCTTGCATTTGGTTTGCATAAACTTTGTCCTCCATATAATACTCTCCACGATATGTATGACACATCCTGATTGTCTATGTTATATGATACTATCATTAAAAAAAAAAAAAAAATTGTGGAGATTTCAAGAAACAATTTTCTATATATTTTTATTTTTTGACTCGAAGAAGCATCCAACATCATTTTTTTATAGATCCGTATGTTGGCGGCATCACTTGAAATCTATTGACTCGAAGAAACAATTTTCTCTACACGTATGTTGCCGGCATCACTTGAAATTTATTGACTGCGTCTAATCGGATGGTAGAGATTATTTTACACTAACTTTTTGTATGATGGATTTTAAGACCATGGGCATGTCATTAAATAGTCAATAAGTTGATTTCACATGTTGCAGATTCCAACAAGTGCCCTAAAGTTATTAGGCACAGATTAGAACGTTTTGGGGATCTGTGATGTGGAATTATAAATTGACTGTATAATAGTACGCATATGATCTCAAGATCCATTGTGCAAAAGATTGGAGTGAAAAATGATCTCCACCATCCGGTTAGAGGCAACCAATGGATTTTCAATGTTGACGCCCGTGGTTGGCTACGCACCTTACGCACCCGTTTAACGTAGGTGAGGAGTAGTTTCGAACTCGCTACTTTGAGGAGTTTGAGTATACCCAGTGTGACAACCCCTTGTGGCCGAGGGTAAAATTTCGGTCATTTCGCCCAAAATTTTGATCCGTGTTGCAAAATAATGCTTCAACACAAGTAAATTGATGGAAAATCTACAAACATGCATTTGTTATCAATCTCGTACATATTTAAAATATTGGTCTAAGTGTGTAGATGATATCATAGAGCCAAGGCTGTTGAGTAAGGCATTGTATGACATGTAGGCTTTAATGACATGAAAATTCACTTTTGTGGTCAATCAAATTTATGTTATGTAATTAATAAATTAATGGTGGACCACTTTGGTCAAACTCTCGCAACCATGAATCAAAATGCTGGAAAATCGATACGCATCGTCTGAGCCTAAAATCGATACGTATCAGTACCGAACAGTTTCAGACAATACATTCAATATATCGTCCGGCTATGTACATATAGATCAATGATACGGTATATTCAATGTACCGTATTGTTCACCACCAACACCGATACGTATCATCTGATACGTATCGGTATCGGACGAAATTTTGATCCATGCTCGCAACATCAATGTGCTTAGCGTATAGCGTATCCTAGTCTGGAGAACATGCAACGGAAGAAGATTGATAGGAAACCAGGGGTGTACCCTTGATTTTCTTCTAGTGGAGACTAGCGATGATAGAAAAATGTCAACAGTTGTTTTATCATAGATTTGGGAGCTAGCTAAGGCCCAAGAGGCGACCGTCTCGGGCCCAAAATTTTTTGGGGTCCTCAAATCTTGGAAGTCTTTATCATCTAGTTGTTTAATATAATATTTAATGTATATAATTATTGAATTAATCTAATTATTTAGTTGGTTAAGTGACTAGTGTTACTTTATTTTTTACCTAATAGGTTGTGGGTTCAACTCTTCTTAGGTCCGATATTTGCATATTTTTTTAATGGGTTATGGATCGGGTTTCGATCGGGTCGGTCCAGGTCATTGGTCGGGTCACTAGCCTCACTGTGCCAGGCTAGCCCTATATATTGATCCAGTAGATTCTCTGGCCCAATTTTGATCATGCCAGATTTGTTTGAGCAAATCTTTTATATATAGGGTACCTCTAAACTTGTCCACTAGTTCTTCGTAAGCGCCCACGTCCCAGACCCCTTGAAAAACATTGATTCCTTCGAATGAGATGATGGAGATCACTTTTCATACCTATCTTTCACAAAATAGATCTTCAGATCATGGCCTACCAATCAGACGTTCAATTTTTTATTTCATGTGTCACAAATCCTCAGAAAATGCCCTTGAAGCATATGACGCACATCACGCTCAAATGTGAGTTTATGGCCATTTTTTGGGATCTATGACACGCTGAATCACAAATCAACTGTTTGATAGGTGCACCATCATCTTAAGATCTATTAAGTGAAAGATATGGGTGAAAAATGATCTCCGTCATATGATTGAAAGGATTCAATGGTTTTCAAGGGGTGTGAGATGTGGGTGCGTTTAGAGGTCTCAATCTTGGAGGATGCTTGAGCGTCCACTAATAGAGGACGAACACCTTATATATATATATATATATATATATATATATATATATATACATAAAATTTTCTTATTAAATAACTTAAAATAGCGATTTTAAGCTCGTTAGAGTTCCATTTTTTGCAAATGATTTGTTAATTTTAATCTATTTGATGAGACTTATCCAATGAACCTATTTTTTGAACTTTTTAAGACTGTTAAAGTGCTAAAAATGGCCGTGAAAGATTCAATGGCAGTTAAAGTAATAATAAATATTAAAATGTTATTAGTTGGGTTACTCGATTCCTAGGGTACATTCTACTATTTAGCTTTTCTCTTTTTGTGTTGCATTTTTCTTTAATATATATTTTCGTTAATTTGCTAGTTGCATTTTCAAATTATAAACAATAGAATGGAATATGAAGATATTTGTAATCTAAAAGCAATAAGTATTATTTTATTTGTCAAAAAACAAAAAAAATTGTAGCAATTATTTTTTTTAAAGATTAATATGAAAGAAGGGCCCTATTTTAAGAACTCGCCTTGGGCCCCCAAAATCTTAGGGCCAGCCCTGCTTATACATAAAAGAAGGTTGTATAAGAAACCTATTCTATATATTTTGACAAGTTAAATGGGGCTACAACCCCACACTGCTATTTTTCCACTTGATTCACTTCTGAAGTGGATTTACTTATCATTGGGAAATTTGAATGTGTGTATTAATATTGTCTAAGATCATTATGTTATATATATATTAGTGTAATAATATATATATATATATTTTTTTCAAAATTAAGTCTATATTTATTATTATATATTAATAATTATTTGATGGCAAAGTTGTAAAAATTATTTACTTTATGTGCAAATAAATAAGAAAAATAACTTGTAATATATATATATATATATAGAGAGAGAGAGAGAGAGAGAGAGAGAGAGAAGCCTAAGAGGGACAGGACAAAAGGCCCAATGTCTTTAAGCCCAATGAGCAGGTGGCTTATAATGGGTCTTAAGCACAATAGTTGCCTCCAACAACTTTTAAGTCAAAGAGGCGCTTCATAATGCTAAAAGATCTTAAACAGTATTTTCATATTATTTTTTCACATTTCTCTTCGAAGAAGTGTCTTTTTAAATTTTGGTACATATCTTCACTATAAATTTGAAAAGACACAAGTGAAATCAATTTATCTTTATCGTTATCTAAAAAGACATAAATTTCTTCACGATCGGTTAAAAAGACATAATGATTCAGAATTTTCTCTATAAATAGAGATAAGATCCCCGTTAGAAAGATATAAGACACAACATAAATAATAATTTTTCTCTCTTACATTCTTAATTTCTTTATTTAAGAATCTTTTGTGTATCAAAAAATTTGTATGACAGGTTCTTTTTCTAGAAAGTGCAATTTAGAAAAGAACATATGAATTTTGGCAAAATCAGGCCTTGTTGTATCCTAAAGGCAGATGTACTGGGAACCCAAGTGCATCTTCATTTATCCGACGGAGTGTGGGCGCCTATTGTCTCTAAGACAGCGTAGTGAACTACGTGCCTCGGAGCTATTTTTAATACTATATATTTCAACACTTTAAAGATAATAGATCGTTCTAATGGCTTAGAGCATAAAGTTCATGAATTAAGATCTCATCAAACTTGACCGATTTGACGGATCAATTTCAAAAGATGTCAGCAAAAGGTGCAATTTATCTTGCGACAATTCAAGAATGCTTACGTCCTCATTATACCATGTTCACCAATTTCTGTCGTGAAAATAGCAGAAAATATGACTAGTGGAGGATCAGATGCTCGACTCAAATGACTAAAAGATAATCAAGATTGACAGGACCACATCTTTAATGCATTGAACAATAGGTTGTTCAACACATTCTGTAAGTGCACTGCCGCCAAAGATTTATGAAATTCTTTAGATAAAAAGTACTTAACTGAAGATGTTGGTACAAATGCCTTTCTACTCTCTAAATATTTTGACTTTAAGATTGCTGAGGATAAACCGATTCTTGAACAAGTTCAAGAATTACAATTTATTATCACTGAGATGGAAGAAGAAAACATGAAACTTTCAGAAAGTTTTCAAGTGGGTCTCATTCTTGCGAAACTTTCATCTAGTTGAAAAGATTATTGAAAATCTATGACCCATAATAAAGATCTTTATACTCTAGATAGGATTTTTAAGAGTCTTAAAAATTGAAGAAGAGAATCAAACTACAGACAAGAAGGTTGTTGTTTCCGAGCCTACTAGGGCTCATGTTGTTTCTCCTAAAAAGAATCCTTTTAAGAAATTTTTTCATAAGAATGACCAGTCTAAGATGAATGAGAAGAAAGATTGCTATGTTTGTGAAAAAAGGGGGCACTTTGCAAGAGAGTGCAAGTTGAAGATATAATTGTTGGAGTGGTATCAGAAGTCAACATGGTTGAATATAAAGGCCATTAGTGGGTCGACTCTGGTGCTACTCGATATGTCTCTTTTAACAGGTTTGCATTCATGACCTACACGCCTCAAGGAAAAGGATAACAACTATACATGGGGAATTTGTCTACCATTGAGATTGATGGAATTGGAACAGTGATATTAAAATTATTTTCGAAAAAGACTCTTGTTGAAGGATGTGCTACATGCTCCACAAATTAGGAATAATCTTATTTCTGTATGTCTCTTAAGCAAAAATGAGTTTAAATTAGTTTTTTTTTAGAAGATGATATTATCCAAGAATGATATTTTCATTGGAAAGAGTTACGTTATAAACAATATGATCAAGTTAAATGTTATCAATGAAAATTGTTCTTCTTCTTATATTGTAGAGTCTTTTGATTTATGACATGCTAGATTAAGAAATATCAATTCTCAAGTCATGAAAAATATGATGAATCTAGACTTAGTTCCTAAATTTTTAAAGACCAAAGATAAAAAATTTCAAATGTGTGCAATATAAAATAATAAAAAAGTCACATAATAGTGTAGAAAATAATACTACTAGCTTAGAATTAATCCATTCTGATACCTGTGAATTAAAAAGTGTACTTACCAAAGGTGATAAGAGATATTTTATAACATTCATAGATGATTGTAGTAGATATTGTTATATATATTTGCTTAGACATAAAGAAGAAGCTTTTAAAGTTTTTATAACTTATAAAGCAGAAATTGAAAATAGTTAGAAAATAAAATTAAAATACTTAAAAGTGATAGAGGGAGGAGAATATCTTTCTTATGAGTTTGCTGAATTTTATAAATAATATGAGATTAATCATGAAGTGACAGCCTCTAGGACACCACAATAAAATAGTATAACCGAACGTAAAAATAAAACTTTACTAGAAATGATTAACTCTATTTTATTAAATTCAGGCTTACCTATGAATTTATGGGTGAAGCTATTTATATTTGTCATATTTTAAATAGAATACTTTATTATAAGAATAATATGACTCCGTATGAGTTAAAGAAGAATAGAAAACCTAACTTAAAATATTTAAGAGTGTGGGTTGCTAACCTATGTTAGAAAATCAGATGAAAAAATAAAAAAGTTGGGATATAAAACTTATAAGTGTGCATTTATTGGATATGCTCACAATAGTAAATTATATCACTTCTTAAACTTAAAAGATAATGTATAATAGAGTCTATAGAAGCACATTGTTATGAAAACTTACAGCCTAAGAATAATGTTTCAGATTTTAGAGATTCTAACCAATTGAAAATAGAAGATGAAACATATTTTGATCAAGTCAAATACAAAGATCAGTTAAAAATAATATAGAACAAAGACGCAGTAAAAGAACTAGAAAAGATCCATTTTATAATTTTGGTTCAAATTTTTATACCTATGTTTTATAAGCAGATCTTAAAACATATAAGAAAGTCGTAACATTTTTAGATAGTATATTTTAGAAGGAAGCAATGGATGATTAAATAGAATCCATTAAAACTAATCAAACATAGGAGTTAGTAAATTTGTCGTCAAGTTCGAAGACTATAGGAAGTAAGTGAGTATTCAGGAAGAAATTTAAAGCAAATGAAAGTTTAGATAAATTTAAAGCTAGATTAGTAGCCAAAGGGTTTAGACAAAAGGAATGAGTAGATTATTTTGACTCTTTCTCTCATGTTGTACGCATGACATCTATTAGACTATTAATAGTTTTAACATCTATATATAATTTATATATACATCAAATGGATGAAAAAATCGTCATCTTAAATAGAGATTTAGAAGAAAAAATATATATGAATTAACCTGAAGGATACATAGAACTAGAAAAAACACACATGATATGTAAATTAGTGAAATCACTATTTGGCTTAAAACAAACACCAAAATAATGGCATGAAAATTTTGATAAGAAAATAAAAGATTTAGATTTTAAACCAAATGAAACTGATAGATACATATATATAGTAAATTTCTACAAAATAGAGGAGTTATTATAACATTATATGTAGATGACATGTTGATCTTTAGTACACATCTTGATTTAGTGATAGAAACTAAAAAATATTTAAAAACAAATTTTGATATGAAAAATATGAGAGAAACTTATTGGAGTTAAAATAATAAGAGAAGATAAAAGTATCTCATTATCTCAAGAATATTATATTGAATTTTTTAAATAAAATTTAATATTGTTGATTGTTCACTTTCTCCTACCCCAAGTGATCTAAATACGAAATTAATAAGAAATTCTGGTAGAGCAAGATCTCAATTGAAGTATTCTAAAATCATTGGAAGTCTTATGTATCTAATGAATTGAACTAAACTCAATATAGCATCTATAGTGGGGATATTGAGTAGATTTACTAGCAACTCAGGGTCAGAACATTGATAAGCTCTTTGTAGGGTATTGAGATATTTGAAAGGAACTATAAATTATAGTTTACAATATAGTGGCAAACATGAACTGTTAGAGGGTTTACTGATGCTATTTGGATTTCTAACTCCTCTGATTCAAAATTCACAAGCAGATGAATTTTTACTTTAACAGGAGGAGCAATATCGTGGGGGTTAGAAAATAAACATATCCTTTTGATTTAAGTATTAATCAGAGTATATAACATTGTCTGCGGGAGTAAAAGAGGCAGATTGGCTTCGAAGCTTTATAAGATAAATTCCTTTGATTCAAGGCATATAGGCCTTAGATATAATATCATTTGACAAATATTGAGTGATGGAGTGATCGTATTGGACTACATACCAACTTTTGAGATGCTTGCGGATCTGCTTACAAAAGCATTACCCAGAGATATAGTGTTGAAAACATCGAGAGAGAGAGGAGTCTAAGACCGATATATTTAATGGCACAGTAGTTGAACCTCAAGTTAGTAGAGTTGGAGATCCCAAATTCTAAGTTCAACAAGATAAGAAACTACTTCGTGACCTTGAAAGTGCACAAAGGTATGTTGCCTATTGGCTATCCCTATGATGTTAAATTTCGTGCAAATCTCTTATAACGTGAGATGGTGAGTTTAACTCTTAATGATTCTGTAGGCATTTATTTGTTGCAGTTATAAAGTAATTACAAGAGCACTCATGATAGACTCACCTATATGAGTATGGAACTGAAGTCACTTCAACAGAGATTCGGTCATCTCTATGAGATACTCATGAAATCAAAATTTTAGCACATGACTATAAAGCATAAGCCTTATGTCACTAATGATTTACATCATAGTAAGTATATATGTAATTTCGATTTGTTAGACATGTTTTAAGTTCAAAGCTATAAGCTACTTAAAGTCCCTACAAACTTTAAGTTGTATACACTAGTCAAAGGTACAAACCGAACGGTACCTCTGATGATGCTTAGTATGATCGCTCTGATACATATTTTTTTATTGTAAAATAAGTGGAGGAATGTTATATATATTAGTGTAGTAATATATATTTTATTATTTCAAAATTAAGTCTATATTTATCATTATATATTAATAATTATTCGATGGCAAACTTGTAAAAATTATTTACTTCATGTGCAAATAAATAAGAAAAATTAGTTTTAATATATATAAGAAAGAAAGAAAGAAAGAGAAAGAAGCCCAAGAGGCGCGGGCCAAAAGGCCTAATGAGTGGGTGACTTCCAATGGGTCTTAAGCCGAACAGTTGCATCCAACAACTTTTAAGCAGAAGAGGTTCTTCACAACTGCTTAAAGATTTAAAACAATCTTTTCGTAGTGCCTTTTTGAAGAAGTGTCTTTTTAGATTTTGATACATCTCTTCACCGTAAATTTGAAAAGGCATAAGTGAAATCAATTTATCATTATCTAAAAACACACAAATCTCATCACGGTCATTTGAAAAGACACAATGATTTAGAATTTTCTCTAAATAGAGATAAGATCTCTGTTAGAAAGACATAAGATATAGTAAAAATAATAATTTTTTTCTTTTACGTTCTTAATTTCTTTATTTAAAAATCTTTTTGTGTATTAGAAAATGTGTGACAGGTTCTTTTTCTAAAAAGTGTAATTTAGAAAAGAACATACGGTTCTTGGCAAAATCAAGTTCTGTTGTATTATGAAGGCAAATTCGCTGGAAACCCAATTGCATCTTCATTTATCCGACGGAGTGGAGGCGTCTATTGTCTTTAAGACAGTATAGTAAACTATGTGCCTCAGAACTATTTTCAATACCGTATATTTCAAAATATTAAACATTTGCAATGCATCATACCTCTTTTTCATTAATATATTAAGGTAGCTTTATTAACATTCATGGGTTGCATTTTAAAAATTTCTAAGCTTCTAGAAACGCTACTTCCCCCTAGCCAATAACTAGGTTTGCGATGTATTCATCACTTCGTATTGTTATAACATAAAGGCATTTTGATTCTTATAAAAATTGAACTAATTGTGACAGCACGCCTTCTCTTGTTATAATTGTAAAGATACGATATGATATAGTCTACTTGTATTTTTGCTTACAGGACATGTTTGTTGCCGGAACCGATACAACGTCGGCAACCTTAGAATGGGTAATGACCGAGCTCGTAAGGCACCCAAGAGTGATGAAGAAAGCACAAGAACAAGTCAGGATGGTTGTAGGGAGCAAAGGAAGAGTCGATGAGGACGACCTCCCGCACCTTGACTACATGAAAGCGGTGATAAAAGAGACTCTTCGATTGCACCCTCCTGTTCCTCTCTTAGTACCGCGTGAATCCATTCAGAAATGCACTCTTGACATCTACGAGATACCTGCCAAGACGAGGGTATTCATTAATACCTATGCCATAGGACGCGACCCTCAGTCTTGGGAAAATCCCTTAGTATACAACCCCGAAAGGTTTATCGGTTCCGATATAGACATCAAGGGTCAGGATTTTGAGCTCTTGCCATTTGGAGGAGGGAGAAGGGGTTGCCCTGGGTATTCTTTCGGTTTGGCTACGATAGAGATTGCATTGGCTAGTCTCTTGTATCATTTTGATTGGGAGTTGCCACGCGGCGTTGCAGCTGATGATGTGGATCTTGGTGAGGATTTTGGGCTAGCCACTAGAAAGAGGGTTCCACTTGTTCTTGTCCCTTTGAAAAATAGGGAATATGAATACAAGGGCAGTGATTCTATGTAGAAACAAGTCAAACAGCTGCTCCCCAAACTTTGTTAAGTGTTTTGTACCAGTTTATTTGTGCTATTGTTGTGTTAATTAGTTTTGTTTATACAAAGCTTTAGTTATCTTCTCCTTTTCTTTTGAGGATTTATGGACCCTCTTCTCAAGTTTCCTTTGGCTTCTACAAGCATAAAGAATTCCGAGATGGAAATCAGAAGGAGATTCAAAGCCGGAACAATGCGCGAAATGTTTGAGAGCTCCTGATCCGGGTTTCTACAAAATTAATGTTGATGCTACATGGAAAAAAGATACGAAAAGGGCTCGCATTGGGGTGATAGTTAGAGATGCGGCGGGACAGGTAGCTTAGGCAATGTTTAATGAAGCAAAGTGCTGAATTAGGGGAAGCTGTAGCAGCAAAAATGGGACTTTTACATGGAGTCGTCATCGAAAGTGACTCTAGTCGGGTGATAACAGCGATCTGAGATGACTCCACAGATCTCTTCGAATTGGGAACTATCCGCTGATCTTTTTTACTCTTCCAAAGAGCAATGCCAAACACAACCTAAGTTAATCAGCAGATTTTTTTCAACTTTTAAATGTAATCATGTGCTACAAAGTGCGAATCAGACGGCTGATGCTCTAGCTAGATATAGTAATCAGTGCGCCGGTCAAAGAGTTTGGATGGAGGAATTTCCGACACACATTGCTCCAATTGTAATTTCTGATTTTCAGAATTAATTTAAGTTTCATTCCTTCTCAAAAAAAAAAAAAAAAAAAATATAGTACAAGCGACATTTCTTTAGAATTAATTAATTTAAGTAAGGCTATATTTTTTGTTTTAAAATAAAATTTTAACAATATAGAGAGATGACATTCAAACACCAAATAATGTTTAAAATGATCTTAGGCTATTAAAATAAGATTTTTTATCTCACACTGTTGAAGAGTGATTTATCATTATGCCATGTGGCATGCACCTATGATCAATCTAAATTTCTGAAGTAACTATCTATTATTGGAATATGCATGTCTCAGCCCAATGATATATGCCGATAAGCGGATGTGAACCATCTGATTGATGAATGTTATTATCAACCATTAAAACTAAAAACAACAGTTGATTATAGTCCAAGATCGGAAGGTTTAAATCTCTCTAAAACTCCATTTTTGGGCCAATTGCACTTCAATATGTGATCTCTCACTTTGACGGTTCGAATCACCCACATTGTAAACCATTAATTATTGGTATTTAAATGATGGTCAGAAGAGTCTGTCCCTTTTAAGTTTATAGCTATCCAAACCGTCATTTGCATTTTTTTTTTAAATTTAAAGAACGCATAATTATATTATATGAAAAAATAATAATTAGAACTCATCCCATCTCGAGCGAATCGGTGATTGGAAATATCGAATTGCAAGGGGATCGGGACAAAAAGTGCTTTCAATCATATGATGAGAAACTTCTACTACAAAAAACATAAGCCTATTTGCAACACTAAAAACTGTTGCTATTAACCAAAAAAATTCCATTTGAAACACTAAAAACTGTCACTATTAACCCAAAAAGCTGAATGATCTAAAAATCTTCATCGAATTTTGAGAATTTCAGTATTTCTTTTCAACATTTAATGTTTAAATTCTTTTTTTTTTTAACTCTCTCTTTTTTTTTTTTTAAATTAATATGGCGACAGAATAGTCGCTTTGCGCTGGCAGTCAACACACAGCTGAAAAGAGCTTAGATGGGAACAGTGCTTGCGTGAACCTTTATTATATAGGTGGCTTCCCTTTGCATTTGTTTTGTTCTCATCGATGTGGGACTAAAAACATGACTGTAGATTGCTCAATAGGCATCGTTTACTCACCCAAAAGGCTACTTTTTCACCCCACGCCCTCCACCTGCTATGTATCGCCTTGAATCAGATGGTAGAGGTCATTTTTATTCCGCATCTTTTGCATATTGGATCTATGGATCATGTTCATACCATCAGACGATCGATTTTTTATTACGCATTTCACACATCTCAAAAAGTGATGCTATAATCATGCTTGAGCGTGATGGAGTTCATATGATTTTAGGGTCACTTTTTGAGATATGTGCCTCGTGTAATTAAAAATCAATCGTCTGATGATATGCTCACAATCCATAGGTCCATTGTGTAGAAGATGGGGATGAAAAATGACCTCCACCATCTGATTCAAAGGCGGTCAATGCATGCCGACTGAAGAAGGTGGGGTGAGAAAGCAGCTTGGTTGGGGCGAGTATAATGGTACACTTTGTCAATTTGTCTTTTATAGATCTATTCTTGAGCTCGGCATCAGTGCTCGGCGTCAGTGCCCGGATCAATTGCTAATTAAAAAAAAAATATTAATTATATATTTTTATATATTTTTAATTGCCGAAATTTTTCCGAAATGTATCGAAATTAATCCAAAATGTACCGAAAGGACCCCCCACCGAAAAGTTACCGAAAACAAAATTTGTCACTATAATTAAAGCATGTCTTTCTAATTTTTTATAAATTGATTAAAGCATATATCACAATTATAAAATTTGGAAAAATCCCTCAAAGTCAATAAAATTTCAAAAATTTGACGAATCAAGCAAATATTTGGCAAAAAGTTCGGTAAACCACCTATTCTAAATTTTCGATTTAAGTGGAAGAATTTTTACAGAGTGCAAAAGATTGAAATGAAAAACAATCTACATCAATCTTCATCACCTGATTAACGACTACCATGTAAATTCAACATACCATTAACTCTTGATGGTCTCTTTGATCTAGAAGATGGATCCATCCAATTTTTTGCACAGTAGATCTTCTTATCACGGGCATCAAAACACAAAACATATAGTAGTTCCACACAATGTATCAAATATCGGCCGATACCAACACGTATCAGTTTTCTAGCCAACCGAGACATATCTGTTCCGATATGTATCAGGTATCTGTATCAGTATCGGCCAATATAGGCCCGTATCAGGGATCGGCCGATACGAGATATGTATCAGCTCCGATACATATCAGGTATCAGTAGTTGTATCGGCTGATACCTTTCAATTTTTATTTTTTTTAAATACATAAGTACTTATTGGTATCGGCCAATATGCATCAGCGATACATATTGGTTCCCCATGGACCGATGCCCAATATGGATACCAAGTTGACACCTTGGTTTCACATGACACAAAGAAATAAATTTAGGGAAATTTACCTAACCGACCCTGTCAGATGTACCTTTTACTGCAGAGACCCTATAGTTTCACCTTTACCCCAATCGACCCGCTGCACGCCGAGCCATCTTCCGCCTTTAGGAAATACCGGATTTACCCTCAATGTAATAAATAGCCGCCTTCACCAAACCCTACACACTGTTTACCTTTTTACTTTTTTACTTTTTCGTTCGAAGTCGGTGGAGAGGCGGTCGAGAGTCGCTAGCATTCCGTTCATCAATCTTCAAGCTACCAAACCTGTAAGTAGCTAGTAAATAATTAATTTCTGTTAATTTTTTTTCTTCCTCTTTCGTCGGTTCACATTTTGTAGTAAATTTTATAACTATCGATTGTATAGACAATCGATAACGATTGTAAACTCAATCGATATCGATTGTCTATACAATCGATATCGTTTTCGCCAAAATTTACGTTTTCGTCCCAAAGGAACTGAAGAGGATCTGGTTCTGGTGGTGGTGGTGGGTCCTCCCTTACAAGATCGAAATTGATTTTGTTATAATAGGTTTTAAGGTGTTTTATCGCCGTCGTTTGACATTGGGAAATATGGGGGCTAGAAGGGATAATAGGGATGATACATTTGCTGCTGATGGTGGAAAATCATTTGCTGGTGATGGTTAGGGATAATAACGAAAGCTATTGCATTTGCATACGATAGCGATTGCATATACCACCAGAACCAGATCATCTTCAGTTCCTTTGGGACGAAAACGATGAAGTAATGAAAATTTTGGCGAAAGAAGAAAAGAATAAGAAGAAAAAAGGAAAAGAAATTGGACAATTGTATAGGTTGTCGATTGTTAACGCTATCGACATCGATTGATTCAATAGTCGATGACGATTGTGTACACAATCGATGACGATCGCGTACACAATTGATAACGATTATGTACACAATCGATCACGATTGTTTAGGGAATCGGCGAGTTTTTTTATCTAGCCTGATTATAAACATTCTCTTTCAATTTTATTACAGTTCATATACAGAAGCCGGCAAAATGGTTGTACAACGTGCTGTTGGCAAATGTTCTCCTACTGACATTTCGAAGATCTACGAAGACGCTAGCCCGAAGCGGAAGGAGATGCTAAGTGCATCAGTTTTTGGGGGAATATTCCAAATACCAAAGGGTGTTAGTTTTGCTGGAGATGTTGTCGATACTATGTTAAGTTTTTGGGTTGAGAAGAACCACTTTCGAATCGGGAGGAGAGATGTCTATCTTCGGGAGATGGACGTTGCCTTAATTCTGGGCCTTGTAGTCATTGAACCCGAAGAGTATTCCCCTTCCATTAAAACACCTGAAGTGGAAACCATTCGATACAAATATTTTCAGGGACTACCGCCCGGGAAAATTCTGCGGTCTCATATTGATAATGGATTAAGGCTAGCGCAAAGTGATGATGACTTCGTCAAGTTTGCTCTTCTTTTTGTTCTATGTGCATTCCTTTTCCCCGGGTCCCATCTTCAATTGTCGGAGGCCCACGTTAAACTCGTCGATGACGTGGAAAGTTTCAAAATAACCCATGGGGTCTCTACGTCTTCAAAGACTTGCTAGAGTATACAGAGAAGGGCGTGGCAAATAGAAAGACAACCGACAACGATAAAGCCCTTAAGCCATATAATATTTATGGCTGCATGTGTGTACTTCAGTGATGGGCCTATAAGATGTTGCCTGAAGTCTCACCTCAAAGAACGCCAATGGTAAAACCTTTCCCCTGATTATTGAAGTGGGCGGAGAAGCACCAAACGAGGAATAAAAGCTACACTCTTACGAAGATGGTCGACAGCAAGGTATGATGTCGTTTAAACTAATTCAAATATGTAAAGGTAAACTTGTAACAACTTTAAAGAGTAATCTGGAGGATTCCGATTACCAAATCAATCGATATCGATTGCCTACGTAGTCGGAAACGACTGACTACGGAATCCGATCGATTGATTAAGCAATCGTTACAGACGGCCTACACACTCAGTGGCGACATACTACATAATCGGGATCGACTACCTACACAATCGGTATTGATTACCTACACCATCGGGATCGATTACCTACACAATCGATATCGATTACCTACACAGTCGGCATCGATTACCTATACAATCGGTATCGATTACCTACACAATCGGTATCGATTACCTACACAATCGGGATCTTAAATTTAGAGTCACTTTTCAAATTCTATAAATTTTTCTATGTTATTTTACAGCCTGCCCTTTTTTGTAACAGATTAACGCTCCCCTCGAACCCGTTACCTTCGAGTTGGACATACCACTCGTAAGGGATTATCAGCGAGTTTTAAAGGTTGTTGTTGTGGAAATTGGGGGGAAGAGGAAAGAGGTTGAGGAGGTCAGGAAAGCTGTGGAAGTTGATCTTCGGCCCAAGAAGAAAAGAAATATTTTGGTCAAAGAAGTTGAAGAGGAAGAATTTGAGGACGAAACAACGTCTGACGAAGGCTCTTCCTCAGATGAGGTCCAAGGCCAATTAGACCGGCCTAAAAGGGTCACCACGAAGACAACCAGCAGTACACCATCCTCCACTAATCAAGAGTTGTTGAGGAGGATTGATGATTTGGAGTTTGATAACATGAAACTCAACAAAAAAGCCAGGCATTTGGAAGAGATAGTTAACCAATTGGTGGAGGGGAATAAGCGGCTGGTGGAGAAGAATATGCTCCTCCGGACACAATGCAACTCCTTTAAAGAACGGCTCACTTCAAGGGATGTTCAATTGCAAATGGCGGATCACTTCAACAAGTTGATCCGGAAAGAGCAAGGAAAAATTATAGAACTCCTTCAAACGATAATGGAGGTGACACCCAAGGTATGATTGGTAGTGTAGTCTGTTTTAATTCGATTATTTATTTATTTGATTGTTTACCGATTGCATTTACAATCGGTAACGATTGCATATACAATCGGTAATAATTGCATATATAATCGATAACGATTGAGTATACAATCGATACCGATTGCAAGTGAAATCGGTACCGCTTATAAATGCAATCGGTAAGCGATCGGTACCGAATGTAAATACGATCGGTATCGATAGTAATTCTGTTCTCTGTTTTTAGAGGTCATTCTATTCTCTGTTTTTCTTATTTATCAATTTTATGTCTTTCGATGTTCAGGATGGTGCTGTTTCGAAGTTGCTATCGGAAGTGTTTCTCTCTGCCGATATGGGACAACTCCACCGCTAACGAGATTAGCAGATGTGGCACCAGCTCCTCCCGCCCAAGAGGAGTTGGCAGCAGCTGATAACCAATCCCTTGATGATGATGATAAGGGTGGTCCGACTGGTGATGAGCAATCCGAGCAACCAATAGATGCTCGCCTGAGGCCTAGGATTAAAGTCAAACAAATTGCCTTGAAGCCTAGGACAGGGAAAAAGCAGGCGATAAAAAAACCGCCAACCGAGATGATGCCCCCTCCTATGGTTGAGCGGACAGATGAGCAGAGGTTCATGAATGTCATCTGGACAGCTCCCGAAAAGGATGCCGAGTAAGTTACATATATTATGAATTTGTCCTTTTTTTCGATGATAGTTAAAACTTAGTTAGTAGTAACTTTCGTTTTGAATTAAAACTTGGCCGTTATGTTTCATGCAGCATCTACGTAAGCTCCGTGGGTGATTATACACTCCAGATGCATACGTTCAAATGTCTGGAAGGCACGACATACTTGGACAATCTTGTAAGTAACAAAATCTCTCATATTCAATTTCCAAAGTTATTTTATTTTCAAATTTTCTAAAAGTAACGATTGATTAAAAAAAGAGAACGATTGCCCAGACAGTCTAACTCGATTGTTTAGATAATCGATGACGATTGTATACACAGTCGATGCCGATTGTCTTAACAGTTGATAACAACTGTCTAGGCAGTCGAGAGCGTCTCTCTACGCAATCGGTAGCGATTGTCTGAAAAGTCGATAACGATTGTATGAACAGTCGATATCGATTATCTAGACAATCGTTAACGATTGTCTGAACAGTCGATACCGATTATCTAGACAATAGTTAACGATTGTCTGAATAGTCGATACCGACTTTGCATTTACTGAAATTTGTTTTCTTTCAGATCATGGGAGCCTACCTAAGACTTTTGGAAGTCATGGATGACGCTGCTCATCTTGAGGTTGGTGATAAATTCTTCCTGATGGGCCCCACCGGTTTGTCATATATCCCCATGGATTATAACGATTTCAGATTCTTTGTTGAAACTGAAAAACTCAACCAAAAATTGGTGGCCACTCAAATTGAACGGTGGGCTGCCCTTAAGGAAGAAACCAACCCAGGCAAGAAGATGCTCCAAAACTTCTTCTTCAATAGGTTTAGGAATCTGTGAGCTCACCAATACAACACGGTACATTATGCTCTCTGCAAACTTTGTTTATAATTTTCACCATTGTTTCCTTATATAAGGTAAATTTCCCTTATATTATTCATTTCAAATATTTGTCCCAGTCCATAGGCATGCTCCTTTGCATTGGGCTCTTGCGATCGTTAAGGTTTTAGAACGATCGGTAATGATCGTAGATCCAATTTTGGATAGGCCTTCGAAGGACAAGTATCCCTTACAAATCAACATCCTGGTAAGAATGGTTCACACCTTCAAAATTGTCTAAACAATCGCTAACGATTGATCATACAATCGCTAACGATTGAGTACACAATCGATAACGATTGATCATACAATCGCTAACGATTGAGTACACAATCGATAACGATTGATCATACAATCGCTAACGATTGAGTATACAATGGCTAACGATTGATCATACAATCGCTAACGATTGAGTATACAATCGCTAACGATTGAGTAAACAATCGTTAACGATTGATTATGCTATCGTTGTCGATCGTTTGGGCAATCGATCACACATATCTCTACATATTTTTTCTGCTTAAGTAGGTTATCTTATCAAACATTATCTGACATTACACTTTTCAAAACAGACCAAATATCTTTCCGCGATTTTACATGTACACGGAGACTCCACTGCATTGGAAGCTGCGACCTATCCGTGGTCAAGTTCTGATTGCAAGGTCAAATCCGTGCCCCGACAGAGCAATGGTTGGGACTGTGAGGTATTTGTTTTGAAGTACATAGAGTACTTCATGTTGGAAAAGAAATTCGACTTCAGCCAAACAAATATGAGTCAGATCAGGGCAGAAATTGGCCAAGCCCTCGCTAAATTTACTGCTGATGGAGAAGTCGAGAGAGCCATGGATGAAGAACCTACTACTGATGCAGCAGCATCCTAATTTATTTCAAAAGTTAAAATTATATTAACTTCAAGGATTATTTGTAAACGAAAATTATAAATTTTAATTGTAATCATGTTTTTTTAATTTATAATATCAAGTATGTAAATTTTTTATATGGGCTTGTCGCAGGCTTTATTAAAGTGTGCTCAAGCAGTCGATAGCATAATCAATCGATATCGATTTCGTAAGCAAGCAATATCGATTGCGTAAGCGATCGATATTGATTTCGTAAGCAATCGATATCGATTTCGTAAGTGATCGATATTGATTTCGTAAGCAATCGATATCGATTTCGTAAGCGATCGATATCGATTGCTTCTGCAATCGATCTGCAATTGATGTCAATTGCAGAAGCAATCGATATTGATTGTCTGTGATGAAACGTTTGAAAATTCTTAAGATTACAAAGCTTACCTAAAATTTAAAAATCAGGTTGGATACAACCCCAATGAAGTTACAAGTCAAACCCAATTCTCACCGAGGCTATCTATCAACACTTCTTTACATTTTTTGAGGCATTTACATCTGGTAGAAAATTTAGCGGACTTCTTGTACTGTATCAACCCATGGGACCAATTGTCGTGCAACTCCGGCGATTGTGACCATACTCATTGCACCTGCCACACTGTAGGGCCCTAACTTCACCCTTAGACCTTATCCTTCTCTTTCTCGGATGGCCGGCTTGCTTTCGACAATTGTAGGGTGGTCTTACTTTCATATTTTCTGAAAGTTGTTTAGCTTGGAATGCCCATTGGCTTTTATCGAGGGTGGGAAGCCATTGTTCGTCGTATGTTTGTCTAAAGCAAGCAGTGAAAAACCACTTCTCACAGAAGTTATGGTAATCGTAACTTCTCCGATTGATAGCTGCCATGGCATGAGAGCAAGGCAAGCCATGAATAAGCCAACGGCGGCAAGTACAGGTCATGTGTTCTAAGTCGACGTGATGAATGAAATTTCCAGAATTGACCTGAAATTGATCGTGCCCGTATGGTTGAGCTCTCTTCCTACCGGCCCATTGTAATACCTTCTTCATATGCTCGTCTGCTTTTGGACAGAGTATGGTGGTCCATTTCTTAGATATCTCTCTGCGCTTTTGAAAATAATCGGCGACTTTCTCTCTAGTAGTTCTGATTAGGTCGATAATTGATCTCTCTCGGGCTATCTTTAGTACGCTGTTTAAGCTTTCGGCATTATTCGTAGTTAGAGAATCATATTGCCTTCCTTTCATATGTGCGCATGCCCAATGCTTTGGGTCTATTTTCAAAATATACTCTACGGCCCGAGGATCAGCAGGATCTTCCTTCATTTTGTTAATAAAATAATCAAATTTCTCTACTGAATATGCACGTGCGGCGCACCACCATAAATCCTTCACATTGTTCTTGGGATACTTGTATTGCAAAGTTTGTGTCATATGTCGCATGCAATAGTTGTGGTGTGCATTAGGGAAGATATGTTTGACCACCTTAATTAAACCCTTCGACCTATCCGTGATAAAAATGAAATCTTCGGTAAATTCACCGACCACGAACGCACCTACTCGTTCAAGAAACTACATCCACGTATCCTCTTCTTCTAATTCGACGACGACAAATGCTAACGATAATATATGGCCATTACCGTCTTGCCCCGAGGTAATAAGTAGGATCCCTTCGTAACTTCCCCGTAGGTGTGTGCCATCTACAAGCAGTGTGTGACGAAGTGTACTATGGTAGCTTCTGATGTAGGGGCCGAAACTCCAAACAAATCTTTGAAATTTACCGTCAAGCGTTAGTTGAAAGGATGTTCGTACATTAGGATCTACTCTCTCCATCTCCTTCACGTAGGCTAGTAGATCCACAAATTGTCGTTTCCAACTGCCTCTAATATCATTAAGGGCAAGTTCTTTCCCCCTCCAAGCCTTAGCATATGAGATTTACACATTATAAGCTTTTACAATATCAAATATCATCGACGCCGGAGTATAGTCGAATCCTTTCATAAGTTTCTCCCGTACATAATTGGCTACGAACGAGATTGTTGCATTACGGTGACCATGCGGTTCGATCTTAGTGGCCCCGCATGTGTGAGTACTATTGAATGTTTTAATTTGGAAAGTATCGAGCCCATTTAATTTAGACGCATGTATTCGCCATGAACAACCGGTTTCGTAGCATGCGGCTGTCACTCGATAATTAGCGGTTTTCAAAGGCCGAATTTGAAAATTTTTCTCCACCGCGTGCTCTTTCAATGCTCTTTGAAATGTTAGTTTATCTCTGAAGATCTCTCCAACTTCAAACGTCCAATTCCGATATTCGGTTTCCACCTCTTGATCAAAAGACTCGTCCGATGTCTCTGAAATTTCGTAAGCTCCATCTACTAATGGATTATCAATGCCCCTCGTAAAACATTTCGGATCCTCTTTTATAAACCCATCCGGTTCATCATCATAATCTTCGACGTTCTCTTCACCAACAGTGTTTTGAGGTGGTTCACTAGATCCTTCTTCACCGAAGGGGTTCTGATGTGGTTGACTAGGCCCTTCACGGAACGGGTCATGACATGGCTGACTAAGCCCTTCACCGAACGGGTTCTGACATGGTTGACTAGTTCCTTCACCGAAGGGGTGATTATATGTATGGAAATAGGGTTGAGCTCCTTCATTAATCCACATCAATGGCATAGTAGAACATAATTCGTGAGTCATCCAAGTTGTGAATCCACCGGGAAAGATATGATGAAAATCGTCTTCATCCCCCACTCTTAGAGACATGTAGTCTAACTCTTGACTACAATGTGCCCCATGCATATTTTGTAGTGGGTCATCATATGATTCAACTGGGGCATGATTTAGATCAATAGTTGTCTTGATGGCGGATATGTTTGCCGCGAAATCGCTGTCATTACCTAACTGAATAGTATCATATGTAAGTCCTTCCTCCTCAAACTTACATGGCTGGAAGGAATGGTTACTCACAAAATCAGTCCCACCTAGAGGTACATGTTCAGCTTCAAATCAGAAGGAGGATGGTTCTTTAATGATGAATACCTTTATAATGTCCAACCCGAATTTATAAAACGAAAATAGGGTGGCCAAATCATCCGAATCCAATACGTCGGCAAGCACAGGGGTGTTCACTATCTTCATAGAGAACTTTATGGAAATTATTTCATCTTCTCTCGCAAAATTGACAACAGAAATTCACCTTCTGAGTCGTTCATAAGATATACCCTTTGAAATTGTAATAACCCTCCGATGGCCACCTTGATACAAACCATCATCGTTTACAATATGGCCATCAAAGTGACAGAGAAGAGGAATTTTCACACCAGACATCGCCGCTTTAAGAAGGAGAAGAAAGGAGTCATAA